>CM054129.1:127905773-128505773 GCA_028751855.1 Ambrosia trifida
GCAATACTGATCCAACAGGATTACGCGTTATTATCTAATTAGTCATGGCCAATTAATCGCATTTAACTCATTTTTTAACCTTCCTAAAACCTAAGATTTGAAATCGTATATATAGGCCATGATACTTCGATTAAACTCGCACACCACATCAGACTATAGCGACTAAGAAAATCCATCCATAAACATTATCTCTTAATCTATAAAACTCCCGGATTTGAAGCTTATTGGGTCGCGACTCGTGCTCATTATTCACCATCAATCGGTACACGTTAAACTCAATTCATATATGCTTTAGGGTTGACTTTTGATGGGGATTAAAAGTGCTATGGTTTTGTTTGTTTTCTATATTGAGATCTTGTTCAATTCGATCGATTAAAGAACTAGGGTTTATAAGCATATTTGGGGATTTTGTTGTTTACAAGTTTTTGTATAAATAAACAATCGAGTTAAATTAATCAACAAACACACACCCAGGCCAGATGGTCTGGGAGTGGCCTTATAAGTCCTTGGTAAAAGATTCGAGTCCCATGGTGGGGGCGGATCTGTTTAATTTTTGGATCCTCCCTTGTTTTCTTTTTTTAAGTAAATAATAATTAAAAATCCTTTTAATTATAAAAAATAGTAAACTTAGTCCAAAATTTTTATAAAAATATCCCAGTTTCATAAGTCCTTAAAGTTTATGTTTATAATTTTAATTTTCCAAAAAGTATTTATTTATTAATTTTAATGTACTTATTTTGTTTAAACCATAATTAATTCATAAAAATCATTTTTAATCATTTTAATACCAACATTTTTGTGGAGTTATTTCTAACCATATAAAACTGTTTGGTAATTTTATTTTCTATAAAAAAGGTTATTTTTACCTATATTTATGATTTAGTCATATTTAGATGATTATATTCAATTAAATTTTGTTTTAAATGAAATAATATGTAAAAAAAATTTAAATTATTTTTCACTTATACCACATACTAACTACTATTATAAAATGAAAATAATAATTTTTCACTTTCTTTGTATTTAATTCCTAATTATTGCATAACTAATAATATAAAATCAATTTAAAATACAAGAATATAAAAATTTCGAGTTTTAAAATTTCAAAAATATTTTTTATCTCAGAATAAGATTTAATTATAATTTTTTCATATATTTGATTTATTATTTATTTCTACTTTTATTTCGTATTTAATTTGCATACAAACAATTATTTCAACTTCAAGTCACTTTATTATATACAAATTTTAATTATCCCACACGAATTCATAAATTGAAATGATTATTAAAGATAATTGAGTTATAAAATTTTATTTAAATAATAAAAATTATTTAAAACCTAATAGAGTTTAATTCAAAAACCCTAGAATCCTCAAATTCTAGTCTATGAAACCCCAAGTGCCCAGTCTTCGATACCTTAGAATCTAAGTTTGTTCCTTTGCAAATTACTTATTTCTTTAGGTTGACCCTTTAGTATAATTCTAATTCAAATATCGTTGTTCGGTAGATTTCAAGTTATTACACAAACTGTGAGTATTTTCCATCCCCTTTTTTTATTCATTTTTTGGGTGTGACATGTACACTTATACAAAATACACATACAAGTTCACATTTTTACAACACATTAATCATTAACCATGTACAAGCCGACCTTAACATTGGATAGCGGTATTGGATTGACAACCCGTTCATTTTAGTATATTTATACACCGTCGTTCATTTTAGTGCATTTACGCAATCGCGGGATTGGTTTCGCTAATTTGTATGATACATAATTTACATAAATGCGCCATAGTTATGCACTTGAATTGGATAACGTTTTTCAACTTACTATATGTATTAAAACTACGAATGCTCACCAACATCTCATGTGTTGACAAAACTTATTTTATACATGTTTCATGTGTAGTTTGATCCTAGTTGCATGACATTGGATTTTAGTGTTTTGCTTCTAAATAATTTATTTTGATTTCATGTTTTGATGACTCTTATATTTTCCATTTCACTCATGTAAGACAACTGAATCATTTAAATAAAATATTTACATTTTAGTACCATGAGCTTTTGAACAATCATCACTACGTGACACCTCGATGATTCCGTCATCGGTTGGGGTGTTACATCAAACTACTAGATTAATCAAACTGTTGATCATGAAGACTTGCTGGTCAACAAAAGTCAAACAACTAGTTTCTGAATAGTGGTTTGACAAACTGTTTGTTCATATCAGTTGTTTGTCAAATCTAGTTGTTCTTATAGTTATAAGATTTCAGTTGTTTTGTAATGATAGTCCAGCACTTTCACAACTGCTGATTGTTACATTGTTAGATGTTATTAGGAGTCACCTTCATGGTGAAGGCACCAGTTGTTTCTAGTCTCCCTATAAATAGAACAATGTAATTAGCATTTTGTAAGCCTTCAGAGCACCTGATTGAGATCACTACAATACATTAAGAGAAAGTTTGAATTACAGAGAGAGAGCATTTGGTGGAGGGGAGTTTAGATCACATTATACTTGATATTCTATGAATACAATTATGTGATGACTTCATCTTAAATCAACTCTGTTTTATCTATTTTTTTATGTATGTTGTTGATAATTGATTTTATTATATTACTTAGTTTAATCCGTTTAATCAAATTTAATTAATCAATCACAAAGCGCACACACTATCTCAGATCCAACATAATGAAAAAAAAAAAAGATGATGATATTGTAGAGGTTACTGATGTGGGTGATATGCGGATAGTTAATGATTTTAGCTTTATATATATTAATAATATTTGTTTTTTTTTTTGTTAAATTAAGGGGTTAAATAAAGAGGGCGGAAAATGACAAGAAAGGGTTTTAAAATTGAAAGGACAAAAATGTCTCCGCCGTAACGACATAGGAATTGACAACTTAGGGGTGGAAAGAGAATGACAAGGAATTGAAACCATAAGTGTCCAAATGAGAAAAAAAAAATATTTTATACTATATACAATTTGACCCCAACCACAGGGACAAATTTGACTTATATATAATGTCACGTTGAACCCCATTTAAAATCATGTCATGTTGGGTCATGTTTTTTTTTAACTTATTGCCCGTAGGGTGAGGCTAATGTAAAAAGGACTTTCGCGTAAGAAGGATAAGAAGTAATTCCAGCCGACGATTAAAGTGGATAATTAAGGGCACAGTCGTAAAAAACCACGCGTCATTAAATTTGTCGAAAACATGAATAAGGGCATATTAGTGATTGGAAGAAAAATAAAAAACGGCAAATTACAAATCTCATTCAATTGACATAGCAGTTTCTAAAATAAATAAGCAACTTCGAAAACCGTCCACCATCTACAAAACTAACCTAATATTAGGGTTTTTTTACTGATCTCTTCCAAAAAAACACAATAATCTACTATACAATGGCATCGAATAAGAAATCAGGTATGTATATAACAAATGGTAAAAGTATTGCGTGCAATTATTAGTTGCGTTTTACAACAAGAAATTAAAGAACAAAATGGTACTTAACATGAGTCGAATATGAGATACGATCAAAGAAGGACAACGATCGACCTGCAAAAACTTCGAAATCAGGTTTGCTATCAGTTGCTAAGCATCAATAATTGTGCTAGAATTTTGATATTGTTATTTTGATTTCAAGTACATGTATATTGTATTTTAATTTGTGTAGTTTGGGATAATTTTATTACCTGTGTCAGAAATTGTTACAACTTGCGTTTATGAATGTTTGTACTTGCGTTTTAAAGAATTATGAGGAATGATTAATAAGCCGTCATATTGTAGATATTTTTAGGTCATAATTAATTAACCGAAATGATGTACTGACGTTTTCTGTCAGTCGGCTGTGTCAGGCAAATAAAAAAGATAAAATATACTATTGTCAGTGATCAAAAGCCTATAGTTATGTATAAAACTTCTTTATAACTCAAGTGCTAGTGAGAGGTCACTCCATTTTAACTTAAGTTTTTCATTTGTAAAGTTTATTTTCTTTTTTTGATTTTTTTTTATTTTGAAATGGCAAGACGTTATGTCTCCCTAAGAGAATACCTAAATGAACTTGATGCTGTTGATGGTCTGCTTTTATTAAACAATGATGCCACTGTGGATGATCCTTTACCGACAACCATTGTCGTTGAAAAATTAAAAGCATTCAACAACATAGACGAAGTGAGGCAGGGTCAGAGACGTTATGGTTTGGTTTATCACCGTAGAAATAGAAACCATATAATCCATGATGAGGAAGAGAATGCTGAAGAACATGAAGAAGATGTGGGTGTGCAGATGTCACAATCAAAATAAAACGTAAATACATAAATATTCAAACGCAAGTTGGGAATACCAAACAAACAAATATCATCAGAATGATAAAACCAAGACGCAACTACTATTCTGAATAAACGCAACTACAATTTACGTATGTAACAAAATGCATAGATAAAACGCAAGTATTATCTGCTAAAAAACAACTTCAGTTAACAGTTATAATAATGATTGAAAAACATAATAACCCATTAAACGCAATTTGCATTCAATAAAAACGCAAATTAGGAACGTATTAAGACGCAGGTTTAATTAAACAATATGATAGATGTTAAAATACATCAACTAAAAAGTTGTATACAAAAATATTAATAAACGCAAGTACAAATCCAACTTAAACGCAAACATATGTGAAAACGTGAATCCTGAAAAAAAAAACCCAATAAATTTAACCCATTAAACACTTTAATAATTTTCAAAACAGATAACTTAAACAGAATTATTATTGTAGTAGAACGCAAATACAACAAAAAATCATCAAAAACAAATCTAATTCTATAGTCTTCAAACACAAAATAATAATAATAAACACAAGAACAGAATCAACTTAAACGCAAACACATATATAAACATATTTTCAATTGATCCCAAAAAAAACAACAAAATTAACCACTTAAAAACTTCAATAATATTCAAAACAAATCACTTAAAACATAATTATTATTGTAATATAACGCATGTACAAAAACTGACCCCCTTAAAACACTTTCATATTCTTCAGATCATCACTTCAAACACAAAAAAAATAATAATAAATCCTGTAGAAAAAGAAAGAATTATAAGAACTAGATACAAAAACAAAAATGAACGAACTGATTAAGACGATTATGATTTAGATTTATGAACTGATGGATCGTGTTCGTAAAATTCTCAATCAAAAAATAGAGAATGAAATATAATTTAATTAAACCTTTTCACGCAGTGTTAGGGTTTTGGATTTTGTAATTTTTGAAAATGAAATAGAGATAAAACGAATAGAACATAAATTGACAAAATGCGAAAAAGTCAATTATACACTCGATTAGGGGTGTTCATCGGTTCGGTTTACGGTTTATTTGGTTTATTCGATTCGGTTTATTTGGTTTTCAAAATTTTGTACCCCAAACCAAACCAAACCAAATTAGGAATATGAAAACCAAACCAAATTCACCCAAATTGAATTCGGTTTGGTTTCGGTTTAAAACCAAACAAACCAATTTCAACCAAATTCAAAGAAATTGAAACGAAGTTTTTTTTTCTAACTTATCTATATCTGTGTTCCAAAATCCGAATAGAAAGATTGCAATTAATATAAATCAAACAACGCAAACACAAACATCATAGAAATTAAAAATAGTAAATAAGTCTTTGCAAATTCCACAAAATATAAATAAACATCAAACTTAAATCTTTCTCCAACTCTAATGAACCTGCATACGAAAAATAAAGAGATATTAATATTAAACATATACTTGGGCTTATATATTATAAATGGGTTATTAATTATTATCATTTTTAATTAATAATTAATTATTTTACCGGTTTATTCGGTTATCCAAATAAACCAAATAAAAAAAATGTAGAACCAAAAACCAAACCAAACACCAAATTCGTTGTTCGGGTTGGTTTTTTTTGTTACGGTTACAGTTCGGTTTGCGGTTTTTATTTGGTTTGCGGTTTTTCTGAACACCCCTACACTCGATGCTGGAAAATTAAATGCAATGTAATCATGGTAACCGCTTCCACGTGTATGACGGTTGTTCCTTCTTGCACTTTGTACGCTAATATACTTTGTATAGTTTAGTTACTCATTGCCCATATTCTTAAATAACCAAGTTAAATATCCTGGATTTGTCCCCATATAATATCATTGATTTTGAATTTTTTTTTTTTTTTTTTTTGATGATCTGCACTGAAGCAACTAGTCAGCAGTAGAATTAATTCACATTTATTTCTTAAATAAATTAACAAAATGTTATGATTCTTGCACAAATGCACCCTTAATCTTTTGCTATGATATAATGTAGTTTTTTACATGATCGTTATCTATTCAACCCATTTTTTGCCTCCACCACGATTTTTTTGGATCAAATGACAAACGATTCATAGCAGATTGTGAGAAGACACAATATCAGGGCCAAAGCCCCTTGGTATAAACTTTATGGGTTAGGATCAAATACACAAGACACTTTTTCTAGAAAGGGTGAGAAGGATTGTGATCAATTGATCATATATTTGAATGGTTGAGATTAGTTTGTTTGAAAATAATAAATAATAAATTAGAGGAAGGGCATAAAAGGAAAACTACATTTGTTGACTTTCTCTCTTCACATGCAATGCACATGTCAATTCCCCCACCATTTTAAAACGTCTATAACTTTTTCATACGACAATTTTTTTTCAAAAAAATTTCACCATATTAACGAGCATTTTTTTATCTTTAATATGAGTACCACATTGCTACATTAAAATTGAAAAAAAAATTCGTGCTAAATGGGTTTTCTTCTCCGTTGTGTCTTTCTGCTCGTTCATTGTGTTATAGTATGCATCTGTGCTTTATAAATATGTTATTTATGTTTTTTTAGTCTACACATGATTTAACTTTGTCCATTGTGTTTTTAGTATGCTTTTAATTGTGTTTTACGCAAATGAGTTTTGTATTTAGGTGTACATTGTGTTTTGTTATGTTGTTCATTGTGTAGAGTCTATTATTCATTGTGTTTTAGTCTTCTGTTCATTGTGTCTTTTATATGTCGTCCATTGTGTTTTACACAATTGGGTTTTTAACCTTTTTTTTTTCAAAAGTATTCATTGTATTTTTAGTCTTCTGTTCATCGTGTCTTTCGTGTCTTTCGTATGTCATCCATTGTGTCTTACGCAACTGGGTTTTCAATTTTTTTTCTTCAAAAGTATTCATTGTGTTTTAGTCTTCTATTCATTGTGTCTTTAGTATGTCGTCCATTGTGTTTTACTAGACTCTTGATTGTGTTTTATACCCTATACTTAATTGGTGTTCAATGTGTTTTACATTCCATTGTGTCTTACGCAAAGGGTTTTGAATTTTTTTTTCAAAAGTATAGCAATATGGTACTCATATTAAAGATAAAAAGACGCTCAATTTTATGGTATAATTTTTTTTAAAAACGGATGACGTATAAAAAAGTTACGGGCATTTAAAAATGAAGGTGGAAATGGCATGTGACTTGCATGTGCATATGTTTTTGACAAAATTACCCCTCCCACTTGTTAATCCTTTGGACACATGTCATTTTCTAGTGGCTTCTCACCCTTCTCATTTTTTGTAGCCTTTGTAGAATAACCCAACCCTAAACTTCATTCCTAAGGCTTATGGGTGTGGAGACGTACCACCCCATGTCTCACATTCTCTCTCTTCCGTCCCCGTTTCAAACACCACCCCCATACACGTCTCCGTCTCTTCAGAGATATAAGGGACGACCAATCATGATTTAATATTATCATTTTTGTTTATTATTATTATTATTGCATTTAATATTATCTTATGTCTCCCCACTTTACCAATGTCCCAAACAAGAGAATATGAACCATGTCCTAGGTAGTAGTGAGACATACATTTTTGTGTCTCCACGCCCACTACTCCACTAGTCTAACAAAGGAACTTTACTTTCGAGTCTTGTCACATATAAATGACGTATAACTAGTCTCATGATGAACAATGACGTAGAATAAATGACTCGTCACATATAAATGATGTATAATTGGTCTCATGATGAATTATGACGTAGAATTAAAAGTTAGTTAAATTATTGTTTAAAAAGGTAATAAGATCCATTCTTTTGATAAAATTAAACCCGTTTTTTCCTACTTAAAAAAAATAATAAATTTCTCTAGAAAAAAAAAAACATTGTATTAACTTCATTGCATATTTGCATAATATACAAGTATTAATAACTAGATTATACCCCGGGAGCGTCCCTGGTTGAGAAATTTAATATGATACATCAATTTTACATATGAAATAGACTGATGTATAACTCTAATATTAATATCTAACCTAAAACAAATTAACAATGTACAACTCCAATGCTAACACCTAACCTAAAAGAATGTAGAACTTTAATGTAACTCTAATATTAACACCTAACCTAAAGACTAAACAAATGTACAACTCTAACATACTAATATTGATACATAACTTAAAACAACGTATAACTCTATTAACCTATTCGGCTCTAGTTGAAAAAAATTCATATTTACTGATTTGAACATAATTAGTGACTTGTCTATACATGATTAATGATTTACCTGAACACTTTGTGTTTTTTTTCCTGTATGAACAAAACCCCACAAAAAAATTTCTTCGTTTTTTATATAGCACTATGGTACTCGTTGGAAAGATAATAAAACGCTCGTTAATTTGGTGTAATTTTTTTCTTTGAAAAATCTCGTATATTAAAGATATTAACGTTTAAAAATTATGGGAGGAAACATGAGGGTGAAAAATCTAATTTTGTTTTTAAATTATTTTTTCCCCTAAAATATCTCAATGCCAAATGAGATGACACATGACACACTCAAGAAAGAGAATGCCTCTACAAGTGCCATGTCATTAAAATGGCTTTTGTTTATTATATACTAGATCTTTGCCCGCGTTACACGCGGCTCACCAACGTACAATTATATTGAGGGGTAAAACATATAAAAAAATGTAGCAGAAATATTTTATTAAGATTTAAAACAAATAAATACACATTCTATTCAAATATCAAAATATTTTTCTTTATACACAAGATTTTTTTGTTTTAGTCTTGACTTTCCCATCAGCATCAAGTATAAGTAACTTGACGCCTGCCTTGCTTTTAACTGTTGACAATGCGACATAAAGTTGACCATGTGACAATACTGGGTCTCTTAAATATAATACAACCTTCGATAAAGACTGTCCTTGGATTTTATTGATGGTCTTTGAGAAACATACGCTTATTTGGAATTGTTCCCTTTGGAAGTTGACTGTAATCTTATTATAAGATGAAATATTTTATTAAAATGTAAAAGAAAATGATACATATTCTAATCAAATATCATCAAAATATTTCTTTATACAAAACATTTTTGTTTTATTCTTCACCTTGTCATCCGCGTCAAGTATAAGTAACTTAACGCCAGTCCTGATTTTTACTCTTGATAAAGCACCATAAAGCTAGCCATATAAGAGTACAGGGTCTCTTATAAACTATCAACAATAATCTTAAATCCTAAAAAACAATTCAACCATGTAGAATTTTTACCAATATAATAAACAAACATCAAATGTAAACACGCAATTTATGTAGATGAAAATTGTCTCAAAATCAAAGCAAACACAAATGAAAACAAAATGTCAACACACAGGAAATAAAAATCCTGACAATAAACCATTGTTCAAAAAAACGGGTAATTGATCCTATTTTTCAACCTTAGGAATCAAGACCGTGTTCTCAGGTGATTTGTTACGGGAAATCAACTTTTCAGACTTGAGGACTTTAGTTGTTGACTGACTTGCATCATCTTCCATTTCGTAAACTTTGTCCAAGCTACGCTTTATCTCAGCTTCATCACGAATCAAGCTAACTCTAGAAGATGATTCTGGAGTAGTGTTATCTCCAACAGAATCCTACAATTTTAAAAGCCATGTATAAATTGTTAGAATAAACTACATTAAAATGTAATCTGAACACATGATTGACCAAGTAAACTACTAACCTTCAAAGACACCGTATTTTGTGTTGAAGAGTCACCTACATCGATATTTTCAAGCAGAGGTTGTTCGATCTAAAAAAAAAAATGTAATAAAGAACCGATTAACGTAAAAAGGGTTTAAACAATAACTAAATACCAACAAAAATAATAACGATTCATAACAGTAATTACAACGAAAATATTTAAATCATAATCATAACCTGAATGTCAAGGAACCGTTCTTCAAGAGAAGCTACAATTTCCGAATCATTTGTAAGCTTCCTTATACCATAACCATCAACATGCTTATCAATATTAAATTGCCCTACTTTAATTTTGAAAGCAAATTTCTTCTCTTCAATTTCATAAAACTCAACAGGAATTACTTTCTATTCAATAGAAACCTAGATCATACATCATATAAGTAATACAAAGTACAATTACATATATTGTTTAAAGCTCAAAAAAATAGGTTACCTGTTTGCTTTTCTCAAGAAGCTGCATCGCTGACATGCCCAACATTTTTTTTGCTTCTCGATCAAACAATGTAAGGGATGTAATTCCAGTACAATCCTGTACCCTTATTGGAATCCTATACCTAAAACACCAAAACTAAAAAATCAGATCTATATGTAAAAAAATTACTAAACGTAAACATGAATACTAAAACATAAAAAAAAAAAAAAATAATATCATACAATTATAACTTATGTATAGAGAATAGAATTCTTACACTGGATCACCAGAGACAATCTGTTTGGGACAACCTTTATTCGTGCAAATCAAAACTTGTTTAAATGAAGTTACGTCCTTCACCTCTTCATCATCTGGTAAACTCAAAGTTGGCTCAACCTTGTGGTTGCAGAACTCGCAACCAAGGTAATACCAATCTTCGTTAGGATCCACCCCCTTGATTGTTCCAACAACAATTACTTGTTTGTTAACCTACAAAACCAAAATTAAAAATGTCACGAATAACCTTGAAATGTATTTGGAAAGAAAGTTATTAGGCAAAAAAAAAATTAATTTTATACGAACCTCTGTTATCAATGGAAGCTCACGAATACTGCTAAAAGTTGTTTTATTCAAAAATTCATCAGACATATTCATACTACCAGACGATCCCAGGGATCGTTGAGCAGAACATGATTCGCTGGAGATAAACTTTTCAATATAACTGTAATTAAAAAAAAATATATTTATATATCTTTAAACAACTGAAAACATATAAATAAAACACAAAAAAAATATAACTATTCTACCTTTTCTTGAAAGAACGAATGTCTTCAATGTCTTCATTAATAAAAAGACGAGTGATAAAGAAAGCATTTTGAACACTTACATTGCCTTTGAAAAAAAAAATATTAAAACAGGTAAAACAAATACCAGTATACAAAAATATCTAATCGGAATTTCTAAAAAAAGTAATATATAACATACCTTTATAATTGCTAAAGCTTCCAAATTGAACAATAAGGACTACATGAACTTCATCTTCATTCTGCTTGATGTATTCAAACATCTCATGACTATAATCTTCCCACAAAGAACAGGTCATTTTCATGCCACTACATATAAACAGAATGTATGTTAAAAGGAAAATTATAAAGGGTTTTATACCAACATATTCGTAGCAGATATGAAATACATACTCTAGATCGATCAAGACAAGGTTCATCTTACTTTTCAAACCAGCTTTAGTTTCTGTTGGTTCTGGTGGAGTCCATTCTTCAACATAGCCAATGAAATCTTAAAAAAAAAGTTAAAACAGTTTTATACGAATACATAATCAATATAGAAAAGGATTAAAATACATTTCGTTAGTATAATAAAAACAAACCAATTCTTTGTTCGATCTGAAACTTTTTACGTGGAGGAGCTCTAACTGCAATTGGGTCCAACGGGAGTTGTCTGTTCATTAAACCATGAACAACGTAACAACTAACATGCTGGTAAAAACAGAAAAAATGTTGACAGGGGTTAAAATAAGTTTTTTTATCAACAAATTGTATAATAAAATATAATGATGTTATTTGATTAAAAAAAACACATACCAGACGCTTCTCACTGGTATAAGGATCGGACAATCTGCAGTAAAAAAAGTTACCAGCTGCATACACTGCATCTTGATGGAAAGTTATCATCCTGAAAGAGCGAAGATTTTCCTCATACTGAAATAGAAAGTTACACCCAGATGGGTACTTCAATTCAGTAATCATTGTTCTCCAACCATTGTAGAAGAACCACTTGCCAGCAATATTCAACACTTTAATATCATAGATTTTAGAGTCCAAGGTACGGATTTTGGTGTTACCGGTAGGATAACCATAATCTTCGATCCACTTTTGATAGAGTTTTGGTAACGCCTGATAAGAATTACAAACATTAAAATATTATTAGGAAAAGTATAAACATACTGTACTATATAAATATTAGCATGTAACAGATATCTTACAATACAAACACGGTTGTTACCCTCCGACTCAATCCAAAATCCATAAACCATTGTATTCCAAACGTGTATGCACCTGTAGCAACCACAAAAGATAATCGCAAATACATATCAGCAAAGTAATGTTTATATGAGTATAACATAAAGAATATAAATTGAAGACTAAATTGAAGACTAAATCAATTGAACAACTTTTACTAAATGCAAACCTAATCCAAACAATGTATGATAACAATCCATTCCTAGGTTCCTTATAACATAAATTGAAGACTAAATCAATTGAACAATTTTTACTAAATGCAAACCTAAAGTATTCCTTAAACCATGAATCGATACCTAAAACATAAACCACTAATCAAAAATTAAATCATAAAAATCGGTTCTAAGGTTTCTATAAAGAAAAAAAACCCCTAAATCAATACCTAAATCATAAACCCCTAAATTGAAACCTAAAAGCATAACAATCCATTCTTAGATTTCTTAAAACATCAATTTAACGATAAATCGTAACCTTAAAACATCAACCCTAAATCATATCTGAAATACAAAACGATTAATAAGAATGAACAATAATAATCGAAAAAAAAGAACAATAAGTAAAACATAAAACAGAGAAAAAGATTAACATTAATCTAAAATCGATACCTAAAACATAAACCACTAATCAAAAATTAAATCATAAAAATCGGTTCTAAGGTTTCTATAAAGAAAAAAAAGCCCTAAATCAATACCTAAATCATAAACCCCTAAATTGAAACCTAAAAGCATAACAATCCATTCTTAGATTTCTTAAAACATCAATTTAACGATAAATCGTAACCTTAAAACATCAACCCTAAATCATATCTGAAATACAAAACGATTAATAAGAATGAACAATAATAATCGAAAAAAAAGAACAATAAGTAAAACATAAAACAGAGAAAAAGATTAACATTAATCTAAAGTTTAAAAACATAGATTGAAAATCTGTGAAACAAAAGAAAGAATAATCGATCAATGAACATCGATTTAGTGAAATAACAATCAAAATACAGTTACCTTGGATTGGAGAGAAAGATTATGTTTAATCGCCTTGAATCGCCCTTGTGAGATTAGGGTTTGCGTAGAAGGAGGCGATGATAATATGAATGTGTTATGTCCGTGTTTTTTTAGGGTATATGTATTTTACTCGATTTTTGATTTAAAAAAAAAAGAAAATTTTATAAATTACCACATTGTGCCATGAGGGATGACCATTAAATGCTAGGGTGGTAAATGATTGCCAAGTGTCCCAAAATGCTCCTAAATATTATATGTATAGATAGATATAGATATAGATATAGATTAAAAGTTAGTTAAATTATTGTTTAAAAAGGTAATAAGATCCATTCTTTTGATAAAATTAAACTCATTTTTTCCAACTTAAAAAAAAAATTAATTTCTCTAGAAAAAAAAAAACCATTGTATTAACTTCATTGCATAATATACAAGTATTAATAATATTACATTAGCCACATTCCCAAGGCTAGCCTAAGTCCAAAACAATCAAACAAATTCAACACAAACCCTCAACTCAGCTTCATCTTCCACAACATCCTCCGCCTTACGATACCCTCCAAACCCTGATCTCAATGATTTTCCGGTGACCCTTTTCGCCGTAGCACACGACAGACCACCGCCAGCCGCCGCCGTCGGACCACCGGAAAATCCAGAAGATGTTGATGTTGATGAAGAAGAAGAAGATGATGATGAAATGAAGCCAAATTCAGCATCATGGTGTTTCAGAAGCTCAGATACAAGTAATACAAGAGAAGCCATAGTTAATTCCTGATATTATTATTATTATATTTTGTTATGTTGTGTTTTTTCTGTGTATGTAGATGTGTTAATATGTGTGTGTGTATATATATGTGTGTTGTATTGGGGTTGGGCACGCGTTGAGAGCATTGAAAGTTCAGCCCATTGTAAAGTTGTAATAATAAAAATATTGTGGCTGGTGATTCTCTGTTGGCCGCTATTCTACCTTTGGGTGTAAGTTTCTGACAAAAAAAAAAAAATAACAATAATAGTATCTCTAGAAGATTATTAAAAGAGTGAACCAACCACCTTACGGTGAAGTGGTACGGAGGCTTAATGAAAAAAAACTCATGACTGAAAGGTCATGGGTTCGATTCCTGAGAGCGCCGCGTTTCACCGATTATTCCATTGTCGTGCCTTTGGGCGGGTGGATAGCCGGGTGGAAGGGGTCCTGATTTGACCGAGTAGGGACTCCAAAGGGAGTTCTTGGTGGATTTCGTTGGCCGTTAAAAAAAATGAAAGAGTAGTGATATAGCCATTTACATCCATGTGGCTTAACTTCCGATCTTCCTTTTAAAACTCTAACACCTTTATCATCACATCATTAAGAGGTAAGGGCCCTACCCTTGTGGTGTGGTGATAAATGTGTTGGGATTTTAAATGGGAGGTTGAAAGTTCAAGCCTCATAAGAAGCAAAAAAGTGTATAATAAAAAGGTGTAAAAAATAGGAGAAGAAATTAGCCGTTAAAAAAAAAAAAAACTAAGGGGTGGGGCAAGTGATATAGCCATATAGGCTTAACAAACTAATTATACTTTTTTTAATGGCTAATAAATAGAAGTCCCGACTACTTGTGTTACCTATCAATTGGTTATAAAAACACCTTGTACGTCTCTAGGTGAAGACACATCTTAGGTAGGGTTGCAAACGAACTGAACTTTTAGTGAACAGTTCATGACCCGTTTAACAGGAAGTTCGTTTGTGTTCGTCCGTTTAATAAATGAACGAACACGAACAAAAAATTCCGTTCGTTTAGTTAAACGAACGAACATGAACAAAGGTCACGTTCGTTCGTTTATGTTCGTGAATGTTTGGTAATGTGTTCGATAGTTTATTAAGGATTTTAATTTTTATACTTTTTTTATATTTTTATATTTTTATTAATTTTATACCCAAAGAAATAATAAATATGAGGTAAATATATGACTATAGGAGATTAATAAACCTACTTTTTGTATCCAAGCTCATTATATGTTTCCATGTTCTAGTGTTGTTGCTTTCCACCTTCAACGTCCTTGTCTAGTACTACGCACGATTGGACAATTAGGCTATATTTTGGGTGGATCTAGCTAATAGTATGTGAATTCGATCTTATTCAAAAGTTAATATATGTCCGTTTGTGTGTTGTTTCCGTTCATGAACACTTCTTTGTGTTTATGAACATTTGTTTGTGTTCATTAATGTCCGTTTGTGTTCGTATGTGTTCATGAACAAAATTAATAAACGAACACAAAACAAAACAATCTATATGTATAGTCATTTTTTTAATGAATTATAGTCTAAATGATTGATTTCCTTATAAAAATACCATATTAATATGTTAAATAAGTTTTCTTACAAAATTTATACGTATAGTCATTTTTTTTTTCTTCTCAATAACTTTTAATATTATTACCCATAAACAATTACTATAAAATTCTCATAATCATAGTTAATTTTAAAGATATTAAAATAAAATTACTATAAATGACTATACATCATAATCATTGTTAGTTTTAATTTTATTATTATTAAGGTACTTGGAAAGCTCAGCCCATAGTTAAAATAAAAAACAAAACAATGTATCCTGTTGGCTCCTTTTTGTTAAGAATTACGGCCTATAAACTTTCAATTTAACACACTCCCTACTTATATGATATTTCCAATAAACCTCCTAATTTATATGAAGAGTTGAAGACACATATGAAACTACAACGGGCTTTTTTTTTTTAACTGAAGTCTAAAAAATGACCCGAATAAACTAACCCAAACCTGAACAAGATGGAACCCAAAAGTGGTATTCGGTTCAGTAATTGGGTTAAGAAAATATTAATCAGATTAGCCCGAATGTACATTTAAAAATGCCGATTATAATTTAAAAATTCTAGCTTGCTTCCATATGTTTTGTTTTTTATGTGATTTGTGAGCAATTGAGCATGATGTTTTGTTTCGTTGATTGTTTTAAGTGACTAATAAGGTTCGGCTGGGAGGGTCTCTTTGTGTGTGTGTGTTTTATTTAATGAATAACATGTTAAGTTAGATTGTAAAGTATGCATTGCAACTTGTATTTAGAAACATGTATACAGATTAACCTGAACTTGTATAACTAGAATTTTAGTTTGGTCTGGTTACGAGTAGGATTCATATAACAAAAATAATCCTGAATAACCCGAAGCCCGATTAAAAAACCCGAGCAACACCCCGTTTACAAAACCTATATACAGATTAACGTGTTTGATACACCTTCTAGGTTTATATATTTGAAACAGTTTTCAATTTCATGTCACGTTCGAGATCAGATCAGATCTTTAGTTTCAACACGAACTGACGAATTATTCTTTGTCTAATCATAAGCAAATACTAAAATAAATATATAACTACCACCAACAAAGTTTAAATCTACTTATAAAATCTACAATATTATTTTCATCGTGAAACTTAAACCTTCAACCATATGGGAAGATATATTTTTTAGACACGTTGATATTGCTAAACCGCGTGATCAAAATCGTGTATTCGCATTTTTTGCTCTCTCCATCTCTATATCATTAACAAGTTAGCGTAATCTTCAATATAAAATCATTAATAACTTGAATACAAATAAGAGAAACATTCGCCATATTCAAATAGTAATTTCGTCACTTGCAATAAGCCCATTAAGGGAAAAAACTGGTTCAATTGTTATTGCACTAAGCCCATTATGATTTATGAAGAAAAGAAACCCCTTAGGGCTTAGCCTCTTGCATTTGGAGTTTGGAAACTGAAACTAAAGTGCGGTCTTAACACATACGTTGAGTCGCTAATAAAATAAAACTAGTGGGAAACCCGTACGTTGTTGCGGGACGGTTAAAATAAATATATTTTTTTGAACAATGCACAAGCGTAGCCGTGTTAGCCCACCAAGCTGTAGGAAAAGTGTAAAAACGTAATTGTCTTTGAATGCGAAACGATGTATATGAAATTAATCCATTTCTCTTCATTGTTTAAACTTTGAAAAGAAACTATATTTTTTTTATATCCAACATATACGTTCTTATAACTTTTCATGACACACTATGCAAATTGTCTAACCATATGTCCTTAACTTCCAACATTTAAGAGATGATGTGTACACAGGACACCCAAGTATAAAAAAAGATTTCACTATATATGAAAATGAACTTCTTTGATCATCAAAATTCAGTTATCAGCACTGTTTTCAAAATCAAATATGAGCATAGATAATTTTTATTCCCAAATATTTCTATATATTTTTTCACAAATTTAGACCAAACCACCATATGGATACGTATTGTCAAGCATGAACTCAAAACTAAATTTGAGCATAGAAACCAAAACAGAGTAGATAAACCAAAACACAACCATTCGATATCAGTATAAACAAGTAAACAAAGAAGTAAAGAAGTATCAACAAGACATTTATTTTAATAAACAAATCAAGTTTAACCTGGAAGATGAACTTGCAGATACAATCCACTTTCAGATTGTGTCGACGTTTTGCCAGATTCGTTACAACATGATTACTCTTTTCAGCGTCCCCGGTCGCACCTTGTCGTTCTTATTAAATAATTAAAATAAAAAAAAACCTTATCAACAGAAAATCAAAACGTACCGTACTACTTGGTGTTGTGTGTGCGTCACTTTGTACCACCATTAATTCTCTGCAAAAATAAAGTAATTTGTTTCAACAATTTTCATGATGAACGACACTGTATATTTATATAAACATATGCAATTTTAAAGAAAGAAAGAAATTGTAAAATTAATATTTGTTGAATATAATTATTTGAAGCTTGTGGTAAACCTTTATTTATCTTTACTACATGGTACAAGTATCTTAATGCATTGAAGGGTAATTTGGGGAAGATTTATATGACATTTGAGGGTTGAAGCACATGACTTTTCACATCTCATCTTAACTTTACCAAGTTGAACATATTTGTCTATTGCTCACTCTTTATAATGTAGTAGAGATAAAACACTTAATAAATTATGAATTTAGGAGTAGCATTACAACCTTATATGTTAAAAACTAAATCTTTATCTCACAACATAGGCGTGATACCACTTTGATGGGATGATAAATTATGAATTTATGGTGACGGAGAGTAAGACCTCATTGATACTTTAGCGTTACATCATCACCCTTTCACTCATTCATCCAAGCTATGTTACGGTCTTACTACCCTGGGGTTGCAAGTTCGAGTCCTGCTTTGTGTAGGAATTTGCCTAAGTACTGCGAGGGGCTCGGATTGTGGGAGTTTAGCCGGTCCAAAAAGAAAAATATGTTACGGTCTTACTAACTCAATAACCCTTCAAGTAATATATATATATATATATATATATATATATATATATATATATATATATATATATATATATAGGGGAGGGTTATAATAAAAACCCTTCAAAATGAGTAAACTTTGCAAACTAAATCCTAGCCATCCATCCATTTAATCTATGGTCACCATTTTTTCTATAATATTAATTTAATTAAATATGTGATAAAGGACAAAAAAGGGTAATAGGGTAATTTGGTTTTTCTGAAAAAGAGGCTGACAAAAGCTGATATGACACCCCCATCACATCATCTCTCTCTTACTTTTTTCACATTGTTATATAAAATGTCAGATGCCCGAGTTACATATGTAACATACGCAGTGTTACGTACGTAAAATCCGTCACGATAGTTTTATATTAATTTAGAAAAATCCTAACCTGTTAATTTTTTTATTACAACATGTTTGTTTTGGTTTTACTGTACCAGCACCAGAGTTGTTGCATACGTAACGAAAGGTCCATATGGTTATTTTTTGATATTCACTACTTTTAAGATTCATGTGAAATTAGTACTACATTGCATTACATTACAAAAACCTTGCAGAAAACATACTACTAAAAAAAGCGATACATCATATTGTTCATCCGCCTAAAACATACTAGTCAAGAAATATATTACAATGAAACTGTATCAACAACAAAACATACAATTAAAGATTCATACACCACCATGCATGCAATAACCCCGGCATCCCGCACTGCAACCAACAGTAGCTGACGGCATCCGATAACCATACTTTGCATAAAAAGCCCACTGTTCCTCAGTATAACCTATACCCTCCCATTCAGCCCTAATACGCCCACCTCCCGGATACGTGAACGGCAGCACGGGTTTGTTAAGTTTAGGTTCATATGGTTCTTCATATTCAGCCCCTAGGTCTGATTCATAACCAACCGCCCATTCAGGTGTGTGATTTACATCATGCACATCATCCTCCGGTGTCATATAGTCTTCTGGTGGCGGATATTCTTCGGGGAAGACGTAATCAAAGGCCGCATTCCAATCAAAATTTTCGTCACTTTCAAACCCATCGTCCGCCTGCACTACGGATATAACAGGTTCTAATGGCGGAATGTCCGGGGCAACGGGGGGGGCGGGTTCATGTTCGGCTGCGACAGGAGGGATGACCAAATCAACCGGTGGGGGTGGTTCAGGTACAATTGCAATGTCTGGTTCATATTGAGGTGGCTCGTGTACAATTGGGATGAGATGGTCACGGCCCTCAAAAACCTCCCAAGGCGGAGTGTTGGGCTTGGAATCCATGCTTTGACAAAAACAGGACCTGTAACGTATGTTATAGCAGATTAAGTGTTGACATTGGAAATATGAAACAGGGGAAAAAAACTACTCTCTATTAAAAACATATAGGTAACAGAGAAAAACTAATGCTGCAAAAAACAAAAAAAAATAATCTATGACTAAAGGTGGAAAAAACACGATTGTTACATGTGTAACAGGGTTTTTTCTGGAAACACATACAAACTGCTGTAGTCTGGACCCAGCATCCATTTTTTGCTGGTATAGAAAGCAAACTTTGACTACAAAACAGATACGCTACACACGTAACACCCCGAGTATTACATGTGTAACAGGAAAACACAGACAACACTTAACTAATCTGCAATGAACAGAGAACAGAGTTTGATATGGTAACACACAGAAAACATAATATCTTTTTGAAAAAAAGATATGCTACACACGTAACAGTCTAACCAAACACAAAAATTATACAAAGATATGTCTTCGATTACACTCAGAAAATTTACTATTATTTTACTATTATGTTCTAAAACTAAATGACTCCATAATCAATCATCCAAAAAAAAATCTTTTTCGATGGTTTCAATTCCAAAAAAAGATTAATAAAAAGTCTAAACTTGATTATTATAATATATCAGAAAAATAATTTAACAAACAGGCGGCATTTTTCAAACAGGGGGCATTTTTCTTGTAAATAAAACATAGGTAACATAAAAAACTCATACATGATAAAAGAAAAAAAATAGACAGGCATGGTGCAAGAACACACGAGTATTACATGTGTAACAGGAAAAACATAGACAGCACTTATCTTCTCTGGAGTGAACAGAGAACAGAGTTTGATATGCTAAAACACAGAAACCATAATATATTTTTGAAAAAAAGATATGCTACACACGTAACAGTCTAACTAAACACAAATATATGTCTTCGATGGTTTCAATTACAAAAACAGCCACATCAAAAGTCTATGCAACTGCTATTGAAAGTAAAACATGTGTACCTCATGAAAAGTTAAAAAATCAAACATTTGAATCTGGTAAAAAAATCGGTAACTAATATATACCAACTTAGTTCTGTTGTTACATACGAAACAGACGCAATATAGGAAACAGATGCAAAACATACATTCCGCCCACATTATAATACTCATACAAACATGCACATACTGGTAAAAAATCAAATCAGACATATTGTTGCATATGTTAAGAGACATTAAAATTCACCAATTTTGATTAAAAAAACATATTAATAATAATAACATATAAAAAAGGTTAATTAATATGTAAACCTACGTGTAAACATACATTTTCAAAACCATCACAAACAACTTCTTATTATCAAACACTAATTAGCTCAATTTCATACTCTAACCATTAAATGTTTTCTAACCCCTTTCAAAATCATATTAAAAATCAAAACTTGGTGATCACCATTTACCAAAAACCATTTTCCTAAACACCATACCAACTAATAAATTAAGTCATAATACTTAATATTAACTTACTAACATTAATATTAACTTACTAAATTCTTCTCACAGTTAGCCATTTTCGATCTCACAGTTAGCCATACAATAGAGCCGGATCTCCGTCATAATACTTAATATTAACTTAATATTAACTTAATTTGTTTAGGAAAATGGCTAGATATGGAAAATGGCTAGATCGAAAATACACAACACAGTAAGAGAGAGACAGAACTGAGGTAAAGAGCAGGAGAGAGGGAAGCAGACCGGTGGTCTCCTCCACCCACGACGGAGCTCCGGCTCTATTATAACCAAATCCCAAACCTACTGTTGTGTTACCTGGGTTTGTTGCTTCTCTATCTTCTGCTCCTCTCTTTTTGTTGCTACTGTACACCCTACATCATATGATCGGATCTGAAGAACAATTCCTCAAATAAATAAACAATTCCTCAAATTATATATATATGCAGAGGGGTGGGTTGATGTTGCAGGTCTGAACGGATCTGAAGAAGAAATCTGAACAGGGGGGTGACGACGACGGGGACAACGGGTGGTGGGACGACGGTGGTGATGATGATGAAGACGACCGGTGAAGACGACGACGGTGGCAGTGGTGGCAGTGGCGGTGGCGGTGGGGTGGTGGTGGTGGGATTAATCTTGAATATGGTGGAAGAGAGATGAAGAGAGAGAGAGAGGGAGTTGTTTATATAGGAGGGGGGAGAGAGAAAATTCAAATTAGGAAAGAGGGGGAAGGGTAAAATTACTAGATTACCCTTATTAATTAAAATAATAGAGGGTGATGTGGAGCAATGTGGTCCACTAGTTAGGTTTCCATTGGTTTTCTCATTTTGGAAGGTTTCTCTTTTCCCTTTCCCCTATATATATATATATATATATATTACTACAATTAATATTTACTTTTTCAAACAATAATTAGTTTTGCATTGGTCATGAGCGTGAGCTCCTTTGCGTGGACACCCGACACGGTCTGCTTTTGTGGCTCACGCACCACATCACCCTCCCTCTTGCCCCCTCCTTCACACTCTGTTCTAGAGTTTCATTAAAAGATGGAAGAGAAAGGATTGGGAAAGAAATGGGAAAAAAATGTGTTCCAGAGTTTTTTTATAGGAGGGAAAGGGAGGGAATGAGAGGGATAATAAAGAGGTTTTTAGGGTGATTTTCAATCTTTCCAATTTGGAAGGAACCAGAGAGAAAGGAAGAGGAGGGATATCCTTTCTCTTCCATTATTTAATGAAACTCTGAAACAGAGTGCACGAACTGCTTATGTATAATGTGAAAATCATATTAATACGTGAATGGAAATGCGTATCAAAAGAACTAACTTAGGATTATGTTAGCTAATAGGATGTTTGTAAAAAGAAGTTTGAAGGAACCTATCGAGATTCGAGTGTGCTTTACTGCTATTAGAGGTGCACAAATCGTTTTTTTTAATACCCGGTTCCGGGTATGGAACCGGTTTCGGGTACGGTCGGGTATTACTTCGATCAGGTATTGAAAGAACCGGTTCTAGTTCCGGTTCCTAGCATAAAAAACCATACCCGGTATACCGGTTCCGGTTTTTCAATACCCGGTTCCGGTTTTTTCAATACCTGGTTCCGGGTATGGAACCGGTTTCGGATATATCGGGTATTGAGTTATTTTTATACAATCACGTCGAAGGGTAGTGCGACTTAGATGATTATAACGCGGTTATAGAATTCTTTGAGTATACTTTTTGAGTATTCGGAAAATCCGGTTCCGGTTTTTTAATACCCAGTTCTGCCTCAACATCAAAATGCCAAATAGACCCGTCGCTTGACACATACTTTTTGAGTATTCGGAAAACCCGGTTCCGGGTATTCAGAAAACCGGGTATAAATCGGGTCCGGTTTTATACATAAAAATCTATACCCTATGCGTACCCGAAGGGTAGGGTCGGGTACGGTTCTGGATATACCCGGTTCCGGTTTTTTTAATACCCGGTTCTGATTTTTATTTTTTTTTCCGATTCCAATTCCGGTTTCGGTTTTTTTGCACCTCTAACAGCTATAGTGCTATTTGCCCTTATCTTTGGGCAATCCAACTTTAGAGAATAAAAGTGATGTATAATACCCACGGGTCCATGACTCAATAAAGTTTACTCTAACCCCAAAGTTAAAAATGGGCCTAGTCTCTTTTTACATAAACCCAATCATTAACTTGAAGTTTGAAAATGATTGTTCTTATCTTAATTATTCAAATCAGACAAAACATAATCATGTGAGATTGGTTATATGGAGATAAAGAAGTTATTGATGGATGATAGATTGATAGAAAGGGTATTTTAAGTCCCATACTTCATCAAGAGAGAA
The DNA here is from genome assembly GCA_028751855.1 of Ambrosia trifida. Taxonomy (NCBI): domain Eukaryota; kingdom Viridiplantae; phylum Streptophyta; class Magnoliopsida; order Asterales; family Asteraceae; genus Ambrosia; species Ambrosia trifida. Next base: position 127,929,685 of record CM054129.1, read on the forward strand.
GGTTTTAAACATCTACTAGCATGTATTATGATTTACATTTACATTCTTTTAATAATTTTACATATAAACAGAATTATGACATAAAAAAACAATGGGTTCCTTTCAATTTAGTTGATCGTTCAAAAAAAATACATTCAACACATGATGAACTCTTGGTTCTTTAAAAGGGTGTTTGGAAATGCAAAAGTGCTTTTGGTCAGAAGTGTTTATTGACTTAAGACTTTTTGAAAAAGAGTTTTAAAAAAAAGTGTTTGGATTAGCTTTTGAGATGAGAAACGTCAAAAAGTCAATTGATTGTTTTTTTTAAGTGTTTCGCTTAACTTATTGTGAATATTGGTTGTATGGGTGGTATATTTGTATTTTTTTTTTCCAAAAGTCAAAACAGAAAGTGTTTTTGGATTACACAAACAGCTTATTGACTTATTGGCTTCTTGGAAAAGCCAATAAGTCAATAAGTCGTTTTGAAACTCAATCCCAAACACCCTCTAAATTCTGAAACATTTTACAAACCGAAAAAACACTATTATCAAATTCATACATTACTCTTTTTGTTTTCGGATAATAAATTATTCGAATATTAAAATATACTATAAAACACTATTTACATGATTAGATAACAAAAGACAAGAGCATATATAAATCAGTTGCATATACAATATTTTTTGCCCTTTTTAAACCAAAAATCACTTGCAAAAAACATAATTTCATTCTTTAAATTCGTTCTTTAAATAGAGGAATAACATAAAAATTCACTTTGATTACATTCAATAATAGTTTCTACCAAATAATGGAAGTCTATGAAAAAATAACCATTTGACTACGCAATGCAATTATGCAAATAATTGACAAGGGTAATATAGTCAATTAAGATATCCAACTTGGAAAACCCATGGGCCTTACGCCGCGTATTTAATCCGTTTAATGATTAAAACGGAGTAGGTGATCGATCCAGTAGAGCCCACCTCTTTAATAATACTAGTAAGCACTCAATGTGACAATGTGTCAACGGTTAGTAATTAAGATTAGATCATACTTAATCCTTCCAGCCTGTCAACTAGGCCCACATGTGTGCCACTGGCTGCATGGGACAAAATGGAGCCTAGACATGAGAATATAAGAACGATAACTATAAGACTAAGGTTGGGTACGGTGGCCACCTCAGCTCACCGAGCACCTAACCGATCTCACACCCCTTAGTCTAAGATAGGATATACTTAGAGGTTAGAGGGTGTTTGGGATTGATTGTTCAAAATAGCTTCTGTGTTTTGAAAAAGTAGTGGTGAAACTGTTTTTAGATTATTGTATTTTGGTAACTTAAAAATTTATTTCAAAACTCAACCTCAAGCACTAAAAACTAATTATTTGCGTTTTCAAAACGCAATGGACTGGTCTAATGCAACGGACGGACCGAACATATTCAACCTTCTCCTTGGTCCGTCCACTCTCACCAGACCGTCTGGTGGGAATTAGAAATGCATTGTAGGTGCTCTTAATAATTTATAAAAACTTACCAAACAGTCCTTGTAGTATTTTGTAGTTTCCATGTTTTTCTATTTGTTTTCTTAACACCAAAACGTGAGATAGGGGGTTAAACATGCGCATTAGAGCACCCATAATGTGCTCCAAAACTCCAAGCCTATATCTAGTTAACAATTTTGGATGACCAAATAAGCTTTTACCATATCGTGGGTGGTGTTCGCCGGTGAAATCAGAAATTTTGGACATGATTTCGAAAGTGTTAGGTGGAAACAACCCCCACCGGCCACCCCCACCCCCTTTGCCTCACACACATTTTAATAGGGCTTGTGAAGTTTATACATTTGTAGAAGATTTATTGTGAAAGTATGAAATTTGGTAACATTGTGGATGATCTTTAGTGTATAAACCGTTTAAACTGATGGAATCGGCTAAACTGAAATAAATCTGGTAACATTGTAGAAGATTTATTGTGAAAGTATGAAATTTCGTTTAAACCGTTTAGACTATGAAATTTGGTAACATTTTAATAGGGCTTGTGAAGTTTATACATTTGTAGAAGTTTATACATTATAGCCTAGTGGCATCTTGGTGGTGAGATAAGACTTAGGGGCCATAAGGTCCTGGGTTCGAATTTCACAAAGGGGGTTTTCTCATAATTATGAGTTTACTCCTGAATTGGTGACTTGGTGGTGGAATATGATCGCGTGGAAACATTGGTGGCACGATGATACTCCAGTATTCCGTAAGTGATTCCAATTTGTTGGCCGTTCAAAAAAAAAAAAAAATCGGCCGGTTTGGTTGGTTTGAGATCTATGTAACTCGTTCATAGTTTAAAACTTGGAATCATTCATCTAAACTAATCCAAGCCAATCAAAACGCCCTACTTTACCACATTTGACAGCATGTTGCCAAGTAAACAAGCACGTTGCTTGTAATACACATTTTCAAATTAAAACAATACATGTAAACCAAATTAACCAATTACTTTCATCAATCATTTTTTACTGTTCGTGAACTATATTTTATTTACAAAATCTTAATCCTAAATGATAATTTCAAAACAAATTAAAAACAACGTTTTAAACAACATGAACCATCAAAATTAAGGCAACATTTGTATAAAATATTATGTTCTTCCAAACCAAAAAAAAAAAAAAAAAAAGACAACAGTTGTATAAAATAAATTTAAAAAACTCAAGGGGCTTCTTAGTAGTTTCTTAAACCTACAATATAAAAAAAATCTTTGAATATGTGAAGCATATCTATAGCACTCTGTATCTTGACTCAAACCTACGTGGATCCAACCCATCATGTTTGACCCACACTTTCCTACCATCAAATAGTAATATCCACGTGGAATTTCCCACCCTATAAAACACCACTTTCCCATTATTAATCTCACACCAACAAAAAAAATAAAATATTATAAACCTTTAAACTTTAAGGTTAAACAACCGTGTCCTGACGTCATGGGCAGAACCACCACCCATATTCCGATGAGCCACCGTGTCCTGTCGCCAAAATACGACGTCGTAGACACCCACCGTGATCAACCACCGCTTCAGTTGTCCGGTTCAATATTCGGGTTTCTTGAGGAAGAAGCAACCGTGTTATCATCGCTGGATAATAATATTAATAACGTGCATTATGACTTTCAACAAGAAATCGAAAACGACGACGTATGTGAAAAACCTGAGGATTTTAATGATAAGATTAAATTTTGGGAGACCCAACGAGAAAATTTACATGTAAGTTTAATTAGTTTATCAGAATTATTTTGTGTCGGTGCAGCTTATTGCCTGTGTACTTGTCACTTTATTCTAAACGTCTTTCTAATTAACGTTTTATTTTTATTTTTTGACACTAAACGTCTTTCTAAACGTCTTTCTAATTAACGTTTTATTGCCTATGTCGGTGCAGCTTATTGCCTGTGTCCTTGTCACTTTATTCTAAACGTCTTTCTAATTAACGCTTTTTTTTTTATTTTTTGACAGGCAACAATATTTAGAACGACGAGTTTAGAAGCGAAAATTCGAAATATAGCGAAAGAAGCACTCGGGGAAATTGAGGTGACCGGGAATGTATGTTCTTGCTCGAGACCGGAATTAGGCGGTTGTAGGAGTTGTCGGATGAGAGAAATTTGTAGCCGGTTGCAAAACTCGGGTTTCGATTCGGCTATATGCAAGTCCAAATGGAAGAGCTCGTTAGAACTTCCGCCAGGTAAAAGAAATTACAAGAACTCAGTTTTTAATAAAATTTATATCGAAATAATAAAAAAAATGTTTACAAGTTATTAAAGAAAAATCAAATTATATGTTAAATGTATTATTAAACTCTGTCAACAAACTTATGTTTTGAGTTCGCTTTGCGCTTCAGTTTTAAAACGCGTATGATTTTTCTAAACCACATGCAAATAAATAAATCTTAAATTATGTAATCTCACATTTATTCAATTCAAACCACAAATGCATTTTCAATATTCTAAAATATCTTTTTGATTTGTGATCCAGGAGAACACACATTTTTGGACGTGATCGATAACTCCAACCGTAAGAAAGGTGCGGTGAGAGTGATCGTCGAGTTGGAATTACGTGGCCAATTTGAGATGAAGAAAGGGAGTGATGAGTACAACAGTCTGGTCTGCAAACTTCCCGACGTGTTTGTCGGGAAGTCTGACAGATTACAGACTGTTATCAAAATACTGAGTGTTTGCGCCAAAAAATGCATGAAAGAGAAGAAAATGCATTTGGGGCCATGGAGAAAGCAAGAATACATGCAAGCTAAGTGGCTTAGAGTGGTAGAACGAACTACTGCTACCACCACCATATCACCGGCACTAGCGGTGGATGCTTGTTATACTCGACCGGCGAGGGTTAAAGCGTCAATGCTGACTATGGATCTTCTTGACGACTTGCCGAACATGTCTTATTCATATGCTCATGTTGTTCAAGTTTTGTAGATAGTGTTATATAAGTGTAACCTTGTTACATATTAATGAATATAATTCATTAGCAAACCACCACCATTTACAACCCCACACTAACCATAAATCAAAACATCGTGTCCCGATGTGGGCCACCTCTCAACAACTCTTACCACATCACCCCACACCAACCAATAATCATCATGACAATTGGTACCCACCAACCTTATCATCATAATTCAAAGCCCACAACACAAAACTCCAAGAAAGTAGGAATACAAATTGGAGGACGTGTGGTGAAGATTATCAAAAATTGTGGTTTGGAGGAGCGATGGTGATGTCGTTGGTTGAGGTTGTCTATGATGACGGAAGTGGTAGGGGAGGGGGAAATGTCAAAAGTGTTAGCTGTAGCGTATGGTGGTGGTGTAGTGGCTGCCTCAACCTTTTCAGAGAACCAAAGCGGATTCTAAAGTGGGGTCAGCTTCGTGATTTTTTTTTTTGTTCGGTATCCAAACATGTGATGACACGATTACACACATTTTTTGTATATGATTTCTAATAGAAACATAATCACATAATTCTAACAAGATATTCAAGAGATTCATAGTTCTTGGAGTTGTGATCGAAGAGCACGTAGAGTTGGATTCAAATAAAATGTAGTCTAGCTCTTAAATTTTGACGGCTTTTATACAAGGTTTAAGCTTCATCTTATTTTTATATAGCTAGTCGAGCAATTGGGAAAGAGGTTGGTCTAAATCGACAAATTAACTTACTCGTACATATTTATACAAAGCTAGAGGGAAAAAACACTTTAAGATCAGTTGTGAACCGGAGAGAATGAGCCGCGTCAATACCAAAAGGAAGAAATCAGCACTTACTTCTTGAGTTGGTACAACCACCCAAACAAGAAGGATTAACGGATTAGAAGGCATGGCTAAGATTACTACAAGCGGAACCCTAGTCTCAAGTAATAGGACGACAGATTAATTAGGCGTTGACTCCAAGACTTATACGATAGGCTTTAAGTCATCAGTTTTATATGCTAGATGAGATGGCTTTGGGTATAAACACAAAAGCTCCTTTACTGCTGATGTGGACTACTCAATCAATTGGACAACTTCTTCACTATTTCCAGGACTGAAAATCCAATGATAGAAGAGTTGACTGTGACCCTTTCTATAATTTTTTTTGAAGGGTGACTTTCTATGTACTGACATAATTGGTCACCGGGTTTCTACAAATAACCAATAGCTGTGGGGCTTGGCTATGAATTGTTGTTTTGCCCTTGTTTAATAGGGCATTTTTCGTAACAAATATAAATTGATCAACTGCGGTCATGTGTTGCGTAATTTTTTGGTAATGAATATAGAAAAACTAAGTGTTATTTATAGTATTAGTGACGTTTATTTATTTTAGGGGTTAAGTTAGTATAAGTTTTGGGGCATGTTTGGATAAACTTATTTAAGTCAAAAATGACTTTTGGTTAAAAAGACTTATTAACTTATGACTTTTTAAAAATGAGTTTTTAGAAAAGTGTTTGGATTAGCTTATGTGGTGGGGAAAAACAATAAGTTGATAAGCTATTTTGTAAAAAACTGTTTGGTTTAACTTGTTTAGGTAAAATGACCAAAAGGGGTATAAGGAGGGTAGGTATAAGGATATAAGAAGCGCATGTAGGTAAATAACCATCAATAAGTTATAAGGAGGTTCAAAAAGACAGTCCTCCCTTACTTTTCCAAAACAACTTATCATAGGCAAACAAAAAGTTAAAACAAAATGTTCTTTTCCTTTTGCCAAACACTTTTTTCAACTTATTAACTTTTTGAAAAAGTTATAAGTTATAAGGAGGAGGAAATAAGGAGAGCCAAACATGCTCTTAACGTTATAATATTTATATCTAATCTGTAACATTACGCATTTATACTTGTATGTGTGACATCCGGAAACCAAGCATACATTTTTTTAGCTGGCTTTACTGTTTGCTTGCTGAATTTCGGGACGAAATTCTTTTCAACTTGGGGATGATGTGATACCCCGAAAATTCAGGTTCTCACTTTAACTAAACTCTAGTTACATTCCTTGCATTATACTTAACTAGGGTTAGTTAGATAAGACATACGTGCATGGTTATGAGTCAATGTGTGATTGCATGATTAGTGAACCTCAGACGTTGGTGAATAATATACTTATGGGTCTCGGTGATACCTGACAAACTTATGTGAAAACCCTACGTGATTATGTGAACCTAAACCGAACACGTTAATAGAAATCATTAAAAGTGGAGCATGAGGTTGATTAGGGTCTTAATGCATGGGGTTACACTTGTTACGGTCCGAAATAACGAAAACGTCGAAGGATAACGCGTCGGGAGACGAAACGAGGCAAAAGCGCGCCACCCGGACCTGTGAGCGGCCGCTCACAGGCTCCGAGCGGCCGCTCCATTTAACCTGACGGGTCTAAACCGCCTCAAACTCATATTTAAGCATCCTTAACCCCCATGCAACCCTCATACTCAACCCTAATCGCCCCCTTACTGCCCCACACGAATATTTCACTCAAACAACCCCTGCTAAGGCTCAAGATCATCAATTGGGAGGCTCCAAGGCGCGCGATTGATCGATTGGGAGAGCTAAGGGTATATTTTACGATTTCTTATGCTTCTACCTTGTGTTTTCATTAATAAAAGTCATATAACAAGTTTGTCCAGGTCTGAATGAGTTTATAAAACATTAAAGCATGAATCTTTTTGAAGATTAAATGGATTAAACATACTCATAAACGCTTAGTAACATCATAGGATACTTGTTGCGCAAGTAATTGGTGTTTTGGTTCTTAAAGCTTTGATCTTGACATGTTTAATCATAGAATCTGATGGAATAGGTATTAGGAATATTTTGTGTTGATAATTGATGATTGTTAATAGTTTTTATGCACACGGTAGGCGATTAAAGTATGATTTAGGCGAAACTAAAATCTGGACAGAATGGTTAGTCAAATTTGTAGGAGCTGTAACACGGCTCTAACATAATGATTTTAGTGTTTTCTTGGCATGGTTAGGTCACACCTGGTCTTAGCTTTTCATAATGGGTAAAATCATGTGTTTTGGACGCCGGATGAGTCGTTTTTGGAATTTTCATTGAAAATAGGTCAGATCAGAATTTCGGGTGTCAAATTGAGTCAACTTTGAAATATCATAACTCATGTTTTATAAAGAGTTGAGTCTTGAAATTTTTACAGAAGGTTAATATTGGAGTTTTGCAAGTTTTCCAAGTGGATTTATCCCGTTTGGGTGAATACACAATTTTTGGGAAATTATTTACCAAACTGACCTGTTAAGAGTGTTTCTGAACATAGCTGAGTTGGACGAATTTTAGTTATTTTTGCGTTAGGAGTTAAGACTAAACAAAAATATGTATTGCCAAGTGAATCCCAAAGAAAATTCAGTAAAAATATGGGAGGATAACTCACTGGTTTACTATTTTAAATAAATTCGTTTTGATGGCGCACAATCTGTCCTGAAAACACAGATTGTGTATTATGTGCTTATGTGATTACTTGAGGTCTTAGGTGATCTAAAATTGACATATATCGGAAGTACACATGTTTATGACACATACGGGCTGTAGAAACTAATTATAACCAACTCATTCACCAACGAGTCCGTAGGGTTTACTATTGCATGTAGAATCACTAGGCGTCGCATACACACTTTTGAATATTAAAACGCCTTGGACAAACGAGTTATATGGTGTAATGATGTTACGCCTATACTCACGTAGTGACACTGTTATTAGGGTGTCGGTAGCATATAATACTTGCTGTTCGGATTCTTTGCTTACGCGATAAGGTGAGTTTCACTACTTTTTCTCAAAGCATGCGTCTCGGGTTGAGACTACATTGGTAACGTTTTCTAGTCTATCTTGAGACAACTTTCTTTTACACATCCCGGGTTTGGGGTGCATGGTTCACGTGGTGAATCTATTTTTACTAATTCATATATATGTCCTTGATGAACTAAACCAAACCCATCTTTTAAGTCCTTCAAAATACCGAATCAATTGCCGGTTGGGCAAGCGGGTTAATTAGTTGATAGCGCTATTAGGTCTAACGAACCTCACATCGTGCTGGGAGCACGGATGTGAACTATTAGCTTCAAACATAATCATTGTCGATGGACAATGATGCAAGGCATCCTTATCCCGGGTATGGGAACTTGTTCATTAGTAGTTCGGTATTCGCCGGTTTTAGTTATCATGAGTGGGCTAGCTACCCCTGACATTTGAATTAGCTATTGTTTACAGGGTCTGAGAGACCAACGTTGTACACTTGACTTTTTGGGGTTTTGAGAACCTAGGCTTTTATTTTCATCGCTTACTTATATTGTGAATTCACCGACTTTATGTTGACACGTTTTAGCATGCTTTGCAGGTCCTTAGGTACGGAGCACGTTTTAGGGCATGCATCATTTGTGTCTTGGGTTATGAATATTTATTATTTCGTACTCTTAAACTTTGGTTTTGGGCGCGTTGTCTTGCGCAGACTTTTGCAATTGTTTTACTTTGTTTACGCTTCCGCATTACTTTAAATTGCTTGGTTAAACTTTGAAACTTTTTCTTAAAAACGAACTAAATGGTTTGGGCATTTAGAGTCGTTCATGATACTTATGGCTATGGGTCCTGGTTTGTCATGCACCTCGCGGTAAAACTCCGCAGTGGAAATTTGAGGGTGTGACAGATTGGTATCAGAGCCATTGGTTATAGTGAACTAGGAATTGCATTGCATTCTAGACTATAATCATTATAGCATAAGTATTAGTACACTCACCGTCTTCAGTGCACGCTTATTATTCTCGACTTCGAACACTAACCCAACATATTGCAGGTAATTATGGTTAACCCCGCTCACCGAAATTACTCTTACCGTGCTCATGATGGGCGACGACGCCCCATGTATGACCCTTATGAGGCCCCATCTTCGTCACTCGAGCCATGTGAAGCCACTAATCGTTGGCGTTGGTTCACGGACATCTTGCACTCGTGGGTCGTGAGTTATGGGGTGCCAGCTAGAGTACCTCCCATTGTGGACTCGTGGGAGAGGACACTTGCAGGAATAGTGAGGCATGTACACACTGAGTTGGATAATGCTTACACTGGTATTAAGGAGTTCCAGTTCTGGAGAAGAAATGGCGACGAGACATTGACACATGTGGCGGGACAGATTGACTACTTACTCAGCGAACTAAGGAAAGTAAAGAAAGAGGCTGAGGAAGCAAAACAGGATGCTACTGCTACCAAACAAGAGTTGGCGCGTACTCGAGAGGAGTTAGCTATGGTTCACAACCGGCTTATGGAAGCTGTGGAACCAATTGGGGAAGAGAACCCCGAGGAGGAACCCATGGAGGATGAGTTTGATGCTTTGGGAGCGGCACTCGATGCAGCTCTTATAGAAGAGGAAGAGGAGGAAGAACCTGAGGAGTTACCGGAGGAAAGTGAGGATGAAGGATCAGTCATCTCTACGGACGACGATTGATTTTATTTATTATTATTTATTTAGTTATTTATTTTATTCCTAGTATGTTATGACTTTTATTTAATCTCGTGCGACTGGATGATCTTTTGGATTGTTTTAGAACGTTGGTATTTTATTATTGATTGAACTTTTATTTTATTATTTATACGTGCGTGATTTACTAGTACACTGTGATGTGCAAACGATTGTATTCTCATGGGTATAGTATATTTGTAGAACTACTATGGTGGGAAGAGGTCATGGACGTGGACACATCAACCTAACACAAGCTGAGCTGACTGCACTTGTCAACGACAGGGTGGTTGCAGCCCTCGCAGCTATCCAAGCTGGTAACACTGATTCGTCTTATTTTACTCCTTCTACGAACTCCAGCGTTAAACTCTATTACTCATATGACTCCCGTGTTTGCACGTAGGTCAACCTCCACACCACCCTCCAGCCTGCACCTACAAAACCTTCATGGACTGCAAGCCTCAAAACTTTGGGGGATCTGAAGGGGCAGTTGGACTACTTAGGTGGTTCGAAAGGGTGGAGTCATGCTTTGCTATGTGCAACTGTCCACCAGCTGACCGAGTCAAATATGCCGCTGGTACACTTGAAAACGCGACGTTATCCTGGTGGAACTCTCAGAAACAAATACTGGGTGTGGATGTGGCAAATGCTACGCCTTGGGATGCTTTCAAGGAGATGATGAGGGAGGAGTACTGCCCTCGGGATGAAATCCAGAAGCTGGAAACTGAGTACCTGAATCTGAAAATGGTGGGGTCGGATATTGAAGCCTACACCACTAGGTCACATGAGCTAGCCACTATGTGCCCTAACTACTCAACCCCGCTCTACAAGCGTATTGAACTGTACATCAAGGGTTTGGTGCCGCAGATCAAGGGCATGGTTACTGCTGCCAACTTCAACAATCTTCAGCAGGTGATTCGTATGGCACACCAGCTGACTGACCAGAAAGTAGAGGAGGGACTACTGCCCCCTCGAGGTGCTTCATCCTCTGGCACTAATGATAATAAGAGAAAGTGGGAGAATGCGTCTGGCAAACCCCCAGGTAATCTGTAACACCCCAACCGATGGCGGAAACATCGGGGTGCCACGTATTGATGATTGTTTTCAGTAGCACATGGTATAATATAAATTTTAAATAATTTATTCAAACATAATATCCAAAATGTGAAATAATGTCTAAGAATTCAAATACATAACATCAAATGATAACTTCAAAAACTTCAAATAAACTTCAAGATAAATCCTCATGCTAACTCAAGCCTCAGCTTCATTGTTACCTGAAACATGTTAATTTTGAAAGTATTTTGGGTCAACATAAGTTGGTGAGAATTACATAGGTTTTTGATGATAAATGAATAAAATGTTATGCAATTCATGTGCCATGTTAATCTAGCCCATATGTGAGAACATATTAGAAATAAATCGAGTGCATAATCAACCCTGTTGACTGTTATAAAATGATACATACCATACACTTATGGTCCCAATGAATATGTTATGCGATAACAAACACCCACGTAACCTTGGTAGGAGGCACGTATCCGGGTGGGATTGTCAGTCCAATAGATCTATCAATGTATACCGTCGGCTGATCAATGTTAATGATTATGCTAGAATGGTGCTTACTCTAATCATGCTCAAGACAATATGCAACATAGAAAACACATAGACACATTGATGATTGAATTGCAATGAAAATGTTATAACATGTTTCACCCCAAAAATGGTGATAAAAGGGGCTATGTAAACTCACCTTAGCAAATGTTAACTTGTTGTAAAGATGTGATAATTGTGTTGCCCAAAAAGATTCCAAATATTACCCTATAATGAGGTAATATATAATAAGTCTAAGTCTATATAACTAATATGTGTATCCTAGGGTTTCGATTTGGGGATAATCAATTGTTAAATTTAATTTAAAAATGTTAATTGAATAAGAAAATTTGATAATTAATGAAAGAAGGTCTTTTTATAAAGTTTGAATTTTGAGTGAGCATATTAAAGTGTTTGAAGCAATAAAATAATTTTTATAAAATTATTTCATTTAAAATAGATTTTTAAATCTATTTATTTATAAATAGCCAATTATTAACTTTAATATTCAAAAATACTAAAATTAAAGAAATCTTATTTTAAAAATCATAATTCTGTTCTAAATGATTAAAAATAATTTGTATAAAATTTTGGTGCAAAAATGATGAAAATTGGATTTATTATGAATTAATTATGATTAAATCTAACAAAAATTGATTAAAAATATAAAATAAATGATTTTACTGAATTAAAAATTATTCCAGTAAAGTTTAACTTTATAAAAAGTTAGGATAATTTTTGGGGAATTTAATAAAACTGTTTTGATATATAAATGGATTTTTATAAATATAATTGTATAAAAATGATTTAATTATTATAATTATTAAATAAATGAATTTCTGAAAAATAAAAATTACAAATAAATCTTTTATATCAGATTAAACAATGATAATTTTTTTAGAATCTATAAAATAGTTTAGGTATTTTAAAAAGAATTTAAATGATTAAAAGGATTAATATATATATATATAATTAATTGTTTGCTAAAAAAGAAAAGAAAAGAAAAGAATACCAAAAACCGGTCAGAGCCGGGACTCGAACCCGGGTGACCTCAGTGTCCAACAAGGGTCACAACCACCTGGCCTAGGCCGGTGGTTGTGTTATCCTCTGATTTGAAATAAATAAATATAATACACTAATCCAGTTTTATCCCCAATTAATAACGCGATGAACCCTAGATTTACAATCAGATGATTCAGGCAACTATAGCCCGATTAATGTTAGGGCTATAGTTGCTTGAATGCCGATGAATGAAACCCACCAAAAATAATAGACTCACAGTGTAGGATCGAGTATAATCTTCGGGTCAAGGGTAAAGTCAAACAATGAACTCGCTAAACAGATTTAGAGTGTAATTGAAAGAATTGGAGGTTGAGGGAGTATTGTGAGCGAGTTTCAAGGTCCAGAATGCCTCAATTTATACTAGAGGATTAGGGTTAGGGTTAATTAGAAGGTTGACTTATAATTGAAATCATACGCGTCTAATTGATTATTAGGTCAACGATTGACGTGTAATCGTTGTGTATTCGCGTTGGATTGGGCCGGTTATAGTACGAATTAGCCAAAAATAGATCAATCACGCGTTTAATTGTTGGATTGATCACCAAGGAATACCACAGTTGACTTTCCTTGTCAACTGTGAGGTTTTGAGTGTGTGTATAAATTTAATATGAATCCGGGTTTAAAACAAAGAGATGGCTAGCCCAGTTGGTTTGTGCTCGTGTGTATGTGTGGGAGGTCCCGAGTTCGAAACCCGGCACAACCCCCTTTTTTTTGTTTCAAACAAAACAGAGAAGAGGGGAGGGCAGTTGGGCCCTGGATTTGGGCTGGGTAATGGGCTTCAGGTAAGGAAAACAAGGGGGGGTTTGGGCTGAGTTGTTAGTTGGGTTAATGTAATACCAACTAGTTTTATTATTTGTTAAAATTATTATTATTATTATTATATATATATGTATATGTATATATATAAGTTGTGTGGTCGGGAATAAAAACTTAGGCACATTATGAATGATAGAAATAATATACGTATTAAATTTTGAAAATTTTTGCGATGTTACAGTCTCCCCTACTTTTAGGAACTTCGTCCCGAAGTTAAGAGAAACACTAGTGTTTACAATTGGTCAACTACTGAAAACCTTGATGGAATTTCACACTACCTTAACGTACCTGTAAATTCATGATTACGTTCCGGACCGTAATTACCAATTTACCTTACATTAGGGTTTTGCGTCCTTTTATGACTTTACCGATTGTTAAGCAGGTCTGATAGTCTCCGCCAGTCGTTGAGCAGGTGGTAGGGCCTCTCCCGACTGTTGGATAGACATGATGACCTCTACCAATCGTTAAGTAGATTGTTTAGTAGTCAACTATTTGTTGTACAAGTAAGCAAGTATTGATAAAGCAATCAATTCACATTAAAACAAACATACACACAGATGTTATGATAATACTTGAATTTATTATCTGATTCAAAAGTGTCAATACATGAAATTAAGGAGAAAGTAGATATTATTCAAATGGTAGGGTTTGATGTTGAGCAGTCGGAGGTCTCAAGCGGGATTATTTGGAGCATCAAGAGCGTTTGTAGCAGGGATTCGACAAGCTTCCGCAAGATGCCCATACCTCTGACAATTGGTGCACTGTCGACAGGGTACTTGAGTTGGATGGTGATACTGGCAGGTGTCACACTTAGGTAGGTTCCCATTGTATTGTTTCTTGGTGGGTGGGGTAGTGGTGTCTATTGCAAAATTCCTGACCTTGTTCTTCCCGTTGGTTGAGGCCTCAGTTTTGATTTCGACGGCAGGTTGGGGAATATCCTTTTTCTTTTCCCCTTTACGAGTCAGGGTTCCTGCCTTCACATGGTTATCTGTTAGGGTGGCAGCCAAACGCTTTGCTTCTTCCAATGTAGCAGGGTTCCTTCCCCACACTGTGTCTTGAATCTGCATCGGTAAGCCACCAATGTATTTTTCGATCGCAATGGGCAAAGGAGTGACTTTGTGGGGTAGCAGTAAGCTAAGTTCGTGAAAGCGAGTGTTGTAAGCAAGGTTTTCCCCACTGTCTTGAGCAAGATCATAAAATTCGTCTTCCAGTTTCTTGATTTCATTACGAGGACAGAACTCTGCCTTCATAATGTCTTTAGCTTGATCCCAGGTTAAGGCTAGTGCAGCTTCAGACTCGCGAGTGCGTTTTTCTTCATTCCACCAAGTGAGTGCTCGCTTATGAAGAACACTCATGGCATAACGGACTTTAAAGTTGTCGGGGCATTCACTGTTAATGAAGGTATTTTCAATGCCCTCAAACCATTGTAGGAGTCCAGTAGCTCCTTCTTCACCGCTGAACTTTGGAGGGTTACAAGAGTTGAAATGCTTAAGGGTGCAAGCTTAGGGTCCATTACCATTGCCATTGCCATTGTTGTGACCATTCCCGTTGCCGTTCAATTGGATGACCTGAGCAAGTAAATTGGGAACCAGAGTTGCGATTTGCTGTGCCATTTGTTGAGAAATGATCGCAGCCAGTTGAGCATCGACCCCATTGTTGTTGTGGTTAGGAGCTTGGTCATGGTTGTGGTTATGGTTATCACCACCTTCTTCGTGATTCTCACCATTGTTGTTGCGAGTGCTGCGACGAGGAGGCATGATCTGTAATAGACACAATGAAATGAATGAGAGTTTATATAAGGAATGTAATCATTTATTCATTAATTAAAACGAATAAACGAAAACGTTGACTTATCAAAGATTCTAAATTCTAATAACATATGAAGACATGCTTTAGCCTATAAGTGAACACTCATCCCGAGAATTCCCAGGTAGGCATCCGGGTCCCTCGTCTGATTGGGATATATGCGCAATGCCAGCCTAGACAGAAGACTCAGAATACAGGCGTTCACCCTTCCAGATTGCACGTGTTCGTTATAAAAATCCAGAACTTCGACGAGATCTCAAGGGGGTTCAGGTTAATCCTGAGGGATTTGTCCTATTAGTCTAAGAGTAGATCCACTGATGGAGAGCAACCTTCTTGTAGGGGTGAAAGTAGGGATAAGAAGTAGGAGGGAGATAGAGAATAGCAAGTAAAGGAAGCAAGTACTGTTTTAGTCCCTAAGGTTATAGTCTAGATTATTTCTAATAACCTAATTCCCTATAACCAAGGCTCTGATACCAATCTGTAACACCCCAACCGATGGCGGAAACATCGGGGTGCCACGTATTGATGATTGTTTTCAGTAGCACATGGTATAATATAAATTTTAAATAATTTATTCAAACATAATATCCAAAATGTGAAATAATGTCTAAGAATTCAAATACATAACATCAAATGATAACTTCAAAAACTTCAAATAAACTTCAAGATAAATCCTCATGCTAACTCAAGCCTCAGCTTCATTGTTACCTGAAACATGTTAATTTTGAAAGTATTTTGGGTCAACATAAGTTGGTGAGAATTACATAGGTTTTTGATGATAAATGAATAAAATGTTATGCAATTCATGTGCCATGTTAATCTAGCCCATATGTGAGAACATATTAGAAATAAATCGAGTGCATAATCAACCCTGTTGACTGTTATAAAATGATACATACCATACACTTATGGTCCCAATGAATATGTTATGCGATAACAAACACCCACGTAACCTTGGTAGGAGGCACGTATCCGGGTGGGATTGTCAGTCCAATAGATCTATCAATGTATACCGTCGGCTGATCAATGTTAATGATTATGCTAGAATGGTGCTTACTCTAATCATGCTCAAGACAATATGCAACATAGAAAACACATAGACACATTGATGATTGAATTGCAATGAAAATGTTATAACATGTTTCACCCCAAAAATGGTGATAAAAGGGGCTATGTAAACTCACCTTAGCAAATGTTAACTTGTTGTAAAGATGTGATAATTGTGTTGCCCAAAAAGATTCCAAATATTACCCTATAATGAGGTAATATATAATAAGTCTAAGTCTATATAACTAATATGCGTATCCTAGGGTTTCGATTTGGGGATAATCAATTGTTAAATTTAATTTAAAAATGTTAATTGAATAAGAAAATTTGATAATTAATGAAAGAAGGTCTTTTTATAAAGTTTGAATTTTGAGTGAGCATATTAAAGTGTTTGAAGCAATAAAATAATTTTTATAAAATTATTTCATTTAAAATAGATTTTTAAATCTATTTATTTATAAATGGCCAATTATTAACTTTAATATTCAAAAATACTAAAATTAAAGAAATCTTATTTTAAAAATCATAATTCTGTTCTAAATGATTAAAAATAATTTGTATAAAATTTTGGTGCAAAAATGATGAAAATTGGATTTATTATGAATTAATTATGATTAAATCTAACAAAAATTGATTAAAAATATAAAATAAATGATTTTACTGAATTAAAAATTATTCCAGTAAAGTTTAACTTTATAAAAAGTTAGGATAATTTTTGGGGAATTTAATAAAACTGTTTTGATATATAAATGGATTTTTATAAATATAATTGTATAAAAATGATTTAATTATTATAATTATTAAATAAATGAATTTCTGAAAAATAAAAATTACAAATAAATCTTTTATATCAGATTAAACAATGATAATTTTTTTAGAATCTATAAAATAGTTTAGGTATTTTAAAAAGAATTTAAATGATTAAAAGGATTAATATATATATATAATTAATTGTTTGCTAAAAAAGAAAAGAAAAGAAAAGAATACCAAAAACCGGTCAGAGCCGGGACTCGAACCCGGGTGACCTCAGTGTCCAACAAGGGTCACAACCACCTGGCCTAGGCCGGTGGTTGTGTTATCCTCTGATTTGAAATAAATAAATATAATACACTAATCCAGTTTTATCCCCAATTAATAACGCGATGAACCCTAGATTTACAATCAGATGATTCAGGCAACTATAGCCCGATTAATGTTAGGGCTATAGTTGCTTGAATGCCGATGAATGAAACCCACCAAAAATAATAGACTCACAGTGTAGGATCGAGTATAATCTTCGGGTCAAGGGTAAAGTCAAACAATGAACTCGCTAAACAGATTTAGAGTGTAATTGAAAGAATTGGAGGTTGAGGGAGTATTGTGAGCGAGTTGTCAAGGTCCAGAATGCCTCAATTTATACTAGAGGATTAGGGTTAGGGTTAATTAGAAGGTTGACTTATAATTGAAATCATACGCGTCTAATTGATTATTAGGTCAACGATTGACGTGTAATCGTTGTGTATTCGCGTTGGATTGGGCCGGTTATAGTACGAATTAGCCAAAAATAGATCAATCACGCGTTTAATTGTTGGATTGATCACCAAGGAATACCACAGTTGACTTTCCTTGTCAACTGTGAGGTTTTGAGTGTGTGTATAAATTTAATATGAATCCGGGTTTAAAACAAAGAGATGGCTAGCCCAGTTGGTTTGTGCTCGTGTGTATGTGTGGGAGGTCCCGAGTTCGAAACCCGGCACAACCCCCTTTTTTTTGTTTCAAACAAAATCTTTTTTTAAAAAAAATATTCGCCAATTGAGGGAAATTTAGTAAATAAATAACCAAAATCTTTTTTTATAAGTTTTAAATCTAATATAGTCACAAGAATGTGTTTAAAGTATAAAAATAATTTTTACAAAATTATTTTCCTTAAAATAGATTTTTAAAAATCTATTTATTACAAATTGTCAAACTTTAACTTTAATATTTAAAAATACTAAAATTAAAGAATTATTAGTTTAAAAATTATATTTCTGTTCTAAATGATCAGAAATAATTTGTATAAAATTTTGGTGCAAAAATATTAAAAATTGGATTTATTATGATTTAATTATGATTAAAACTAACAAAAATTGATTAAAAATATTAAATAAACGGTTTTTCAGAAATAAAAATCATTTCTGAAAAGCTTAATGTTATAAAAACTTAAAATACTTTTTGTGGAAATTAATAAGATCGTTTTGATATTTTTATAGATTTTTATAAATAAAATAGAATAAACTTGATTTATTTATTATATATATTAAATAAATAAATTTTTGAAAACTAAAAATTGGGTGTTGAACTTTTTCGTCAGATTAACATAATATAATTTTTGTAGAATTTATAAAAGGGTTTTGGTATTTTAAAATGAATTTTAAATATATAAATGAATATATATATAAGTTAAGCTAAAAAAAAAAAAAGGATGGTGCTTGTGGGACTCGAACCTGCATGATTCAAGGGTAAGGCACCAGACACAACCACCTGGTCTAGACCAGTGGTTGTGTTTGGATGTTGTCTGTTAAAAATAAATACTAAACGTTCAAACGTGTTCTTCCCCAAAAGTATCAATTCGAGCCCTAACATTGCAATCAAACAATTTAACAAGCAATAACCCGATTCATCATAGGGTTATTGCTTGTTGATAGCCGATGAACAAAACCCATAAAGAAAATCCAACTTACAAAGACGTTATGAACACGATTGGCCGGTCAAAGAAAAAGTCAAAATGCGATCAAATAACCAAATCAGAGTATAATTGTGAAGAAATGGAGGTTGAGGGAGATGTATTGGCGAGTGTAGGAGGTCCACTGATGTCTAATTTATAGTGATGGCGTTCAGGTTGTTTAATTGGAAAGTTTGACCCGTTTGAATAATTATACACGAAATTGATACGAGTTAATGTGTTTTTGACGTGTAATTGACGCGTATTGTACGCGTTAGACGTTGGCGAGGTCGTACGGTCAAAGGCTTCCATGTTTAGTATCAATTAACAGCAAGAAAAGTGGGTTTGATTGTGGCATATCATGCGCAGATGTAGCAGATGACAAACAGCTTCATTTGTCAAATAGGTTAAATATATAACGCATCTGAATATATCAAAAATGATAACATGGAGCAGTGGCTTGTGGTGTGTGGGTGCGTGTGGGAGGTCTCCGATTCGAGCCTCGACTGGAGCACCTTTTTTTATAAAGTGCAGCAAAGGGGTTGAAGGACTTGGGCCGCAGGTTTGGTTTAAACTGGGCTGTTTCTTTGGGCCGGACACAAAATGGGCTTCGATCAAACAAGGAAACAAAAGTTGGGGAGTGGGCTGGAAAAATGACTTTACAAGACAAAAAAAAAAAAATCTGATTTTTTTTATACATATTATTATTATTATTATTACACATATATATATAGGATTTGGTTCAAATGAGAACCTTTTCCCAAATTGAGAACTAGAGAACCATTCTGGGCCACACATTTCTCTAAGGCAATTTTTTTTTTTTTTTTTTTTTTTTGCAAAAATCGCTGCTTTATATGTAAGGAAAAATTTTTTTTTTATTTTTTTTGTATTTTTTTTTCAGTATACACATGTGTATAATTGCATTATACACATATGTATAATGCTATATACACATATGTATAACTGAAATATACACATATGTATAGCTGAAAAATGCTATATACACATATGTATAATTGTTATATACACATATGTATAATTGTCATATACACATATGTATAAATGAAAAAAAAATTCAAAAAAAATAAAAAAAAAATTCTTTGCATAAAAATGTGCGATTAAAGCAAAAAAAAAAAAAAAAAAAATTTTTTTTTTTTTTTGCCTTTATATGAAATGTGTGGCTCAGAATGGTTCTCTCAGTTCTCAAATAGGGGTTGGTTCTCTTAGGATCTCTACCCTATATATATATATGTATAGATAAGTTGTGAGTTTGGAGAAATTAGTATAAGACGTGACAAAAATAAGGGCGTTTATATTAAAATTTAGGGAAAAAATTTTGCGATGTTACAGTCTCCCCTACTTTTGGAAACTTCGCCCCGAAGTTTATTGAAAACACAGGGTAGAAGGGGATTAGGACAAGTGTGACCTGGAAATTTTGTGTTAAGGCACGACATGAGTAGAATAATTTGTCTCGAATAAGGTGGATAAGGGGGCGTGTTACGTGTGAGTTGATTGACTAATTGAACTACTAGATAACTAGAGTTTACATTTGGTTATCTACCGTAAACCTTGATAGAATTTCACACCACCTTAACGTACCTGTAAATTCATGATTACGTTCCGGACCGTAATTACCAATTTACCTTACATTAGGGTTTTGCGTCCTTTTATCACTTTACCGATTGTTGAGCAGATCTGATAGTCCCCACCAGTCGTTGAGCAGGTGGTAGGGCCTCTCCCGACTGTTGGAAAGACATGATGACCTCTACCAATCGTTATGTAGGTTGTTTGGTAGTCAACTATTTGTTGTACAAGTAAGCAAGTATGATCATAGATATAGCAGTTAGTTCACATTCAAACAAGCATGCACTCAGATGTTATGATAATACTTGAATTTTATTACTTGAAAATAAAATGTCAATACATGGAATTAAAGGGAAAAAAATAGACATCATTCAGATGGTAGAGTTTGCTGTTAAGTAGCTGGAGGGTCTCAAGTGGGTTATTTGGAGCATCAAGAGCATTTGTAGCAGGAATTCTGCAAGCATCTGCAAGATGTCCATACCTTTGACAATTGGTACACTGACGGCAGGGCACTTGGGTTAGATGGTGGTACTGGCAGGTGTCACACTTAGGTAGCTTCCCGCGGTATTGTTTCTTGTTAGAAGCTGGTGTAGTGAGGTTTACATCAGGATCTTTGGTCTTACGCTTCCGGTTCTTGGTGGTTACCGCGGCCACAATACTTGTTTTCTTGCTTTTCCGAACTAAGGTTCCGTTCTTTATGTGATTTCCATCGCCATTTCCATTTCCATTGCCGTTCCCATTCATTGGGATGACTTGAGCCAACAAGTTAGAAACCAGAGTTGTGATTTGTTGTGCCAATTGTCGAGAAATAACCGTGGCTAGTTGGGCGTCACCTCCATTGTTGTGGTTAGTGTTGTGGTCGTGGTGGTTGCTGCTCTCTTCTTCATGATTGTCTCCACTGTTAATGCGAGTGCTGTGACGTGGAGACATGATCTGTAAGGGACACAATGAAGTCTCAATGAGGCATGAAATGAGTAAGGTAATATAAGGAATGTAATCATTTATTCATTAATTAAAACGAATAAACGAAAACGTTGACTTATCAAAGATTCCAGATTCTAATAACATATGAAGACATGCTTTAGCCTATAAGTGAACACTCATCCCGAGAATTCCCATGTAGGCATCCGGGTCCCTCGTCTGATTGGGATATATGCGCAATGCCAGCCTAGACAGAAGACTCAGAATACAGGTGTTCACCCTTCCAGATTGCACGTGTTCGTTATTAAAATCTAGAACTTCGACGAGATCTCAAGGGGGTTCAGGTTAAACCTGAGGAATTTGTCCTATTAGTCTAAGAGTAGATCCACTGATGGAGAGCAACCTTCTTGTAGGAATGAAAGTAGGGATAAGAAGTAAGAGGAAGATAGAAGTAGCAAGTAAAAGAAACAAGTACTGGTTATGTCCTATGGTTATAGACTAGATTATTTTTCTAATAACCTAATTCCCTATAACCATGGCTCTGATACCAATCTGTAACACCCCAACCGATGGCGGAAACATCGGGGCGTCACGAATGAATGATTGTTCAGTAGCTCATGGTGAATAATAAATTCCATTAAGTAATTTAAATGAATTACATACAATTGTTCTAGAATTTGTACATCAAATTGAATAAAACTATACACATATCTTCAAGCATCAATTCAAATCTTCAAGCAAATAGAACCTGAAACATGTTAAGTTGAAAATGTTTTGGGTCAACAAAAGTTGGTGAGAATTACATAGGTTTTTGATAATTGAAAAAAAATGTTGTGCAATTCATGTGTCATGTCAATCTAGTCCATATGTGAGAACATACTAGAAGTAAATCGAGTGCATAACCAAACCTGATGACTGTTATAATGTGGTATCTCCCATACGCTCATGGTTCACCTAAATATGTTATACGATAACAAACACCCACGCTACCTTTGTAGGAGGCACGTATCCGGGTGGGATTGTCAGTCCAATAGATCTATCAATGTATACCGTCGGCTTGTACGGAGTTAATGATTATGCTAGAATGGTGCTTACTCTAATCATGCTCAAGACATAATGCAACATAGAAAACACATAGACACATTGATGATTGAATTGCATAAATGATGTTGTAACATGTTTCACCCCAAAAACGGTGATAAATAGAAAAGGGGCTATGTAAAACTCACCTTGGTAAAATGTTATAACTGTTGAAAAATTGGATAATGGTGTCGCCCAAATGTATCAAGTATCACCCTATAATGAGGTAATAAATAGGTCCAAGTCTATCAAGTCTACAAATGTATAAGTTTCTAGGGCTTCGAATTGGAGATAATTGCTCGTTTGATTAATTTTAAAAAAAATATTCGCCAATTGAGGGAAATTTAGTAAATAAATAACCAAAATCTTTTTTTATAAGTTTTAAATCTAATATAGTCACAAGAATGTGTTTAAAGTATAAAAATAATTTTTACAAAATTATTTTCCTTAAAATAGATTTTTAAAAATCTATTTATTACAAATTGTCAAACTTTAACTTTAATATTTAAAAATACTAAAATTAAAGAATTATTAGTTTAAAAATTATATTTCTGTTCTAAATGATCAGAAATAATTTGTATAAAATTTTGGTGCAAAAATATTAAAAATTGGATTTATTATGATTTAATTATGATTAAAACTAACAAAAATTGATTAAAAATATTAAATAAATGGTTTTTCAGAAATAAAAATCATTTCTGAAAAGCTTAATGTTATAAAAACTTAAAATAATTTTTGTGGAAATTAATAAGATCGTTTTGATTTTTTTATAGATTTTTATAAATAAAATAGAATAAACTTGATTTATTTATTATATATATTAAATAAATAAATTTTTGAAAACTAAAAATTGGGTGTTGAACTTTTTCGTCAGATTAACATAATATAATTTTTGTAGAATTTATAAAAGGGTTTTGGTATTTTAAAATGAATTTTAAATATATAAATGAATATATATATATAAGTTAAGCTAAAAAAAAAAAGGATGGTGCTTGTGGGACTCGAACCTGCGTGATTCAAGGGTAAGGCACCAGACACAACCACCTGGTCTAGACCAGTGGTTGTGTTTGGATGTTGTCTGTTAAAAATAAATACTAAACGTTCAAACGTGTTCTTCCCCAAAAGTATCAATTCGAGCCCTAACATTGCAATCAAACAATTTAACAAGCAATAACCCGATTCATCATAGGGTTATTGCTTGTTGATAGCCGATGAACAAAACCCATAAAGAAAATCCAACTTACAAAGACGTTATGAACACGATTGGCCGGTCAAAGAAAAAGTCAAAATGCGATCAAATAACCAAATCAGAGTATAATTGTGAAGAAATGGAGGTTGAGGGAGATGTATTGGCGAGTGTAGGAGGTCCACTGATGTCTAATTTATAGTGATGGCGTTCAGGTTGTTTAATTGGAAAGTTTGACCCGTTTGAATAATTATACACGAAATTGATACGAGTTAATGTGTTTTTGACGTGTAATTGACGCGTATTGTACGCGTTAGACGTTGGCGAGGTCGTACGGTCAAAGGCTTCCATGTTTAGTATCAATTAACAGCAAGAAAAGTGGGTTTGATTGTGGCATATCGTGCGCAGATGTAGCAGATGACAAACAACTTCATTTGTCAAATAGGTTAAATATATAACGCATCTGAATATATCAAAAATGATAACATGGAGCAGTGGCTTGTGGTGTGTGGGTGCGTGTGGGAGGTCTCCGGTTCGAGCCTCGACTGGAGCACCTTTTTTTTATAAAGTGCAGCAAAGGGGTTGAAGGACTTGGGCCGCAGGTTTGGTTTAAACTGGGCTGTTTCTTTGGGCCGGACACAAAATGGGCTTCGATCAAACAAGGAAACAAAAGTTGGGGAGTGGGCTGGAAAAATGACTTTACAAGACAAAAAAAAAATCTGATTTTTTTTTATACATGTTATTATTATTATTATTACACATATATATATATATGTATAGATAAGTTGTGAGTTTGGAGAAATTAGTATAAGACGTGACAAAAATAAGGGCGTTTATATTAAAATTTGGAGAAAAAATTTTGCGATGTTACACTACCTCTACGGAACGAAGTGCACAATCTTCACAGATCATAAGAGTCTTCAGCACATATTTGATCAGAAGGTCCTAAACATACGGCAACGACGATGGGTCGAACTCTTGAATGATTATGACTGTGCTATCAAGTACCATCCAGGGAAAGCTAACGTAGTAGCTGATGCCCTGAGCCGTAAGGAAACGAAACCCAAACGTGTGCGAGCCTTACAACTTACCATACACTCTAATCTGCCTGATAAAATACGTGAAGCCCAAGGCGAGGCCTTGAAAAAGGAAAAACATCGGGTTGGAAACATTGCATGGTGCTGACAAGCACCTAGAACTGAAGTCGGATGGGCTTCAGTACTTTATGGATCGAGTCTGGATTCCACGTTCAGGGGATCTTAGACAACTAGTGCTCGATGAGGCTCACACATCTCGTTATTCGGTACATCCCGGTTCGGACAAAATGTACCAGGACCTCAAAACTCTCTACTGGTGGCCAAACATGAAAGCAGAGATAGCCACTTATGTTAGTAAGTGCTTGACTTGTGCGAAGGTTAAGATTGAATATCAGAAACCTTCAGGCCTACTTCAACAACCAGAGATACCGATGTGGAAATGGGATGGGATTTCCATGGACTTCATTACGAAGCTTCCGAGAACAACAGCGGGCCATAACATGATTTGGGTTATCGTGGACCGTTTAACCAAATCGGCCCACTTCCTGGCAATAAAAGAAACGGACTCGTTAGAGAAGCTGGCGAACCTATACATCAAGGAGATAGTCTCTAGGCATGGGGTGCCTACTTCCATTATATCTGATCGCGATGGGCGATTCACTTCTCGATTCTGGACTACTCTCCAAGATGCTCTAGGAACTCGTCTCGATATGAGCACAACCTATCACCCACAGACGGATGGACAAAGTGAACGTACCATCCAAACATTAGAGGATCTGCTACGAGCATGCGTGGTGGACTTTGGTAATAACTGGGACAAGCACTTGCCCTTAATCGAGTTTTCTTACAACAATAGTTACCACACCTCGATTCAGTGTGCGCCTTTTGAGGCACTTTACGGGCGCAAGTGTAGGTCTCCTATCTGTTGGACTGAGGTTGGGGATAGCCAACTAACAGGTCCCGAACTCGTGCACGAAACCTCTGAGAAGATAGTGCAAATCAGAAACAGGATGGCTGCTGCTCGTGATCGACAGAAAAGCTACGCGGACAAACGTAGAAAACCTTTGGAGTTCCAGGTTGGGGACAAGGTTTTGTTAAAGGTTTCACCTTGGAAAGGAGTGATACGCTTTGGGAAACGAGGGAAGTTGAATCCCCGTTATGTTGGACCTTTCGAGATTGTTAAAAGGATTGGTCCGGTAGCTTATCAGCTGAATTTACCAGACAAACTCAGTGGAGTGCATAATGTATTCCACGTCTCAAACTTGAAGAAATGCTTATCCGATACGACACTGGTAGTGCCACTGGAGGAGATCCAGGTGGACGACCAGCTACGGTTCATGGAAGAACCAGTGGAGATTCTTGAGCAGGGCGTCAAGAAACTCAGGCAAAGCACTATACCTATCGTGAAGGTACGGTGGAATTCCCGTCTAGGACCGGAATACACGTGGGAGCGCAGAGATCAGATGCGGCTCAAATATCCACACCTCTTTTCTGAACCTGAACCTGTGCATAGATCAAATGCCGAACATAAAGCAGCTCGCTCAAAGTGAATTTCGGGGCGAAATTCCTTTCAACTTGGGGATGATGTGACATCCGGAAACCAAGCATACATTTTTTTTAGCTGGCTTTACTGTTTACTTGCTGAATTTCGGGACGAAATTCTTTTCAACTTGGGGATGATGTGATACCCCGAAAATTCAGGTTCTCACTTTAACTAAACTCTAGTTACATTCTTGCATTATACTTAACTAGGGTTAGTTAGATAAGACATACGTGCATGGTTATGAGTCAATGTGTGATTGCATGATTAGTGAACCTCGGACGTTGGTGAATAATATACTTATGGGTCTCGGTGATACCTGACAAACTTATGTGAAAACCCTACGTGATTATGTGAACCTAAACCGAACACGTTAATAGAAATCATTAAAAGTGGAGCATGAGGTTGATTAGGGTCTTAATGCATGGGGTTACACTTGTTACGGTCCGAAATAACGAAAACGTCGAAGGATAACGCGTCGGGAGACGAAACGAGGCAAAAGCGCGCCACCCGGACCTGTGAGCGGCCGCTCACAGGCTCCGAGCGGCCGCTCCATTTTACCTGACGGGTCTAAACCGCCTCAAACTCATATTTAAGCATCCTTAACCCCCATGCAACCCTCATACTCAACCCTAATCGCCCCCTTACTGCCCCACACGAATATTTCACTCAAACAACCCCTGCTAAGGCTCAAGATCATCAATTGGGAGGCTCCAAGGCGCGCGATTGATCGATTGGGAGAGCTAAGGGTATATTTTACGATTTCTTATGCTTCTACCTTGTGTTTTCATTAATAAAAGTCATATAACAAGTTTGTCCAGGTCTGAATGAGTTTATAAAACATTAAAGCATGAATCTTTTTGAAGATTAAATGGATTAAACATACTCATAAACGCTTAGTAACATCATAGGATACTTGTTACGCAAGTAATTGGTGTTTTGGTTCTTAAAGCTTTGATCTTGACATGTTTAATCATAGAATCTGATGGAATAGGTATTAGGAATATTTTGTGTTGATAATTGATGATTGTTAATAGTTTTTATGCACACGGTAGGCGATTAAAGTATGATTTAGGCGAAACTAAAATCTGGACAGAATGGTTAGTCAAATTTGTAGGAGCTGTAACACGGCTCTAACATAATGATTTTAGTGTTTTCTTGGCATGGTTAGGTCACACCTGGTCTTAGCTTTTCATAATGGGTAAAATCATGTGTTTTGGACGCCGGATGAGTCGTTTTTGGAATTTTCATTGAAAATAGGTCAGATCAGAATTTCGGGTGTCAAATTGAGTCAACTTTGAAATATCATAACTCATGTTTTATAAAGAGTTGAGTCTTGAAATTTTTACAGAAGGTTAATATTGGAGTTTTTCAAGTTTTCCAAGTGGATTTATCCCGTTTGGGTGAATACACAATTTTTGGGAAATTATTTACCAAACTGACCTGTTAAGAGTGTTTCTGAACATAGCTGAGTTGGACGAATTTTAATTATTTTTGTGTTAGGAGTTAAGACTAAACAAAAATAGGTATTGCCAAGTGAATCCCAAAGAAAATTCAGTAACAATTTGGGAGAATAACTCGCTGGTTTACTATTTTAAATAAATTCGTTTTGATGGCGCACAATCTGTTCTGAAAACACAGATTGTGTATTATGTGCTTATGTGATTACTTGAGGTCTTAGGTGATCTAAAATTGACATATATCGGAAGTACACATGTTTATGACACATACGGGCTATAGAAACTAATTATAACCAACTCATTCACTAACGAGTCCGTAGGGTTTACTATTGCATGTAGAATCACTAGGCGTCGCATACACACTTTTGAATATTAAAGCGCCTTGGACAAACGAGTTATATGGTGTAATGATGTTACGCCTATACTCACGTAGTGACACTGTTATTAGGGTGTCGGTAGCATATAATACTTGCTGTTCGGATTCTTTGCTTACGCGATAAGGTGAGTTTCACTACTTTTTCTCAAAGCATGCGTCTCGGGTTGAGACTACATTGGTAACGTTTTCTAGTCTATCTTGAGACAACTTTCTTTTACACATCCCGGGTTTGGGGTGCATGGTTCACGTGGTGAATCTATTTTTACTAATTCATATATATGTCCTTGATGAACTAAACCAAACCCATCTTTTAAGTCCTTCAAAATACCGAATCAATTGCCGGTTGGGCAAGCGGGTTAATTAGTTGATAGCGCTATTAGGTCTAACGAACCTCACATCGTGCTGGGAGCACGGATGTGAACTATTAGCTTCAAACATAATCATTGTCGATGGACAATGATGCAAGGCATCCTTATCCCGGGTATGGGAACTTGTTCATTAGTAGTTCGGTATTCGCCGGTTTTAGTTATCATGAGTGGGCTAGCTACCCCTGACATTTGAATTAGCTATTGTTTACAGGGTCTGAGAGACCAACGTTGTACACTTGACTTTTTGGGGTTTTGAGAACCTACGCTTTTATTTTCATCGCTTACTTATATTGTGAACTCACCGACTTTATGTTGACACGTTTTAGCATGCTTTGCAGGTCCTTAGGTACGGAGCACGTTTTAGGGCATGCATCATTTGTGTCTTGGGTTATGAATATTTATTATTTCGTACTCTTAAACTTTGGTTTTGGGCGCGTTGTCTTGCGCAGACTTTTGCAATTGTTTTACTTTGTTTACGCTTCCGCATTACTTTAAATTGCTTGGTTAAACTTTGAAACTTTTTCTTAAAAACGAACTAAATGGTTTGGGCATTTAGAGTCGTTCATGATACTTATGGCTATGGGTCCTGGTTTGTCATGCACCTCGCGGTAAAATTACGCAGTGGAAATTTGAGGGTGTGACAGTATGTTACGATCATCATTAATAAAAACGTCAAGTTCTATCATTATTGTTCGCATTTTATTATTTTTGTGGCATTTTGGGAACCCTAATACTATATTAATTAATTATATATATATATATATATATATATATGGTTATATTAAGGAAAAATGTTTTAAAAAAATGGTGCTTGGGCCGGGACTCGAACCCGCGCCCAAGACCGGCCCAATAGACACAACAACTTAACCAACTGATCTAGCTATCATATATGTTTCAAACCTGGACCATTTTAATTATATCACTAGCTTCAAAACTCTCACAGTTGACTTAGAAAGTCAACTGTGAAGACAGGACATACCATAAACATCACCATTACTTGTGATTGATCTATAATTGGCATCATGACACAATTATCGGCCTATTATGACTCAGACACACGACAAATGACAACCAATTGATACCATTTTGATCTTATACGCGTCCCACATTCAATTCGTGGTCAATGGTTGCCAATTCGAACACCTAACCCACTACACTATAAATTGAACCTTGCTGGACAATCACAACTCGCCAATTCATCTTTCTCAAACCCCAATTCTTCATAATAATCCTCTGTTCTTGATATTCAATCGCGTTTTGACTTTTTAAGTTGACTGAGCATTCGTGATCAATACAGCATTGTAAGTATAATGTTTTTGATGGGTTTTGATCTTCGGCATCCACACATCAATAGCCCTAAGGTTAATTGGGTTTTTGATGTGTGAATTGAACGATTGGAAAAATTAGGGCTCGTAGGTTTATTTGGGGATAATCACGATTTTGCGAATTATATTTATTTTAAATAAAACAGGAACTAACACAACCACTGGTCTGGACCAAGTGGTTGTGTCTGGTGCCCACAAACCAAGCCACGCGGGTTCGAGTCCCGGCTGTGGCACATCCTTTTTGCTTCATTTCTTTTTTTCAAACAAATCCAAATAATTATATATAATACTTATAATCTTATAAATTCGTTTTTAAATATTATAACTCTTTTATAAATTTTAAAAAAATTATTTTAAGATAATCTGATGAAAAAGTTTCACTCACAATTTTTAGTTTTCAAAAATTAATTTATTTAATATATATAATAATTAAATCAATTTTATTCAATTATAATTATAAAATTCCATTAAAATATCAAAACAATTTTATAAATTTCCACAAAAATTATTCTGAGTTTATATAATGATAAACTTTTCTGAAATGATTTTTAATTCTGAAAAATCATTTATTTAATATTTTTAATCAATTTTTGTTAGTTTTAATCATAATTAAATCATAATAAATTCAATTTTTAATATTTTTGCACCAAAATTTTATACAAATTATTTCTGAATATTTAGAACAGAAATATAAATTTTAAACTAATAATTCTTTAATTTTAGTATTTTTAAATATTAAAGTTAAATTTTGATTATTTGTTATAAATAGATTTAATATTCTATTTTAAAGAAAATAATTTTGTAAAAATTATTTTTATACTTTAAACACATTATTGTGACCATCTTAAATTTAAATTTCATAAAAAGATTTTGTTTATTTATTTACTAATATTCTCTCAATTATCAAACATTTTAAATATTAATCAAACGAGCATTTGTCCCCAAATTCGAAGCCCTAGAACATATACATTTGTAGACTAGATAGACTTAGACATATTTATTACCTTGTTATAGGGTGATACTTGACACATTTGGGCAACACCACTATTCAATTTTTCAACAGATATAACATTTTGCTAAGGTGAGTTTTACATAGCCCCTTTTCTATTTATCACCATTTTGGGGTGAAACATGTTACAACATCATTTATGCAATTCAATCATCAATGTATCTATGTGTTTATCTATGTTGCATTATGTCTTGAACATGACTAGGGTAAGCACAATTCTAGCATAATCATTAACATTGATCAGCCGACGGTATACATTGATAGATCTATTGGACTGACAATCCCACCCGGATACGTGCCTCCTACAAAGGTAGCGTGGGTGTTTGTTACTGCAATATAAACGAGTGAACCATGAGCGTATGGGATGTACCACAATACAACAGTCACAAGGGTTGATTATGCACTCGATTTACTTCTAGTATGTTTTCACATATGGACTAGATTTGCCATGACACATGAATTGCACAATAATTTTATTCGATTATCAAAACCTATGTAATTCTCACCAACTTTTGTTGACCCAAAATATTTTCAACTTAACATGTTTCAGGTTCTACTTGCTTGAAGATTTGAATTAATGCTTGAAGATGTGTGCATAGTTTTATTCAATTTGATGTACGAATTCTTGTAGAACAATTGTATGTAATTTATTTAAATCATATAATGAAATTTATTATTTACCATGAGCTACTGAACAATCATCAATACGTGACATCCCGATGTTTCCGCCATCGGTTGGGGTGTTACATAATCCTTGCCGCTTAGAAATTTTATTCAAAATTTATGTAAACGAGAGACTCGTTTTAGAATTTATTCTTTGTATTAAGTTTTATAGATCTTTAAAAATTTAAAAATCAAAACTTGTAAATGCCTTTAAAATATACATATTAGGGTTGTGAAGACTTGGTGAGAAGCCTTGGAGCTTACGTTAGAAGAGCAAACCGCCAAGGGCTAGGGTCAGCTGAGGGCGGACAACATAAGTGAACGAAGGTGTGTAAGCCCAGTTAACATAGCTGTTCTAGGTGGGGTGGGCCACACACCTTCGAATGGTGTTGGTCCCGCGGACTGCGGCACACCAGAACCACATTAGTTCACCAGAGTGGAGCACGGTGCGCCAAAATTGGCATAAGTTAGGTGCTATTGATGGAACATGATAAACCGATCTTTCTCCATATCGTAAACAATAGAGAAATGTATACCCGATAAAAAAGGAGAAACGAAAAAGCGGAGAACATTAAACCATAAACACCTAAAAATATACTTTTCAAAGATTAACAAAAACAAATTGGAAAATTAAATATTGAAATTGGATGCGTATACATCGTTTTTATCTATCTTGCAATGGAGGTGGGAAGGTTTACCCATTTTGTGGGTAGGGCTGTACACGAGCCGAGTCGAGCCGAGCCAGGCCCAGCTCGAGCTCGAGCTCGAACCTAAACCGAGCCAGCTCGGCTCGGCTCGTTTTTCTGATCGAGCTGAAAAGTCGAGCTCGAGCTCGGCTCGTAAATGTTCGAGCCGAGCTCGAGCTGGCTCGAGCCAGCTCGATATATATTTTTTTTATTTTTTTTATTTTTTTACAAATATTTATTAAATAAAAAACAATAAAATTAAATAAAATTACACATAATCATATATATATATATTTTTTTATTTTTCTAAGTTATGGTTTATTTATCATGTATATTTTTTTTATTTTTCTAAACTACACAAGCCTAAGTCGAGCCATATGTCGAGCCATCGAGCCGAGCCACGAGTCGAGCCACGAGCTGAACACCCCTGGCTCGAGCTCGGCTCGATTACAAAACGAGCCAGCTCGGCTCGGCTCGAAAACAAAACGAGCCTCTTCGAGCCGAGCTTTTTTCGACCTTTTTTCGAGCGAGTTTCGAGCGAGCCTCGAGTCGTGAGCTTTTTGTACACCCCTAAAAATGGATTGACTTGCCGGGATTCCCCTTAAATTTTTTATCTTGTCGGGTTCAACGTGGTGAAATGCAAAAAGTGAATAAAATTAAAAAAAAAAAAAAACAATCGAAATTGTCCTAAAATTATTATTGTATGAAACATGCTCCAAGCAAATCATTTTCATTTTTCATGGATACTTCCATAATCCATATATTTCATCGTCAATTAACATCCTTCCATGTGCCCAAATGGTTGGTAGTCTGAAAGCCTCATTTTAACTTATTAGAATAAATATATATTACAGAATTTTATCATTGATCGAGAAAAATGAAAAAAAAAATATATATTTTGATTGCCTTTGATATTTAAACTATTAAATATTTGAGAAAATTGCTCGAATAGTTCATATGGTTTGCACAAATTTCACCTTTAATCCCAAACTTTTCAAAATTACATACGTAGTCCTCAACTTTTGGTGTCACTTAATTCAGATAATCCCTGAAGTGGTGGTGGTGGTGGTTTGTGAGGTGATGAGTTTGAGAAGATGAAGTGGATGTGTCCTACATTAATTCTTTTTATATTTTTTTTAATAACAATGATAGTCTTGTAATTCACACCCACTTAACTAGATTATATAACATCCATGCACTTCAGGGACTATCCGAGTTAAGTGATACCAAAATTTGAGAACTACAGATGTAATTTTAAAAAGTTGGGGACTAAAGGTAAAATTTGGGTAAAACACAGAGATTACTCGAGCAATTTTCTCTAAATATTTGGTTTTAAATCCAAAGGTAGAAATGATAATTATATTATAAAATACCATATTATATATATTTATATATGTAAATATAGTTACTAAAGAATAAGAAGATTAGTTGCAGTGTGTTTCCCTTTAGTTAAGGGCTAGAGAGTTCAAATCTTATAAGGTGTATTTGTATGAGTTTTTAACAATTTGTAAGACTGGGCGGGGCGCTACTCCGGACTTTACTGAAGTATCCTGATTTTCCATCAATATTGCACTGTCATATTATTTTACTGACTTACTTCACTGACTTACAAATTTGGAGGCAACACTACCCTGAACTAACCAACTCATAAAAAGCAAATAAACCCCACACACCGTCCTTTAACTAGGACTCATGATTGCTTCAAAAGACCACAACCCCTGCCACTGGCAATGGTGTTGTCGTGAAGGTAGTGGCCTACCCGTAAGCATTCCGTGAAACACCCTGCCTACTCTAAGTTTCCTTTTATTAAAATGTTAGTGTTTTTTTTTAAAGTAATTAAATCTAGCCTTTTTTTAGCGGTCAACGGTACACACCCATAACGAAGCCCCACACCCTTCAGGTCCAGTCCTCGGGCCCCCCTAAGGTCCAGCCCCTCATTTCATAATAACCCTACTCTGAGTGGGATTCGAACCTGTGACCTCCCAGAGCAGGAACCCCACAAATAGGGGTGTACAAAAAGCTCACGACTCGAGGCTCGCTCGAAAAAAGCTCGGCTCGAAGAGACTCGTTTTGTTTTCGAGCCGAGCCGAGCTGGCTCGTTTTGTAATCGAGCCGAGCTCGAGCCAGGGGTGTTCAGCTCGTGGCTCGGCTCGATGGCTCGACTCGTGGCTCGGCTCGATGGCTCGACATATGGCTCGACTTAGGCTTGTGTAGTTTAGAAAAATAAAAAAAATATACATGATAAATAAACCATAACTTAGAAAAATAAAAAAAAATATATATGATTATGTGTATTTTTATTTAATTTTATTGTTTTTTATTTAATAAATATTTGTAAAAAAATAAAAAAAATAAAAAAATATATATCGAGCTGGCTCGAGCCAGCTCGAGCTCGGCTCGAACATTTACGAGCCGAGCTCGAGCTCGACTTTTCAGCTCGATCAGAAAAACGAGCCGAGCCGAGCTGGCTCGGTTTAGGTTCGAGCTCGAGCTCGAGCTGGGCCTGGCTCGGCTCGACTCGGCTCGTGTACAGCCCTATCCATTTTGTTTCAAACTAAGGTATTTTTTTTCCTCGCAATACATACAAAAACGTGTATATTATCTTATTATATAAAAGATACGCTATATATTTATAGGTAAACGTTTGTCAAGTACTATCAACAATGTTAAGACATTTACCTAACAAACTATTTGCTAAACATAAAACGAAAAACATAAAAAATAGCTAAATGTCTAGTCTTCATTGTCACCTAACCGGTAGTCAAGGTGCATACACAATTATAATCCACCGAAGTTACCGAGTGGGAAAATTATTTATGACAACAACAAATACTCTATTTTGAATCTAACATTGTTTTCAGTATAATTTGTGTTAGACGTTACAGATTCAAGCAAGTGCAAAAACCGTTAAAAATACAAAGAAATACCTATGAAACTAAAATACTTATGAATTACAGATCGTCATTTTATTCCTTCCAAATCATAGAAGGTGTTTAATTTATAACTAGTAGGAAACCCGCGCGATGCAGCGGGAGTGACACTTTTTATTTCGGTACTTATTTCAAATTCGTATAGTATTTGTTGTAGCATCATTGCGGTGGATATACGTCATAAGCGTTACACATGTCTAGCAATTAAAAAGATTTAACATTTAAGTTGTAAAGTACTTTTACGAAACATTTGATAAAATAAAGTAACAAACGAAAGGAAAAATAAGCAATATAAACATAAAAGTTGAGAAAAATAAAAGCTAATGAACTACTTGAATCGTGAGATCAACTTAGTCATACACGTTCCAAGTCTGCATGATCTCATCTATATTGTCTGCCCACCATTCGTCATCAAGCGATCATTGAAATTTTTTGTATATCTCCATGTTTGATTATTACATCTTTTGGTGAGGATGAGTTTCCTCCATTTTCTCCTATCTAAAGTGTCATCAAATATGTCTTCTTTGTCATTTTCATCAGAACTATCTAGATCAATAACTTGACTCCATTTTCATTAAGAGAGCCTCTTGAATCTCTTGCTATCAATTTCATGCATCTGATCCTTAAAATAAATAAAAAAAATATTTAATACACAAGTTAATAATAGGTGAAATAAATGTTAATATTACATATTCACTAAATTCATGTTGAAGATCAGATTTGTAAGGACTAAACATTGCACCATAGCAAATAATCTCAACACTATTATCACCATTATCCTGCAATAAAACACATATAATA
The DNA here is from genome assembly GCA_028751855.1 of Ambrosia trifida. Lineage (NCBI taxonomy): Eukaryota > Viridiplantae > Streptophyta > Magnoliopsida > Asterales > Asteraceae > Ambrosia > Ambrosia trifida. The sequence continues at coordinate 127,965,601 of CM054129.1, forward strand.
TACCACATAAAATAACAGCCATGTTAATATTAAAAATTAAAACATTAATAAATACAATCTTAGACGCTTGTATGGCTATTGGTTTGTTCATCTCTGTATGTGTATCATCTAAATGAACATGCAAAACCAAAAAGTTAACACTTAAATGATTAAGATATGTATAAAAAGGTATAATTAGTAAAATGGGACGATGAAAACCATAAACTAACAAATAACCAACATTAGAAACTTCAACTTTTAAATTCAGTATCCATGCCTACGTATTTTAGCAAGTGAAGTAGGTGTGCATTAGTATGTATTTCTAGAATAAACTTTAGTAGGTTAGCACATGGTTTAATTTTCAAATTCATGATTTTCCTACCCTTTTAAATTATGAAATTTTGTTAAACTTTAATAGGTTAGCACATGGTTTAAATTTTGAAATTGATGATTTTCCCACCCCTTTAAATTAGGAAATTTTATTTATCTTTGACTAAAGTGTAAAAAATTATTGTGTTTTCTGTGAATACCAATATCAGTGCATTTATCTTTTTTTTTAAAAAAAAAAAACTTTGTTAAAAGAAACCCCTTCAAATTAGGGAGTTTTGTTGTTATTAACATAGATGTTCATATCACATGGATATATAATATGCATCATGTGTCTTATACCAAATTGATGCAGCTAAGGTTTTTAAAAGAAATTTACCTACAACTAATATCTACAATGCATTTTTATATTTTTTCTAAACTTAATTATTTTAAAGTTTTATATATTTAGCTAATTATGTATACTTAAAAGTTTAATGAAATTTCTTTTAGTTAATTATATTTATGTGTATACCTATTGATATATGCATGCATACCCATATACATATGCACATATTGCTAATGTTGATTATTTAAATAGGGTATTACAATTGAATCTATCAGTAACAAACGTGATAAAGCATTCTTAGAGCCCAATCTAATGTTGCAGTTTTGTTACCGTGTGACAAATTATTTGTCTCTCAAAGCAAGGATGAACCATAATGTTTAACAACATTATCATATTTTAAGAATCACCAAAGCTGATATGTAGATTTCGAGTGCCCTGTTTGGTTTTTTAAATCGTTGCATTTGATTTATGTGAATTTTTCATTATTGGGCGGAACAGTATTTAACACCAAATTCAATTTTACAATTTTGAGTTTTACTTCAACATCCATATTAACAATAAATCCATATTATATTTCAATCTAGTTAGTATTTAAAACATAAAATGTAATAATCACTTGTACATAAGGCATTCTTTCTTGTACATTTCAATCCACACATCGGTATGGACTACGACAAACACCGACACGTCGACATAAATGAGCCGGTCGTCATTGCATATTTGAATGTTTTAAAATATAATAGTTTTAAAGTTATGATAGAATTAAATAAATGAAATTATAATTTTCTAGGGGATGAGAGAAAAATGTAATTACTAACTAAAAATTAAAGAATTTAAGTGTAAATAAAATAGGGTATTAAAGTATAAATAATGTATGAATGACTATTGTACCCTCATTTTAGGGTTGTTAATTAAAAATTAGTTTTTAACTTTTGGATATCTTAAAATACCACTCCCTCATGCATTATAATATAGTATAGATAAAATTCAAAAAAGTAAACTACTCTCTTAATTACGGTATGACATGGTTCAACCATATATGTATTTAAACCTTTTTTTTGAGTAATGGAAATAAATAATCGTAACTATTGCTTTTTGGCCGATAATGGTCCCAACTAAGAAAATAACCACTACTCCATTAGCGGTCTCAATTTTCGACACATTGGCCACCAACGGACCCAAACTAACTGAGGCTAACTCCGTTAATGTGTTGCTGGCGTGGCATGCCACGTAAGATCATTTTGCCACCTAGGACGCCGCATAGGATGTCGCGTAGGATCATTTTGCCGCCTAGGTTGCCACGTAGGATCATTTTGCCACCTAAGCATGTCACGTCAGCATCACACTAACGAAGTCAGTCTCAGTTAGTTTGGGTCCGTTGGTGGCCAATATGTCGAAATTTGGGACCGCTAGTGGTTATTTTCGTAGTTTGAACCATTATAGGCCAAAAAGCAATAGTTGGAATTATTTATTTCCATTACTCCTTTTTTTTACCCATGTCCTCTTGGTCTAGTGGTATTGTACCCCCCCTTACAAATATGAGGTTGTGGGTTCAAATCCTTGCAAATGGAAGATTAGGTGGAAATAAGGTAACATAAAATTTAAAGTTAAAAAAAAAAAAATTAAACTTTTTTTTGGCTCAGCCGTACATTAGAATGTGGTGTATGCTCCCAGAAGCATCGATGGGCCCAAAAGATGTAAAATAAATACACATATTGATGCACATCTAGTTGAAAAGTAAGCAAATTCATATTTGGAGAAATGGGAAAAACCAAGTTAGCTATAAAATGAATAAACTCTCCATTCACATACAACACTAAGAGGATTAGGATCTCCATTTTGAGTGGATTCTGTGTATTATATAGACTGATTATAAGTGGAAAAGAAAAAAAATGTTATTATTTATCACTAAATTTGAAGACATTGTTTACTTTTATAATTTTTTATTATTTTTTGAAAATTGTTATGAGTGAGAGAAAGAAAATGTAATGATAAAATTATAAAAAATATTATTTAATTGAAAAAAAGATAAAATATAGTATTTTTTTAAGTTAGTTATAAAGGTAGAGATGAAGATCTAGTTGTGAATGCTCTAAAAATCATTATAATTTCTTTTTTCTATTTAATTAAATAATATGTTTTTTACTTTATTATTTTTTTCCCATCTATCACTTACAAACACTTTCAAAAAAAGATTAAAAAATAAAGTATAAATGCCGGGAAACTATGTTCCCTCAAATATCCCCAAATATACCCAAATTCCTTTATCTAGAACCACAATTTCAACCAATGTTTTAAAAACTGATACATAGCAGCTGGTTATACTAGTAATACTTGATTTCGGATGTGGGCCTGATACGAAACATCCCAGTATATAGACGAAACGGTATGAAGTCGTATCGCCAGTAAAATACGGTATACCGGTTTGAATCGTTTTACCGGTACCAGTCGAAGGTAAATTATGTGTTTTGAACTACCGATTTTTTGGGTGGTTGAATAAGAGCCATAATGAGAAGTGGAAATTTTCATAATGATAATATAATAACATGTTTATTGAGAAAGAGCATCAATCGGTACCTTTAACACAAGGTTAGTTGTTATATATGTTACTTATTTTACGTAATTTTAGTATATTAACATTATTATTTTTAACTAAAACTTTTTATTTAATAAGGTTGGAAATAAAAATAGGGAAAATGGATTTTAATACTCCCAACTATCACTTTGGCCATTAGCACTCCAAACTTTCAACTTGTTTGCTTTTATCACTCTCAAACTAACTGTGATCTAACTTGGTTCGTTTTTGTGGCCAAAATGTAAAAACCAAAACTTCTGTGTGGCCAAAATGTAAAAACTAAAACATAAGGGGCATTTCTGGAACTTTTTATTATTATTAATCACTATGTGGGGCATTTCTTTGGCAGATCATGGAACACACAAAACACACATATGTGTGTTGTTATAATCATCTCCGGACAACCACCTCCGGCCGCCGCCTCCATCTCCGGCCATCACCGGTTGCCTTCCTCGGCTCCGGTCATCTTCTCCACCTCCATCTCCGGCCTCCGCCTCCATCTCTGGCCATCACCGGTTGCCTTCCTCGGCTCCGGTCATCTTCTCCGCCTCCATCTCCGGCCGCCGCCTCCAACTGTTAACCATCACGGTCAGGTCTAAGTTCCATCAGAACCACCATCCTTTCTGTCGTAAATCCTCTTAAGAACCACCATCCTTTCTGTCGTAATCTGATTTTTGGTGGTTTTACCTATAAAATCAGATTTGGCCAGTGAACCACCGGTGTCGTCGGAGTGTTGGTGAAGAAGGTGGTGGGTTGTCGGGGTCAACATCAACGAGTTCACATATACCCTCTTCGATGTCTTATCGGAGCCCTAACCACCAGTGTCGTCGTCGGTCAAGGTGATGTTTGGGTGGTTGATGGCTCGCCGGAGACAGGAGTGGTGGTCGGAGAAGATGACCGGAGGTGTACTCTCTCTCTCTCTTCTATCTCTCTCTGTCCACGTCTCTCTCTCTCTCTCTCTCTCTCTCTCTCATCTCTCTTTCTTCTCACGAGTGATGGACAGGAGTGGTGGTGCAGCGGCGGCGGTGTGGTGGTGCAGGTGGCTTCATCTCTCTCTCTCTCTTTCTCTCTCTCTCTCTCTCTCTCTCTCTCTCTCTCTCTCTCAGGTGGCTTCTTTCTCTCTCTAGATCTATCTGTGATGTTTATAATAATAATAATAATAATAATAATAATAATAATAATAATAATAATAATAATAATAAGTTTCAAAAGGGTCCCTTAAGTTTAAGTTTTTACATTTTGGCCACGAACACTAACCGGGTTAGACCTCAGTTAGTTTGGGAGTGATAAAAGCAAACAAGTTGAAAGTTTGGAGTGCTAATTGCCAAAGTAATAGTTGGGAGTATTATTCGCCAACAGGCGATAGTTGGGAGTATTAAAATCCATTTTCCCATAAAAATATTATGGTCTAGATGTTAAGGAATGCAATGATAGCGAATTTCATCTTTTAAGCGATCGTAAAACTTAATGTATTCAATACTCCAATGGCTTAGATATTTCGTACACTTTCATTTAAACGAACTTTGTTAAAAAATTGAATACTTTGAATTATTTTTTTATTATGGTTTAACATTTGGATTATTTTTTAATATGTAATTATGCACTTTTATATTATATTTTGAGTTGATGTCGTAATATAGGGATTGAAAAAATTAGCTAGTCATCCTAGTTGAACTACCCGATATAACCCGGTTCAACCAGTTAAACCATTTTTTAGTGAAATCCAGTATAATTTGAAAACCTATTTTTAAAACATTGATTTTAAATGATTATTTTTCTCCAATTTAGCAATTTTAAAATAACTTAGTGTCTTTGCCAAAAACGATATTAATTCATTCATTTATTAGTAATCCAATTTCAATTGTTACAAGATTGATTTAACCACATAAAGAACGTGATATACAAGATATCCAAGTTAGACATTCTCGTAGGCGAGAGCGTTTGAACAAAAATAGTAAAGAACGGTAAAGGCTCGTGTGGCTGGGCGCGCCACGCACCCATAGCAATTCAATATGTAAGGGGTAGTTCCGTTATAGATAGGGAACTTGAGAGAGAGAGCGGGAGGGGACAAGTCAAGGTAGCCGATGTGGAGCAGGGGCGTAACTTTAGAAATTTTTTGGTATATACGGTTTTGACCCTGTAACCGGACGTCTGACGCCTGAGATTTTCTCTCAAGCTTCGCCACTGATGTGGAGGGTGGTCACCGGTAGTCCGGTTTACCCTCCCTAGCGTTAGAGAATGCATTCATAAATTTATTAACTATTCCACAAAATATACTCATATTTTCATCAAGAATTAGGTACCTCTCCTTTTCAAGTTAATCTACAAATCTACAATCACTTCGAAAGTCATATAAACCAAACAACACTTAGTTACAACACTTCAACGACAGGTACCATATAGGTCGATATCTTGGGCACATTGTCAAGAAGATCCATAGTCAGCATTGACGCACGGGCCCTAGTCCTAACTGGGTGTGTCAGGTCACGCTCAACCGCCAATGGTTGGACCATAGGCATAGAAGTTGTGCGTTCCACAACTCTAAGCCACTTAGCCTCCATGTACCGTTGCTTCCGCCACGGCCCCAAATGCATCTTCTTCTCCTTCATGCATTGTTTCGCCGCATTACTTAGTATTTTGATCACAGCCAACAACCTCTCAACCTTTCCTACGAACACCTCGGGCAGCTTCGATACAAGACCGTTATATTCGTCACTTCCTTTCTTCATTTCGAATTGTCCACGAAACTCTAACTCGATGATCACTCGCGCCTCGCCTTTCTTTCTATTTGAGTTGTCGATCACATCAATGTAGGTGTGTTCACCTGGAAAACAAACGATACACATTCTTAATAATCATAATAATTATTATTTAAACGAGATCCTGCCAACGTAAATATGTACCCCTTTATGTTAAACATAACCTTTGTTAACTAAAATTAAAGAGATTAAGAGGTTGTTTGGTTGATTAAGTGCTGAATTATTAAGAGGTCTGAATGCAGTGGCGCAGGATAGTTGGGGCGGGGAGGGGCGGTCGACCCCCCGGATTTTCGCGCAGAAGTTCCGATTATATAGTATTCGTATATAAATTTTTGAAAATATACGGTTTCGACCCCCCGAAACTGGTTTTCGACCCCCCGAAACTAGTGACTTCCGACCCCCCGAACCTTCGGGTCAAGTTTCGCCACTGTCTGAATGGTTAAGAGGCTTTAAATGATTCAACTGTGCACCAAGTCTAAAAGGTTCAACTCTTAACTATTCCATTAAAAGTCTTTTTAAGGTTGAAACAAACAGTCATTCAGAGTTGAATGGAGTTGAATCGTTCAGAGCCTCGCTAAAAGACTACAAAACAGGCCCTAAATGAATGATTTACTAGTGTCTAGTGGTGATGGTACATTTAGGAAAAAAATAAAGACTCTGAATGATTAATTTCTATATTCGGTTTTGATATCTTCAATTAATCGAAATAATAACATCGGCTTATTTAAAAGATCGTATCATTAGGACTAATTTAATGTGACAGCTAAATGTACAAACATACGCTAAAAATACGTCTACTGGTCACAAAATTAAATCCATTAAATGACTTGATTTAATGGGCTGAGCGGTACATTTAGTTAATAAAAATAAAATAAAACTATATGATACGTTTAGCACAACCGTAAATAATAATATTACCTGACGGGATATCCGACGAGCTCTTCCATTTAGACTTGCAAATAGCGGAATTGTAACCCGAATTTTGTAACTGTCGACAGATTTCTCTCATTCGGCATGTTCGGCATCCACCGGAAACCGGTCTCGAGCAAGAACATACATTATCGGCCATATCTAGTTCAGCAAGTACTTCCTTTGTTCTAGTTCTAATGTTTGACTCTAACGATGTCGTTCTAAACAAAGTTGCCTGTAAAACAATTATAGATCATATAACATAAGTCAATATTTAATAAAATTATTTAAATTATATAGAACTTTCATGTTAACAAGTCTAGTTTTCTTTTTCTTTTTTTACTAGTAGGGTTTTTAATTGTGTCGCACTGGTTTGTTTTCCATCTACCCACTGTCTTTATGTAATTTGTCCCTTGTTTTTTAGTAAAAAAAATTATTTAAAAATAAATAATAAAAAAAGTCAGTAAAAAAATTATTTACATGCAAATTCTGATGTTGGGTTTCCCAAAATTTAATCATGCCTTCGGTTCTTTCGGTTTTTTCATCCTCGTCTTCTTCTTCAATCTCTGGAAACCTGTCGGTTTCTGGAGACGATAGCACAGAGCTATCATCCTCTAGAAACCCGAATATTGAACCAGATAATTGTATAACCGGTTGATCATTCGGGTTATCGCCACCGCTGTAATTGTCACTTGGTGACAATACACGGTGGCTCATCGGAATTCGGGTGGTGGCTCTGCCCATGATCGACCTACGCTTTTACGTTTTTTTTTAAAAAAAAGTGTTTTATGTTGGTGATGGAAATAATAATGAAATGCTAGGGTTTATATAGGGTGGTGAAACTAGGGTCGATTGAGTGCCACGTGGATATTAAGCTATTTGATGCTTCTCATCTTAACGGTCTACGATGGTGGGCCCAACAGCTTGGATCCACGTCAGTATTGACTCAGTAATTTCTATAGATATATTCGAATATTCAGAAATTTGTTCTTTATTTATCAAGTTACTTAGAAGACCTTCAAGATTTGCGATTTTTCGTTTCGAAAGGTTTTAGTTTTTAGGAAATTGTTGAAACTTCGAAAGTAACCATAAAATTACAACCAGGGAATTAGTGTGTAAATGAATCGAACGAATCATACTGGCTCGTCAAGATTAACCGAAAAAATAAATCAACACAACCAAATACGAACATATTTTAACGTTTTACTTCCTTTATTAAGAAAATTAACGTGTTAGAACATTACTAATCAAACATCAATGAACATTACTAACATAAGCAAACACAAACCTACAATAACAAATTTGAGACTGAAAACTAGGGAAGAGGTCGAAACTTGAGACTCGAGAGTGAGACATCCAATGCTTTATGCCTTTGTAGGAAAAGCTATTATGACTTAAACGTGTTGATGGCATGATTTCTCTGAAATCTTAAATGATGAGTTGGGTTGATTGTTGAAAAAAAATAAAACGGAAAGATTGGTTGAACACTAAGGTAGCGTTCATTTCACATGAATGGAATGGAATTCAGATGAAATTGGATTGTATGTTCGACTTCTTATGCTATCTGTTACAACAAAAGAAGAAATTGTAATTTTTTTTTTATTGTCAATTTGTCACTATATATTTTCATTAAACCAAAACAAACCAATTACAAGTGATACGTAGGTAAACGGACCACAAGTTGCGCCGCTTGTGAATAGAAGGGAATCCACATTTCAATTCCATCGAGATTTCATTCTATGTTATGAAACAAACACATCAAAATTCCAAATCTAATTATGGTTCTCGCACGAATTCCAATTTCAATCCCTTTACAATCCATGAAACGAACACTACCTAACTTTATTTTAGATGGATATGTAAACGAACATAAAACAAATTGTAAGAAAAGCACTTAAACAAAAAGTTATCAACCTAAATAAACGAACGAGACATGTTCATAATCATTCGATAAATAAATAAATAATAAAATAAAAATGCTTGGTTACATTATATTGTTTAAGTGTTTTATCGAGAAGTTTTAAAAGTTAGTGGAATGTATATGTAAAAGTATTTAAATATCAGGGGGTTTTGTAAAACTTTCCAAACTATTAATTTACCAACAACAGCTTTTACATTCTCCAGGGACAAACTCATCACTACCAAACCAAAACTACGTAAACGATTTGTACACTAAGCAATAAAACTTGTACGTTTTCCTAATTTTACTAGAAACTATTCAAATAAAAGTAACTAGAATCATATAGAAGGTATATTCCAATTTTGTAGTATACCCTCGTGGTATGGGACCATCATGACAGCCTAGATGAAGGGTCACCATGTGATCTTGACCGTCGGTTAACGAGCCTTATCTAATGAAGTGGGTCCCTTCAATAATAATGTGTTGTCTCATGTCTGGTAGTTTCACGAACCTTTAATGGATTTAATACGCGGCGCAAAGCCAATGGCGGAAATTTAATAACATGATTAGACTAAATTACCCTTTTTTTTATCGGCGAACAACTGTGTGGCAACCATTCTTGCGGGGCGCCGTGCCCAAGAATCGACTACTCGACCTTCAGCAGCCCCCGCCTTCTCCGATGCGCGGAAACCCGAGCCCCACCCGCCCGAAGGCACGACAGTGTTATAGAACTCGGTAAAACCTCGCCGCCCGTCAGATTCGAACCGGCGCCACCCGTATTCGATCTTCACCCGGATACCAAACCATAAATGATGGAAGTGAGAATTGAACCTTTGATCACATAGGTGAAACAAAAGCCACTCCACCACTCCACCACTATGGATGGATTAGACTAAATTACCCTTGATCATGGTTTGATTTGCAAAAATAAAGTAATTGATGATTATTAAATTGAATATTAAATAGTATAGGTTTTGTCATTTTATTTTTCTTTGGATTCTTTCAATAATGTGAATCCTGATGAGAAACGACAATATTGCCATGTTTTCCACGTTCTTAGCTGCAGCTTAAAATGAATAAATTGTGGATTTGGATGATGGGGTTGTATTCGATTGGTAGAGCTGTAAACAAACAAAACGTTAAGCGAACAGTTTGTGAAATGTTTGGTGAAAAGTTTGTTTGTATTTGTTCGTTTAATAAATGAACAAACACAAATCAAAACTTATGTTCGTTTAGTTTAATAAACGTACATGAACAGAGGTTGTGTTCGTTCATTTATGTTCGTGAACGTTCAATAAATGTTCGTTTATGTTTGTTTGTACTCATAATAAAGTAGTGTCTAAAACAAACTAAGCTCGAATCTTAAACTTGAAGTTTTCATTAATTGGTTATTTAAACTTTTACTCTTTATTAATCCTTTATTTAATGATTATACTAAAAGTAAAATTTGTTGATCTTGTATAGCCATATACTTACATCACATAAATGATTTATTTATTTGGGTAAAATAAATAAAATGTAAAAAAATGTAAAAAAATTATAAAAATTAAAAATCTATTAAAGTATCGAATATAAATGAACTTAAACGAACATGTTACCAAACATTCACGAACATAAACGAACACGTTAATGAACGTTCATGAGCATAAACGAACGAACGCGACCTTTGTTCATGCTCGTTCATTTGTTAAACGAACGAACACTGTCACACCACGTCTAAGGCGGAAACACGTGGCGCGACGGTTCAAAAGTATTAAGCCAATATTAATGCAAAGCACAATATTAATTAGAAAACGGGCATTTATTCAATGCTAATAATCATGTCGAATTGTTAATACATAATCATAAATTGTTTTTGAAAATGATAAAGAGGCTTCTCCCTTTATCCCTAAATCCATGGAATAAAGAGATAAGACCCCGTCACGACATTCCCAACGCCCAAATTGGAGACATCCCCGACCCTGCTCGCCATGCTAGCTTCCATCAATCAATTACCTGAAAGATATGTTTGAAAATCGTCAATATATAAATATTGGTGAGTTCACAGGTTTTTAATTTACTAAATCTTTGTAGAGTGGGAATATCCTTGTTATGACATTTATAGGAGTTGCAAAGTCCTACAATTTACTTGAGCCTATAACCAAACCAAGACAATCAATAATGCCCCCGCCCAAAGTCGTTACTCGGTATTCTTACGACTTTATTTCAGAATAAGTGCACCCCAGGCATACGCCGATGCATAATCGACGCTATCGATTAGGGGTGGGCCTTGTCAGGCACCAATAGTACTATCCAAATATCCCTTTGGTTTCTCATTCCTGAATAAATGATTATAGTGGGGAGGTCTCAACCCCGAGTGGCGATCTTTACTCAAGTATCCAACCCGTCATACAATCCCAACATATCTTTCCCCCGTAAAAACGTTAAATAGTTTAGAAATGGGGCCGTGAGACTCACCTGTAACTGTGCTTGGCTCAAAGAAAATAGTAAAGTTTGTGATCCCGTACCTACAAAGGTTCTAGGCGTATAAGTCACTTACACCTATGGTGTATGTGCCTTGGCAAGTTGTACACCCAACTTCCCGACCACGTCTTTATCCCAATTCCCGTTTAATAGTTTCGTATCCTAGGTTCAATGGCGATGGATTACCCTTTCCTTACAAGTCATATATTATTCTTATAATTATTCTTTATGACTTGTACAACATTTTACTTGACACGACTCCACCCAACGTATAATTATTTTCCCATTCAAATAATTATACTTAGGATCTTTTCGCTCAATATAAAGTGTTTTCTTATTAACCGACCCGACTTACTTTGCCACATATTTATTTTCCCATTTAAATAAATATGCTAAGTCTTTGTCGTTTGGTAACATAATCTTAACGCCCGACTAGACTTACCACACCGTACATTTATTTTCCCATTTAAATAAATGTACTAGGATCTTGTCGGTATTCACGCGTTCGTAGATATGTCTCATCTACTCGTCTCGGTTTTCCTTCTCGCACATCTATTTTCCCATTTAAATAGATGTACTAGAATTCCGTCGGAAACGAGTATATGTACATATATCGTCGTGTGGATACTGCTTGTTAAGTTCATGTGTCGTTTAGCGTTTTAGTTTGTTATGTTCCTCTTTTCCCACGAATATTGTTACTACACTTAGGAAAGTGTTACGTACGCTTCACCCTTGTTATATATATTTTATTTCCGTAAAATATATATGTATATTTTTATCTCGACGTAATACGTCCGTTTACGTTGGTTCGTGCAACTAAGTTTGTTAGTTAGCGTTTTTCATATTTATTCCCGTTGCGTGTTCTTATGGAAGTATTGTCCCAACTTCCGATTTCCGAACGTTTATTTCTTGGAAAATATATCATGTACGTTTTAGTCCGACTCGTCCAACTTGTTACCAAAAATGTCTCCGATACTTTTATATTCCCATTTATATAAAAGTACCTTATTTTTGTACAAGTCTTTTCAAGTATTTATTTTATAAAATCTACTTTATAAAATACTCGCGTTACTCCATTTATTTTTATAAAACGTCCATTTTATAAAAATATACTTTTTACTTAAAATGCCCAAGTAGGCTATTATTATTTACCAACTCAACCTTGTAAATCGTTACTTACACTTGTAGCATTTTTCCCTAAATCTTTCATGGTTAATATTTTTCCTTCCACTTTTGAAGAATCATTTTTACCATGTTTAGTTGTTTTTACCCCTTTTTACTTTTAAAGTTCTTCTAATCCATTCTAGATATCAATAACATGTTTATTTCATATCTTTATCCAAAACATCAAATTTTTACTCATCCAAGTGAGTGGACTTTGAAGAACTAGTTTTTCCATCTATGGCTTTCTAATCCATTTTAATATTTTTATGACTTTATTATATCATCCTAAGATGATTAAAACCACTTTTCATCATATCCAAGTCACTTTTCAAAATATTGCTTTTCTCATCTTCAATCATCCAAACATGTTCTTATTATGATACTTTCATCAAAATATTACTTTTATTAAAAATAACTAACTTTTCATCATAATATCATTCTCTCATCTTCATTTTTAATAAAAACCCATTACTTCTTTAGAACTCATTTTTATTACCCACATTGTACAACTTGCATCATAGCACAAAAACAAAATATTTAAATTAATAAAACAATGCAAGACTTACAACTAGCTCAAGGCTAGGGAAGACAAAATCTTGGATTTTGGGTGTGGTTTAGTGTGTTCTTCCAAGTGGGTTATGCTCCAAGCTTTTAACACACAAGAAGGGGTTTTGAAGGATGATGATCTAGAGGTAATTTGGAGTAGTAAAAATTGAAAGAAAAGTGTTGGTGGGGTGGTGCAAATCCACGGCCAAGAGGAAGAAAAGGAAGGAGATTTTGTGATTTTCTTCTAATGCATTTCAAGTGGCTTATAATGTTCTTCCAAATCTTGCAAAGATTACTTATTATCTTTTCTTGGATTTGGGAAGATTATGGAAGGATTATGAAGATCAAAATAAAATCTCTAAGATATTATAAGAGGGTGTTAGGGGCCGAAAATTTTAGAGAGAGAGGAGAAATGATTGGGTTAATTCCCTTGTCCAATCTTATTGCATGCAAGCTAATGATTAATAATAATATGGAAGGATTAAGAAGCTATCTCACACAATCTTCCACCCAAGTGGGCCCATGGCCGGCCCCTATGGGGTACTTGGTGGGGTCCACTTTGCTAATTATCTCTCTATATTAAGTTTAAGTTAGTTCCTTCCGGGTACCGCCCGGGTATTTCTCAAATTTTCGTCGCGTTTTCCCTCGATATTAAAATACCGTTAATATTTATAAAATTACGTCCAGTTAAATTATTGATAATTTATTTTGGTTTCGGTCGGGTGAATTTTCGTGTTACACGCGTATCGGGTGCGGTACGCGCACTTTATTCGTTACCGGGAGATTTGTGCAATAAGCTTTTTCGTATGGCTTTGGGTTTTCCAAAACTCATAATATTTTGTGAAAATATTATTTATTTTATTTTCCGGGTGTCCGGTGTTCGTTTCGCTTATTTCAGTTTTACCGGGTAATCGCCAGTGTCCATACCGGATAGTTTTGTCTGCGCACGATCCTATCATGCTTTGCTATTAAACTCATGCATTCCTATGCATTATTTGGGAATTCCTATCTTTCTAAGGCCTCAATTAAATATTCAGCACATAATTACGGTTAATTACGTTAATCGCGTTTAATTAATTAGTACGGAATTACCTTAATTTTGCCGGTTGTTACATTCTCCCCCCGTTAAGAGAATTCCGTCCCGGAATTCACTTTGAGCTCTCCGGTATAGGGGTCTTCTTAAATAGGGCGGGATACTTTTGCTTCATCTGGTCCAGCCTTTCCCACGTGAACTCCGGTCCACGCTTGGCATTCCAACGCACTTTGACCAATCTGATCTTACTGCGTCTTAGTTTTTGGACCTTCCAATCGGTTACTTCGATTGGCTCTTCGACGAAGTGTAACTTGTCGTCAACGTGGATTTCGTCTGCGGGGATGATGAGGGTTTCGTCGGATAAACACTTTTTCAAGTTCGACACGTGGAACGTGTCATGCACACCGTTAAGCTCTTGTGGTAACTTGAGCTTGTATGCTACGGGGCCTACTCTGGACAGGATTTCAAATGGTCCAACATATCGTGGGTTTAGTTTTCCGCGTTTCCCGAAACGCGCGACACCTTTCCACGGTGACACCTTTAGTAGGACCCTGTCTCCGACTTGAAATTCCAAAGGCTTCCTCCTCATGTCTGCGTAGCTTTTCTGTCGGTCACGTGCCGCTTTGAGACGTTCTCTAATCAGAAAGACCTTATCCGTTGTTTCTTGAACAATTTCGGGCCCGGTAAGTTGCTTTTCGCCAACTTCGGCCCAACATAGAGGCGATCTACACTTGCGTCCATATAGAGCTTCAAAAGGTGCAGCTTGAATGCTCGTGTGGTAGCTGTTGTTATACGAAAACTCTACCAGTGGCAAGTGAGTATCCCAATTTCCGCTGAAATCGATTGCGCATGCCCGTAGCATATCCTCCAGGGTCTGGATGGTTCGTTCACTCTGACCATCGGTTTGTGGATGATATGCGGTACTCATATCAAGGCGAGTACCTAGGGCTTTATTCAGACTTTCCCAAAATCTTGAGGTGAAACGACTATCTCGATCGGAGATGATAGAAATAGGTACACCGTGCTTTGACACAACTTCCTTAATGTACAAACGGGTTAATTTCTCCAACTTATCCGTTTCGCGAATGGGGAGGAAGTGTGCTGATTTTGTCAATCGATCAACGATTACCCAGATCATGTCATGGCCGCTTGTTGTCCTGGGCAATTTGGTAATGAAGTCCATAGTGATCCTTTCCCATTTCCATTCTGGTATTTCCGGTTGCTGGAGCAATCCGGATGGTCTCTGGTGCTCGGCCTTGACCTTTGCGCAAGTTAAGCATCGCGCAACATAAGCCGCTATGTCTCTCTTGAAATTCGGCCACCAGTAAAATTCCTTCAAGTCATGGAACATCTTGTCTGCTCCAGGGTGAACTGAATATCGCGAACTGTGGGCTTCGGCTAATACCAGTTCACGCAATCCACCGTACACTGGTACCCAAATTCTATTCATAAAATACAGAGCTTGATCCGCTTTTGACTCCAGTGACTCAACCATCTTTCGCAATCTTTCTCCTTTGACATTCTCGGGTTTAAGAGCGTTAGTTTGAGCTTCACGAATCCGGTCAGTCAGGTTCGTGTGGATGGTTAGACCCAAAGCTCGGACACGCAGTGGCTTAACCCGTTCCTTGCGACTCAAGGCATCGGCTACGACGTTTGCCTTCCCGGGATGGTACTTTATCTCACAATCGTAATCGTTCAATAATTCGACCCATCGCCGTTGTCGCATGTTCAATTCCTTCTGGTCAAAGATGTGCTGCAAACTTTTGTGATCAGTGAAGATTGTACACTTGGTTCCGTACAGATAGTGTCTCCATATCTTGAGTGCGAATACCACGGCTCCTAGTTCCAGATCATGTGTGGTGTAATTCTTCTCGTGAAGTTTTAGCTGTCTGGAAGCATAGGCTATGACCTTCTCTCGCTGCATCAATACACAACCCAATCCTTGATGAGAGGCGTCACAGTAAACTACGAAGTCTTCTGTACCATCGGGGAGTGCTAGTATTGGTGCACCACATAACTTATCCTTCAGCAACTGAAATGCTGCTTCCTGTTTTTCCGTCCATTCAAACTTCTTATCCTTTTGGGTTAGCATGGTTAAGGACTGTGCTAATTTAGAAAAGTTCTCGATGAACCTTCTGTAGTAACCCGCAAGGCCAAGAAATTGTCGTACTTCAGTAGGCGTTCTAGGGGCGTCCCAATTCTTGATTGCTTCTATCTTGGCGGGATCGACATGTATACCCCTTTCATTCACCACGTGGCCTAAGAAGTGAACCTCTCGAATCCAAAAATCACATTTTGAAAACTTAGCATAGAGTTTCTCTTTGCGAAGTACCTCGAGGATCAATCGGAGATGTTCCTCGTGTTCCTCCTTAGTGCGTGAGTAGATCAAGATGTCATCAATGAAGACAATAACAAATTTATCCAAGTATGGTTTGCACACTCGGTTCATCAAGTCCATAAAAACAGCTGGTGCGTTAGTTAAACCGAAAGGCATAACCAGAAACTCATAGTGCCCATAACGAGTCCTGAACGCTGTTTTTGGCACGTCTTCTTCTTGAATACGTAACTGATGATAACCGGACCTTAGGTCGATCTTGGAGTAGAAACTGGATCCTTGAAGTTGATCAAACAAATCGTCGATCCTGGGAAGAGGATAGCGATTTTTAATAGTTAACTTGTTCAGTTCCCGATAGTCAATGCACATTCGAAAAGTGCCATCCTTCTTCTTCACGAATAAGACGGGAGCTCCCCAAGGTGAGAAGCTTGGTCTTATGAAACCTTTGTCCAACAACTCTTGCAGTTGTTCAGACAGTTCCTGCATTTCTGAAGGAGCTAGGCGATATGGCGATCGCGCTACAGGTGCTGCTCCTGGAACAAGGTCGATACGAAACTCGACTTGTCGGGGTGGCGGCAATCCCGGCAAATCTTCTGGGAACACATCTGGAAAGTCTCTGGCTATCGGAATGTCTTCTAGCTTTCGCTCGTCAGCCTTCTTGTCTACCACGTGCGCCAAGAATGCGACGAGACCTTTCCTTAGGCACTTCCTGGCTTTCATGCTGGTAATAATTCTCAATGGCGTTCCGCGCCTTTCCCCTTGGATCGATAGGGTTTCACCGCTCGCGAGGGGAACTTGGATTACTTTGTCATTGCACACAACGATGGCGCGGTGTGCAGATAGCCAATCCATGCCAACGACTATGTCAAAGCTACCCAGTACGACTGGTAATAGGTCAATGTCAAACTCGTGACCACAGAGATCCAACTTACAACCCTTTGCTACCTCTCGAGTTTCTATAGTCTTATCGTTAGCTAGTTCAATGGAATATGGTGTGTCTAGCTTACTAGTCTTTAAACCAAGTAATCTTTTAAATTCGACAGATACGAAGCTAAAATCGGCGCCAGTATCAAACAATACTGAAGCATAATGACCATTTAGAGGGAACGTACCAGTGACCACATTAGGGTCTTGTCGTGCGTCACCGGCACCAATCACGAACGCTCGCCCACGGGCTTGGTTGTTAAGTTTGGGGCAGTCCCTCTTCCAATGATCGAGCGATCCACATGAGAAACAGGGCCTCGCTCCACTGTTCTTTGGCGCTTCTGATCTGCAGTCTTCAGTCTTGTGCCCCGAACGGCGGCACTTACCGCAGATTACCTCGTTCTTGCCCTGATAACCTTGCTTCCCATTATTTCCACGTCCAGTGGCTACATACCCTTTTCCCTTCTTCGCTGAACCTGATGATCCATCCTTCTTCCTCTCGTCGCGCTTACGCTTCCCAAACCTTGGCCTATTTCCCTGTTCACTTGACCCAACGGCTGAACTTGTACCCAGATTCTTACCCTCAACACTGCTGGACTCAGTAAGCTTCAACCCTGACACTTTCCGGATTAGCGTGCCCATTCGGATGGCGTCTTCAGTGAGGCTCAAGGCGAGATCGATAGCTTCACGCATGGTTGTAGGCTTGGAAGCAGTAACCATGCCGCGTATCTGTGGTGCCAGTCCGAAGAGGTACCTTTCCACCTTTTTGCTTTCCGGGGTGACCAGGCGAGGCACTAACCGGGAGAGGTCATGGAATCTGGACGTGTAACCAGCTACGTCCGGTCCAACCATGGTGAGGTTCCAGAACTCAGTCTCTAGCTTCTGCACTTCACTTGCCGGACAGTACTCGGCGATCATTAGTTCTTTCAACTCCAACCATGATAAGGAGTAAGCGGCATCATCTCCCAGTGTCTGCACTTGGTTGTTCCACCAGGTCAGAACTTGATCCAGAAACAGGTTGGTGGCATACATGACAGCCTGTCGCGGGGTACAGCTGCTAATACGGATCACAGCTTCGGTTTTCTCGAACCATTTGACTAGTCCGACAGAACCTTCAGTGCCACTGAAATTCAGTGGTTTGCAGTCCAGGAAAGCTTTAAACGTGCAGCCACGTTCACGTGAGGCCGTTTCTGCAATAATAAAGCAATGTTAAATATAAGGTAGGAGTTTCACGAAGACTCCTGTCGCATATACCCGACGTCTTCTTACCAGTAGGGGAGGTTTCGCGTCTGTCGCTCCCGGTTCGGTCTCGCGACCTTTCGGTGCGCGTGGCATTGTGTTCTGCGAGAGCCTGAGCGATACGTCCCGAAACTAGGGTTTCAAGCTCTTCAGGTGTCGTGGGTAGTCTTTCATTCCCACTGTTGCTTCTTGTGGCTGGTGCCATGTTTCTTCAATAACCAATATCAAAGGTTAATTTCCAACAATCATTCATACAATATCATCACATATATAGTATAAACAACCACACAACATATGAACACAATAATCACCATAACAACAACACGCAGTCACAACATAAACAGAATAAGTAATAATAATCGTAGATAATCACAACACATATTTTACCATAACAAAACTTTCATTAATTTCAATACCAAGTACAATGATTTGTTCATAATAACAAAAACCGAGGATACCTTCCTCTTACATTGCTCTTTGAAATACACTAGAAATATAATGTCATATGCCGGCACAATCCCGCTCGGCTAGGCAAAAATGCAGATGGGTGCTATAACCCATGCTGTGCTATCATACTACTACTACTACTGCTATGTCCGCGAGTGATCTCCCAAAACGTCCCTGATGCTACTGTGGCGGTGGCGGCGGCGGGTGCTGGTACTGGTACTGAGGTGCGCACATGCTGATGGTCATACTGATCGCCATAATGCGATCGTACAAGAATTGGCGATGCGCAAAGTGTGCGTCGCCCGTAAGGCCACAATGAGCATCCATGCTCAGCAGCTCCTCAGCGTAATGTGCCAGTGCATCCCTGGCATCAATGATCCTGGCCCACATGAGCTGGGCCTGCTGCTCCATCTGACTCACGGTGCGCTGCACCGTGTCGGTGAGGGTCTGGAAATCTCTCTCCAGTGAGATCACCTTGGACCATGCGGGTCCTGTCAGTGGGGCCATCCCGTGGGGCTGCGACGGCCCGGGGATGTCAGTGTATGTCGGCTGAGACGGGCCGACGATATCGGGTATGGGTAGTGGTGTGAAGGGTGGGGCAAAGCCCGGTAATCCAGTGAAGCAGTAGGGTGGTACCTGGTATGGGTCTCCTGCACCTAGAGTATACGGTGCAAATGGGGGTGTCACAAATGGGGCTCCTGCATCCATAGTGAATGGTGCAGGTGGTGGGGTAGGGAGCATCTCGGGTAGGGGTGGTAGTGTGGGAAAAGTGGTGATGGGTAGTGTCATGGATAAGGGTGTGGGGACTATAAGCTCGGCGAGTGGGACCATGAGTGGCTGGGTGACAGTGACCCACTCTAAAGTAGACATCACAGTGGTAGAGGTGGGAGGGCTAGCAGTGGCATGAGCTGCCAGTCCTGCTCGGTGCAACTCAGAACTGCGGGCTGAGCTGCCCTCAAGGATGTGCCCAGTAGAAGCTGGCCCATCCTGTGGTATGGGCTCGGGCATGGTAGGTAAGGTGGCTGGGGTAGTGGTAGCATGCCCTGTCATCGGAGCGACGCGCTCCTCCTGGCCTGCTGGTGGAATAGGCACAGCAATGTGCTCCACCGATGCAGTTGACTCATCGTCAGAGTCATCGGAGATCCATCCGTTGTGTCCCCGGCAGACAGGCACAAGCCTCATGCCAGAGGGAACGGGGATAGGTGGGGTAGGTAAAGGCTCACGGTCGACTGGTGCGCGTCGGTCGTATGGAGACTCGACAGTCTCCGACTGTGTAGGGATAGGTCTCGAAGGACCTGCGCAACCTACAGGGAAGTCCCTGACGGCGCGGATAGGTAGTGCTGGCAGTGGTGCGGCTTGGAATGGCACCAGAGGCAAGTCGGCCTCGGCCATCGGTAGGTCGGCCACGGCGGCCATATCGTCTCCAGCGGGGGCCCACGCTGGGTCCTCGCTAGGGTCCGTCTCGTCGGAGCTATCTCCGTCGGCGCCCTCCATGGCGACATCAACGTCCATCTCATCATCCTCGGGATCGAGTATCACTACCTCGATCGGCTCCGGTGGTGGTGCTGGGATGATCTGGAGGCTACTGTCGTAGCTCGGTGCTACGCTCCCTGCGTTCGACATCCTGGCAAAAGAACCGTACTAATATTTAAGTATTATTCGTTAGGTAGTTAAGGCACATATCTAAGGTACTCTTCCTAACCCTCTAACAAAAATAATACGCCTACTTACCATGGCTAGCTTGGTCGGAATCTCCATATACCCAAATGGTCGTTGGAAAAATTTATTTTATTGCGTCTCGCATTTACTTTGAAAGATTTTGAACCATATCCGGTTATAGTTTAGATTTTTAAAATGCTAATTCGCTATAACCTTGGCTCTGATACCACTTTCTGTCACACCACGTCTAAGGCGGAAACACGTGGCGCGACGGTTCAAAAGTATTAAGCCAAGATTAATGCAAAGCACAATATTAATTAGAAAACGGGCATTTATTCAATGCTAATAATCATGTCGAATTGTTAATACATAATCATAAATTGTTTTTGAAAATGATAAAGAGGCTTCTCCCTTTATCCCTAAATCCATGGAATAAAGAGATAAGACCCCGTCACGACATTCCCAACGCCCAAATTGGAGACATCCCCGACCCTGCTCGCCATGCTAGCTTCCATCAATCAATTACCTGAAAGATATGTTTGAAAATCGTCAATATATAAATATTGGTGAGTTCACAGGTTTTTAATTTACTAAATCTTTGTAGAGTGGGAATATCCTTGTTATGACATTTATAGGAGTTGCAAAGTCCTACAATTTACTTGAGCCTATAACCAAACCAAGACAATCAATAATGCCCCCGCCCAAAGTCGTTACTCGGTATTCTTACGACTTTATTTCAGAATAAGTGCACCCCAGGCATACGCCGATGCATAATCGACGCTATCGATTAGGGGTGGGCCTTGTCAGGCACCAATAGTACTATCCAAATATCCCTTTGGTTTCTCATTCCTGAATAAATGATTATAGTGGGGAGGTCTCAACCCCGAGTGGCGATCTTTACTCAAGTATCCAACCCGTCATACAATCCCAACATATCTTTCCCCCGTAAAAACGTTAAATAGTTTAGAAATGGGGCCGTGAGACTCACCTGTAACTGTGCTTGGCTCAAAGAAAATAGTAAAGTTTGTGATCCCGTACCTACAAAGGTTCTAGGCGTATAAGTCACTTACACCTATGGTGTATGTGCCTTGGCAAGTTGTACACCCAACTTCCCGACCACGTCTTTATCCCAATTCCCGTTTAAGTTTCGTATCCTAGGTTCAATGGCGATGGATTACCCTTTCCTTACAAGTCATATATTATTCTTATAATTATTCTTTATGACTTGTACAACATTTTACTTGACACGACTCCACCCAACGTATAATTATTTTCCCATTCAAATAATTATACTTAGGATCTTTTCGCTCAATATAAAGTGTTTTCTTATTAACCGACCCGACTTACTTTGCCACATATTTATTTTCCCATTTAAATAAATATGCTAAGTCTTTGTCGTTTGGTAACATAATCTTAACGCCCGACTAGACTTACCACACCGTACATTTATTTTCCCATTTAAATAAATGTACTAGGATCTTGTCGGTATTCACGCGTTCGTAGATATGTCTCATCTACTCGTCTCGGTTTTCCTTCTCGCACATCTATTTTCCCATTTAAATAGATGTACTAGAATTCCGTCGGAAACGAGTATATGTACATATATCGTCGTGTGGATACTGCTTGTTAAGTTCATGTGTCGTTTAGCGTTTTAGTTTGTTATGTTCCTCTTTTCCCACGAATATTGTTACTACACTTAGGAAAGTGTTACGTACGCTTCACCCTTGTTATATATATTTTATTTCCGTAAAATATATATGTATATTTTTATCTCGACGTAATACGTCCGTTTACGTTGGTTCGTGCAACTAAGTTTGTTAGTTAGCGTTTTTCATATTTATTCCCGTTGCGTGTTCTTATGGAAGTATTGTCCCAACTTCCGATTTCCGAACGTTTATTTCTTGGAAAATATATCATGTACGTTTTAGTCCGACTCGTCCAACTTGTTACCAAAAATGTCTCCGATACTTTTATATTCCCATTTATATAAAAGTACCTTATTTTTGTACAAGTCTTTTCAAGTATTTATTTTATAAAATCTACTTTATAAAATACTCGCGTTACTCCATTTATTTTTATAAAACGTCCATTTTATAAAAATATACTTTTTACTTAAAATGCCCAAGTAGGCTATTATTATTTACCAACTCAACCTTGTAAATCGTTACTTACACTTGTAGCATTTTTCCCTAAATCTTTCATGGTTAATATTTTTCCTTCCACTTTTGAAGAATCATTTTTACCATGTTTAGTTGTTTTTACCCCTTTTTACTTTTAAAGTTCTTCTAATCCATTCTAGATATCAATAACATGTTTATTTCATATCTTTATCCAAAACATCAAATTTTTACTCATCCAAGTGAGTGGACTTTGAAGAACTAGTTTTTCCATCTATGGCTTTCTAATCCATTTTAATATTTTTATGACTTTATTATATCATCCTAAGATGATTAAAACCACTTTTCATCATATCCAAGTCACTTTTCAAAATATTGCTTTTCTCATCTTCAATCATCCAAACATGTTCTTATTATGATACTTTCATCAAAATATTACTTTTATTAAAAATAACTAACTTTTCATCATAATATCATTCTCTCATCTTCATTTTTAATAAAAACCCATTACTTCTTTAGAACTCATTTTTATTACCCACATTGTACAACTTGCATCATAGCACAAAAACAAAATATTTAAATTAATAAAACAATGCAAGACTTACAACTAGCTCAAGGCTAGGGAAGACAAAATCTTGGATTTTGGGTGTGGTTTAGTGTGTTCTTCCAAGTGGGTTATGCTCCAAGCTTTTAACACACAAGAAGGGGTTTTGAAGGATGATGATCTAGAGGTAATTTGGAGTAGTAAAAATTGAAAGAAAAGTGTTGGTGGGGTGGTGCAAATCCACGGCCAAGAGGAAGAAAAGGAAGGAGATTTTGTGATTTTCTTCTAATGCATTTCAAGTGGCTTATAATGTTCTTCCAAATCTTGCAAAGATTACTTATTATCTTTTCTTGGATTTGGGAAGATTATGGAAGGATTATGAAGATCAAAATAAAATCTCTAAGATATTATAAGAGGGTGTTAGGGGCCGAAAATTTTAGAGAGAGAGGAGAAATGATTGGGTTAATTCCCTTGTCCAATCTTATTGCATGCAAGCTAATGATTAATAATAATATGGAAGGATTAAGAAGCTATCTCACACAATCTTCCACCCAAGTGGGCCCATGGCCGGCCCCTATGGGGTACTTGGTGGGGTCCACTTTGCTAATTATCTCTCTATATTAAGTTTAAGTTAGTTCCTTCCGGGTACCGCCCGGGTATTTCTCAAATTTTCGTCGCGTTTTCCCTCGATATTAAAATACCGTTAATATTTATAAAATTACGTCCAGTTAAATTATTGATAATTTATTTTGGTTTCGGTCGGGTGAATTTTCGTGTTACACGCGTATCGGGTGTGGTACGCGCACTTTATTCGTTACCGGGAGATTTGTGCAATAAGCTTTTTCGTATGGCTTTGGGTTTTCCAAAACTCATAATATTTTGTGAAAATATTATTTATTTTATTTTCCGGGTGTCCGGTGTTCGTTTCGCTTATTTCAGTTTTACCGGGTAATCGCCAGTGTCCATACCGGATAGTTTTGTCTGCGCACGATCCTATCATGCTTTGCTATTAAACTCATGCATTCCTATGCATTATTTGGGAATTCCTATCTTTCTAAGGCCTCAATTAAATATTCAGCACATAATTACGGTTAATTACGTTAATCGCGTTTAATTAATTAGTACGGAATTACCTTAATTTTGCCGGTTGTTACAAACACAAACGAACTTCCCGCCGAATGGTTCATGAACTCTTCGTTGAAAGTTCAGTTTGTTTGCAGTTGCAGCCTTATATGTGATCAGGATTGTGTCATGTATGCTTAGGTAGATTAGTATATTTTGGGCCGACATTGTGATGAAAAATATTGATTTTATTTGAAATGAATACTTGTTTTTGTTCGTTTACATTCATTTGTGTTTGTTTATGTTCGCTTTTGTTCAACGACTAAATTTAACAAATAAACACAAACGAACACGAATATGAACATGTTCATTTCTTTAAAAAAAATACGAACGAAAATTTTGGTTCGGTAAGTGTTCATGAACAGTTTGTGAACACGTCTTTGCTTAACAAACGAACATGAACAAGGCCTTGTTCGTGTTCGTTTGGTACGTTTGCAGCCCTATCGATTGGTATATGTTTGTTACCGTATTGATATTTGGTGTAGGAATCGAAAACGAAAAGTACAAAAATGAAGTTGTATACAAGGATGAGTAAATGGTACCGGGTACCGGTACAAAATTCCCGGTACCAAATTGGTACCCACTTTTTCTGCTTTTTGATACCGGTAAATGTCGATTTTTACATGCGAATACCAGTACCGAACAATATTTGTTGTAAAAACTTGATATCGTATCCCTTTTATACCGGGATGTTTCATACCGAACTCACATCCAAAATCCAGTATTACCGGTTTAACCGGCTTACATGTACCGGTTTTTAAAACATTGTGCACCTCACATTACTATTTGTTGTACTCTCTCGCCAATAATTTAAGTGGGAAATCGTTTTCGAATAATAATACATTGGGCCGCATTTACTCAATAAATTTAGAATAAATCATAGCGTTTCTGTTTCGCTACATTAATGGAGCAATAATGCTTATAATTAGCACTAAGATGATAATATTTAAAATCTAGCTTCACTTAACAATTTTTTTAAAGGCCCCACTTAAGAACTAAAAATTAAAATCTGAGAAATAGTTGATTTTCCATGATAAATAAATCATCCAAAGTGAGAAGGGATTAAACTAAGTTGTTATTTTATAAATTATTAATTTTTAATTATTTGTCTATTTATTTAAAGATGAACATATCATTAAAAAAATATATAAGTATAATCATAATTAGTTTTATGAGATATTAAAAACTAATCATAAGAAATCTTATTAGAATTAAAAGAAATTATAACAAGATGCAAGAGAACACATAAAAGTCTAAACAAACTGAGAGAAATTATAAAAAAAAAAAAAAAAAAAAAAAAACTTTGCTCTGTTGCATGGCCACAAAAAAGCCGTATGCTTTTTTTACATCTTCAGTAATATTATTTCTCCGAGGGTTAATGTTTTTTCCTTGAACGGCAAAGTTATACAAAACAATACGAACCCGACTTGAAAACGACTAGCTAGCCGGGACAAAAAAACATTACATGACAAAGGCTTGATTTTTAAGCGACTCGACCCAACAAAAGTTTATCTTACGGTTCCTACTAAAACAACATAAAAAACGTTTATATATATAAAAAAAAAAAAAAACTCTGACTTGGTATGGTTTATTTATATATTTGACATACATCATTCGTAGGGTTTTAATTATACATCCAAGCAACTTTAAAGAACGACAAAATACATACTTTAGTTACGCATACGGTGAATGATAATAAAATACAGTAATAGATTACTTTACAGATTACACAAGTAACATGGTTAATAAATTAGTAAATACACTTTTATGGTATACCTGCAAAATTAGTGCGGCAAACGAATTGAACTTTCAACGAACAGTTCATGAACTGTTCGGCGGGAAGTTCGTTTGTGTTTGTTCGTTTAATAAACGAACGAACACGAATTTTTTTTTTGTTCGTTTAGTTAAATGAACGAACATGAACAGATGTCGCGTTCATTCGTTTATGTTCGTGAACGTTCGGTAACGTGTTCATTAATGTTGATTGTTTATTAGGGTTTTAATTTTTATATTCTTATATATTTTTATTTATTTTATCGGAATAAATAAATAAATAAGATATGTTAGGTAAATATATGACTATATGACATTAATTTTAGTATCCAAGTTCATTATATATTCACGCTCCAGTGTTGATGCCTTGCACCTTCGACGCCCTTCTCCATCCACCTCCAATGCGAACTTAGTTTTTTGAGACACTACTTTAATATGTTTACTAATATTATGTTAAGTACTAAGTATGTTTGAAAAATTAGGTTATATTTCGGATGGATCTAGCTAATGTCTTAATGTGTGTGGATTCGATCTTATTCAAAAGTTAATATATGTCCGTTTGTGTTTGTTTCTGTTCATGAACACTTGTTTGTGTTCATTTGTGTTCATGAACACTTATTTGTGTTCATTAATGTTTGTTTATGTTCGTGTGCGTTCATGAACAAAAATTAACAAATGAACATGAACGCAAGTGGTTTCTTAACAAGTGAACACGAACATAAAATCTCGTTCGGTAAATGTTCATGATCACTTGATTTCCTTAACAAATGAACACAAACACGAACAAGGCCTTGTTCGTGAGCGTTTGGTTCGTTTGTAGCCCTATGCAAAATTATGGCATGCAAAATTTCCCACTTAATATTTTTTTTCTTTATTCATTAACTAGCTTTTATCCCGGGAGTGTCCCGGGGTTGAAAAATATAACCATTCTAATAATACTAATACTAATAGTAATAATTATTACTCTTGTAATTAAATAAATAAAAAAATAACCTTGCTATAAGGTGACACCATGTGTTGCAGTGTTGCGCAATTCTTTCTCATAGCTTCTCTTGACGAAGTATACCTATCAATCTTTAGAAGGGTAAAATTCCAATGATAGCATGGCGATTGGGCTGAATTTCAACATCGTAGATAAGAACCCGGTTTAAAAGAAAAAACATGATTAATGAATAACCTGAACACTTTGTGTTTTTTTTTCCTGTATGAACGAAACCACACAAAAATAGTCGTTTTTTTTTTTTTCATTTTTTATATAGCACTATGGTACTCGTTGAAAAGATAATAAAACGCTCGTTAATTTGGTGTAATTTTTTTATTTAAAAAATCTAGTATATAAAAGATATTAATGTTTAAAAATTAATAATTCAAAAACACTAAAATCTTTCAATTATGATGTCACGTGGCAGTTTCATGGAGAGGTTGAAGGCACCATTGCACGCCACGTCAGCAATGTTCAATTCTTTTATATATATTAATAATAGATAAAGCATCTATATAGTTTTATTTATTTAAAAGAGTAAATGGCCAAATTCATCTTGAGATTTGGTCATTGTTGCTAGATCCACCCAAAATAAGAATTTTTGATACCTAAACCACTAAGGTTAGAAATCTAGTGCTAAATCCATGCAATTTGCAAACTCTGTTAAATACCAGCGTTAAACCAGGGGCATTTTAGTCAATTCTTATTATTATTTATCCCTTAAATTCCCTCTCCCTTATTCTAATTAGATTTTATCAAGCCCCCTTTCAAACGAACATAAATGAAGGGTTGAGTAATCGCATCTATTATATGCGGACGATGCGATGATTTTTGGGGGAAAGCTCGCTTTTGAATGTTAAGCGTCTGACACAGATTCTTAGGTGTTTATATTTGTGTTCCGGGCTGATAATCAATGTTAACAAGTCGTATGTTCATGGGATTGGGGTTCCGATTAATGAGATGAATGACATGGCCAATGAAATGGGCTGTAGTGTAGGTAATGTTCCCTTTGAATACTTGGGGGTTAAAGTAGGCGCTAACATGAACAAAGGAAATAGTTGGAAAAAAGGTAGTGGACACGTTTGATAATAGGTTGGCGTCCTCGAAGGCGAGGTTGGTGTCTATCGGCGGGCGTGTGACTCCCAAGGTGATAAAATGATGTCATGGAAACATTTGAGGCTGGAACTTTTTACCTTGTAACAAGTCGGCTGCTGGTTGTTGGCGTTCGATAGTTAGGAATATTGATACGTTGAAGATGCAAGGGAATCATTTCAGCAGCATTTCAAGGCTGTTGTGGGGAGCGGAGCGAATGTCCGTTTCTGGCTGGACAGTTGGTTATACAGCCAACCGCTAAGGTACACATATCCTAACCTTTATCAAATCGCTGCGGACAAGACATGTTGGGTGAAAGATAACGGGACGGTTATGGGGTCTATCGGTTGCTGGACCATTAACTAGTCGGATCAGTTCCAGAGTACAGATTTGCAGGCTAAATGGGAGCAGTTGAATGCTGACTTGGGCAAGGTCTCGTTGGCCGATAAACCAGATTCATGGATTTGGACAGCAGACAAAAAGGTACATTTTCTGTTAAGTTGGTAAAGATGTCGCTCAGGAGTGAAGACAATTCTCAAGACCGGGGGGGGGGGGGGGTTTCAAATGGCTCTTGTGGGTGCCTTTGAAATGTAACATTTTGGCGTGGAGAGTGACGATGGATAGGATACCAACGGTTACGGCTCTTAATCGAAGAGGTGTGATGTTCGATGATGATGATGTGTGCGTCTTATGCAATTACGAGGTGGAAAGCACGACACATTTATTTACTTCTTGTTGGTTCGCTTCTTTTGAGGTGTGGAGTAGGATTGGTAATTGGTGTCGTTTAGATCCTATTTATGCTTTGGATTTTCACGACTTGATGAATATTCATAAAGGCGCGGGTGGAAACAAAAAAAGGAAAATTGTTCACGGTGTTATTCTTGTGACGTGTTGAGTTATTTGTAAGGCTAGAAACGAAAGAAGGTTTAATGGAAAGAAGACTAGTGCTATGGAAGCGGTAGCGAGTATCAAGTCATTATCTTTCTTTTAGATTAAGAATTGGTTAACGGGCTCAAAAGATCAAGAAAAGAGGCGATTTATGCAATCATTCTCACGACTTGTTGGGTATTATGGAACGGAAGAAACAAGAAAATATTCCAAGGAAAAAGACTCAATTTGGAAGAATTACTTAGTGAAATAAAGGCGCAATCCCATCTTTGGATAACAAGTAGATCAACCGAATTCACAAAAGATTGGAACAAATGGTGTGCATTTGACTTATAAAGTGATTTGTAATTGTTTTGGGTAATTGCCTTCCAAAAAAAAATTTGTTTTGGGTAATTGTAACTTGGGTTGGGTGTTATAAGGATAATTCATCTACATAGCATCTTGCTAATAGATGATTTTGTACATATTGGTTATGGAATAAAAGTTGTTAGCCATTAAAAAAAAAAAAAAAAGAATTGGTTGAATGAGAATTCTTTTGTATGGGTTGAATGGGTTAAATACCCGTTGTTTATGTTGTAATTTTTTATGGTTTCCTCAGCTTGAGATAGCGCGTTTGTTTGAAACAAAGTTATCTTCGAAAAAACACTCTGATGACTAAATTTATGTTTTTTTGATATTTTGTTGGCAAACAATATTATAACTCTAGCTTCCATTAATACACATGTGGTGGACCCCCCAAAAGAAACGGAAGCCATAAATGCTACCACCTACTCACATGGGTAATCTAAAACCAATGTTTTTCTTTTTTCTTTTTAAACTCAAATAGCATAATTTACAACATGATAATGCAAAGGAAATTGCTAAGACTACTCGGAGTGGTGAGTGGAAAGAGGGGAATGAAGTGTCATGTGTCACTTGTGGGCCCCTTGTGGGGAAGAAAAAAATTGTGGGGAGTGGAAGGGGGGAAGATGGGGGGAAGTGACATGTGACATTTCTTTTTTTTTTTTATAAAAAACTTTCATATATTAATAAAATAATAATAATAATAATATAATTTAAACCGAAAAATACAAAAATTAAACACCTAGAAAATTAAAAAACGTACAAAAATAAAAAAACCGAAAAAAAGTAAAAACTAACAAATTAGTTAATATTATATTTTTCCATAAGGTCACGCTTCATTTGTAGCGTCATCTCTAACTCTGCCCCGTGAAGATGATCGGTGCTCATGGCGATAAATTTCATATCTTCGTGTTTTTCGCGCTGTTCTTTGATACTCAACTTTCGCTCTTTCATACTCAACTTTTTTTCAAACGCTTCGCGAATGTTTTTTTTCTCCTCGAGCAGTTTTTCTTGAATCGTATTGAACTGAATCATGGTGGAATTTAAATCTTGCAAGTCAGCGCTGTAGGCGCCGGTTGATCCAGAACCCGAACTCGAAGCAGTAGATTTTTGCGACCTCTTTTTTGACTTATCTCGACCGGTTGGGCAACTCAATTCCTCCTCAAACTCGTCTTCATCCAAATTAACGGCTTCTACGTTTTCAGGATCAATTGAACTGTTTCTTGACGAATTTGTTTTCGACCTTTTTGCGGAGTTGGTTGCAGTGGGGACGTACGCCCATTTTGAATGGTGCTTCGCAACTTCCCAACAATGAAGAAACTTGAATTCAACACCGGTTTCGTTACGATACGCTGCTAGCGACCGGGTGAGGCTGTCGGCGTCTGTTTCACCGCTTTTTGGATTGTGTCTTGCGTAATAATAATGCGGCTGAAACACATTCATTGCCCTGTTTATCTCTGTCCACTTGGACGAGAGACTATCGTTTGCTTGATAGAACTCTCTTCCCATCAACCCATGGAACGCGGTGTTTATGTCGACCCAAAAGTCGTTTTTGTAGCGACTAGTTCCTACAAAAAAATAAATATTAGCAATATTAGAAAAAAAATCATGTTAAAAAATTTATTAGAAATACCTTGCTCTTTTTCCGACTCGCTTATCCACGCTTTCGTTATCGCAAGCTCTTCTTCGGGTGTCCACTTAAGGAATTGGCGGTTAGCGACGGCTAATGCTTTCTCCTCCGGCGTCTTCCTCCTGTGACTTCTTTTTGCAGGGGGGTTTTACCCGAAGATGATCCCGCAACATTTTGGGGTTGTGTTTCGGGTACGGTTTGCGTTAAAGGAAGTTGTGAAGGAACGGGAGAATCATTGAATGGGAAATTAGGATAAATTTGCCCACTAATGAAACCCGCATAACCCGCGTAGTCGGGACAAGGTGAAGGAATGGGTGGACGGTTTGGGATCGGGCGAACCGGTGGTGTATTCGGGTTTGGGACGTACGCATATGGGTTGTTCGGGTCAAAGCCTCGGTTGTATGGGTTCATTTTTTGTTGAAGTATGATGAGTAGTATGAAAAATATATGAAGAATTGTATAAAAAATGGTTGAAGAAGTGTATAAAAATTGTGAATAAATAGGTTAAAGTGGGTGTTTTGTAGTGAGAAGGGGGTAATTTGTAATTTTTTTTTGACCGTTTGAAATTATAACGGATAGTTTAATTTTTTTTTTTTTTACAACGGTCACCTTTAAACAAACCCACAAATCATCGCAAGCCACGTGTCACCCACCACCGCCCCACGCCAATTGACTGCCCCCCGCCCCCTCACTCCCGCCCCCTCCCACGCCAATGTGCGGCGGTGTTCCCCCCCACTCCCGCCCTCGCTCCCGCCCCACTCCGAGCACCCTAAATATAACACGATGAAATGTTAATTTCAATAAAATAACATTATTGTTAAACATAGTTATTAAACATAAATAAATATTAAATCACTAAAAATTACAACATTGCGTCAATTATAAACTTTCAAATTTCTAACTTGGAAAACAGTCTTCCATTAACTCGTTCAAACTCAGCCATATATTCTTCAACATCTTCTTCGTTATTTGGGTTTTTCAACCCGTCCATCCGTTGGCACTAAATAACATGAAATCTTCCAACCAGGTAGGACATATAAACTTTGCTTTGATATCATCACTTGAACGATCTGTTTCAAAACCCATTTCCACGTTAAGCCTCTCTTTAAGGCAACTCTAAGACCCAGGATCGAGTAGATTCCCAATCGTACCCTCCCCTTGTTGTAAAACACCTATGAAATTGATAACAAGAACAAACAATCGAATGCTTCAAGCTTATTATTGATAATATGAAAACGAATTACAAAATAAATTATGAAAGAAAAGACTGAATTAAACCTACAATCGATCTGCTATATATAGAACCCTAACCCCTCTTTTGTTGGTTAAAAGTCTGTTAAGACTTTCACTATTGACAGGATCAGCCCCTCCAAAATAACATGTTGGATCAGTTATTGCTCTTTTGTATGAACTTGCTAGTGAACACTTAGGTGTCTAGCAAGTTCTTTGTGAGTGATAGCACAGCGGAATGTTATGAGTTTAAAGCTACACTTATCAACAGGAGTTATTACTCCCCTGGATGTTTGAGAAACTAATAAATGATAAGTATTTATTGAGAACCTAAGCATTGAATGAGAATGAAACACTTAGACAGATTCTCAATAAATATGAAATGGAAATAACAATAATGTACGTTGAAGGATTTCTGTATAAAATCAATGTCTAAAACAGAGGGATGAACCCTTCTATTTATAGACAATACAAATACACGAACCTTGCCAAAAAGCAAGTTCAGAGACAAGTTGCAACAAGTTGCAATCTTGGAACTTGTACATAAAGTAAAAGTAATACTAAAGTAATAAACTACTGATACAAAGGCGGTGGAAAAGATCTTCACATAAGTACTGATGAATGACAAACTACTGATGAGTAGTTTGTCTTTCAGTAGTTCTTCAGTAGAAGTGTCTGGTTTGAACTTCAGAACTTCTGATGACTTTTCTTCTTCAGCACTTGTGGAATCTCTTCTTCAGCAGTTTGATCTTTCTTCTTCAGCAGTTCTATACTTAGAATATTTCGACAGAAGTGAATTAGACTAAGGTTTGCAAAAGTGGTTTCACCAATCCTTTTTGTCCTAACAATCTCCCCCTGGATTGATGAAGCCAAAACCTTACTAATTCCTTATTGTCTTCTTCTGTCATTCATAATTTTCCATATTCCTTTGAACATGGAATTCTTCAGCTGGTTCAGCTGTTCATCAGTGAGAGACCCTTTCTGTGGTTCCAGATGTTGGATTGTAAGCAGGTCTTGAGTTGATAGCTTCTTCAGATCATTCATCGACTTATAGGCTCTGCTTGTCTGATCTCTTCTTGTCACAAGTACTGAGTTGTTATCAGTAAAGGACCATCTGATGATTGGTACTTTAGATTTGTCAAAGTCTAAAGTGTAGGGAACCATGGTGGTACCCTGGGTTTCTCTTGAGTGTTGGATGTTTTCAACTTCAGTGACTCTCAGGTGGGATTCACTTCCTTGTTCTTGTTGCATCACATTAGGTATCTGAAAAGTTGGCAAATGATGTTCAGTTACTACCTTTGTGTGCAGTTTGTCTTTGATGGTCTTCTGGATTTGATAGGCA
Organism: Ambrosia trifida; assembly: GCA_028751855.1. NCBI lineage: Eukaryota > Viridiplantae > Streptophyta > Magnoliopsida > Asterales > Asteraceae > Ambrosia > Ambrosia trifida. Next base: position 127,999,250 of record CM054129.1, read on the forward strand.
AAGGTGGAAGGATCCCTGAATTGTGTGATCAGAGGTTTTTCTTCTATGTCAAAGTCAGAATGGACTACTGTACTACCTTCTAGTAGTACCATTCTGAAATCAGTCTTCACATTCTCCTCTGATTTCTTCTGTTGAGTAGCTGGTCTTTTTTGAACACCAGAAGTTCTAACTACTGAAGTTGGTACTTCAGCAGTTTGAAACTTCTCTGGATTTGCAGCCCTTACAGCCTTATATTTTGTATAAGTGTCCACTAATCTTTCTTCTTTCCATTTGGACACAGAGGATTTTGAACCATAACCATTTGCTACTAACTCTTCTATCATCTGAGCTCTCTTGGCTTTTGTATCTTTACTTGTTGCAAGTTTATCTGCAATAAGTTGAGCTCTTCTTGTCAGCTCTTCCATGGAGAGTCTCTTTAATGTGTGGGCTTTGATCTTGCTGTTCTTAGTAATGTAAGACATCAGTTGATGTCTTTTATCTTCCTCAGCAATCTTGTCTAGGCTAGCCTGCCTTTGAAGTTCAGCTTCATAAGCCTGTAGCTTTTCATCCAGGCTTAAGTCTAAGTCATCCCTTTCTTCCAGTGTTTTCCAAATCTGATCTTCTCTGGCTTTCTTTTGGGCTGCCACTAAACTCTTCTCAAGAAGTTCTGCTGATTGAGAGATTGGAGAATGGTTTAGTATAGTCATAGTGGTATGTGACATCCGTCACTTTTATCACTATTATTATTTTATATATATATATATACATTTCTTTAGTCTCGCACCTCCTATCTTGGACGTCACTTTTTTTTTATAATAATAATAATAATAATAATAATAATAATAATAATAATAATAATAATAATAATAATAATAATGATAAAAGTATAATGATAAAAGTTATGTTGGGTTTTGAACATTAGACTTAAACCATAAACCAAACCCACCCCTTTACCTTATTTTCGCAGCCCAACAACAGGCCAAGCCCAACATGCAGCCCAAAGCCCACTCCTCCCTTGCCCCCTTGACTGTTTAAAACAAAAAGAAAAAAAAAGATGCTTTACCCGGGTTTCGAACCCGAGCCGGCCAGCGAACAACCACACGCCACAACCACCTGAGCCAAGGGCTCACATCTGTTTTATCTCCACACCTCTTTATATATATACACACATAAACTTCTCCCTTTTTCCCTTCCTTCTTCGCAACAGCAGCAGACTTTTATTTTTTTTATTTTTTTTCTCTTTTCTTCTCTGTTGACCAATCAAATAACAAAATCATTGTGTAATTAATCATGGTTGACCATCGTATCGTGATTACCGGCCTATCAATCATCAATACCCGTCCAATTACAAGCTAAATCATACCAATTATAATTATAAACGCGTCATAATTGATTCAAGGTCAACAATTACCATTTTGAACACCAAGATGTTTTCCCTATAAATTGAACATGCTACCTCAGTCACAACTCGCCATTATCCTTCTCCCAATCCCCAATTCTTCAGTTTAATCCTCTGTTCATTGATTTTGATCGTATGTTGACTTTTTGAGTTGACTGTCTATCGTGTTCAATTCGTCATTTGTAAGTGTTATTTTTGATATGGGTTTCATTGATCGGCACCCACACAACAGAAACCCTATGATTAATTGGGTTAAAGTTGTGTGGATTGCCCAATTGCAGATTCTAGGGCTCGATTGAAATATTTGGGGAAGAACACAAGGTTTTGTTTATCTTATTTATATTTGATGAACAATAAACAAACACAACCATCAGTTCAGACCAGATGGTTGTGCCCGTTGCCTTCCATCCGAGCCATCCGGGTTCGAGTCCCGGCAGTGGCTGTGTTATCTTTCATTTTTTTAGGCAATCAAACCTCCTTTAATTATATATAATACATATAACTTTATAAATTCATTTTTAAATATTAAAACTCTTTTATAAATTCTACAAAAATTATATCATGTTGATCTGAGATAAAAGTTTAACTTACAATTTTTAGTTTTCAAAAATTTATTTATTTAATATATATAATAAATAAATCAAGTTTATTCTATTTTATTTATAAAAAATCTATAAAAATATCAAAACGATCTTATTAATTTCCACAAAAATTATCCTAAGTTTTTATAACTTTAAACTTTTCAGAAATGATTTTTAATTCTGAAAAATCATTTATCTTATATTTTTAATCAATTTTTGTTAGTTTTAATCATAATTAAATCATAATAAATTCATTTTACAATATTTTTATACCAAAATTTTACATAAATTATTTCTATTCATATAGAATTGAAATACAATTTTTGATTCAGAAATTCTTTGATTTTAATATTTTTAGATATTAAAGTCGTATTTTGACAATTTGAAATAATTAGATTAAATATTCTATTTTTAAGAGAATAATTTTATAAAATTATTTTCATACTTAAAACCTTATGTTGTGACTATATTCAACTTAAAATTTTACAAAAAGACTTTTATTTATTTATTTACTAAATTTCTTATATTTAATAAACAATTTGTTTATTAAACAAATAAACGTTATCCCCAATTCGAAGCCCTAGAAATACATATATCTTAGAGTTATTTCCCTTACACATTATCGAATACTTTAGGTTGATCATTTGGGAGTAATCTCAATTCATATTTCGTTGTCCAAGTCCAATTTCAAGTTATTACGTGAACTGTGAGTATTCCTACCCCTTTTTGCTTTTTATACATTTTTGGGGTGTTACATGTACACTATTACAATTTCAAATACAAGTTTACATTTTTTTTACAATACAATTCTAGTACTATGTGCATTGCTTACAACGTGCTTTATGCTTAGACAATACATGTGGATTACATTTGTACTTAGTGAAATCATTAACATGGTACAAGCCGACCTTAACATTGGATAGCGCTATTTGGATTGACAACCCGCCTAGATTGATTCTCCCCCTTTTTCATCGGAGAATCCGTGGCCAGTGTTAAGTTATCATCCATTTATTGGTTGAGTACACTACAGTTCATACAGTACATTATACAGTCACAGGGTTGATTTCGCTCATTTGTATGATACATAGTTTACATATTTGCACTGTAGCTTGCACTTGAATTGTATAACTTTTTAACCTACTATATATATTAAAACTAGGAATGCTCACCAACATTTCATATGTTGACCAAATCTATTTGTACATGTTTCAGGTGCAGTTTGATCTAGTGCTTTAGCAAGGAACATTTAGTGCTTTATTTTAATTCAGTTAATTCAATATTTACATTTCTTTTAGACAATGTATTGTCCATTTCCATGTAAGACAATTTTGGATTATTCAATAATATTTTACATTTTAGTACCATGTGCTTTTGAACAATCGTCACTACGTGGCACCTCGATGATTCCGCCATCGGTTGGGGTGTTACAGATTGGTATCAGAGCCATGGTTATAGGGAACTAGGTTACTAGATAAAATGGCCTAGACTATAACCGAACTTTAACTTTCATGCATAACATTTCCTAAATTACCCTATCCCTCTTTTCCTTCTACTTTCTTCCTCTATCTTTCCCTCTTTCTCTCTCTCCCTTCTTCTCATCTTTCATCATGGTGCATAGAGATGGTGTCCTACAAGGAGTGGAAAGCCTACATCACCATGGAGCGGGAGCAGTACCTTTCATGAAGACACTCTTAGACATAATGCCTACTCTTATCTTGCCCCTTCAAAGTTGTAGAACTTTAATGAGTGTGATAAGGACACGTGCAATCTGGAAGGGTGGACGCCTGTACACTTGGTTTTCTGGCATAGGCAAGCATAGCGCATAAATCCATTTACGGACCTGTTATGCTCACCTGGGGATTCCTGGAGTGAGTGTCCACTTATAGGCTAAAGCATGTCTTCTTTGATCACCATTGAGTTCAATTCCTTTGAAAAGTCAACGTTCTTGTTGGGCTTTACAGCTAGACAAGGGCACTCCAAGCATCTTATGCAAGTTTTTCAATAATACTCTCTCGGTTCATATACAATATTTTGTATTTCACGATTTTCATATATTGCTTACAAATTCATACTTTCATAACCATCTATGGATTTCACAATCACACTTCACCTTACCCTCTTAGCCACTTTTTAAATATTCAACACCCTACCCAAATCATATTATTTCTTTTCTCCACATGTTATTTATTTTAAAAACTATAACCTCATACTTTAGCACAAACTAAAGATTTCTAAAACTAGTTGTATTACCTAGTAACTTTACAAAATACATATTTTCCTCGAACTTAAATTCAATTGATTATTTATTGACGTAACAAACGATTTTGTATATAATGTTTTAAACTATTACAAAGCCTACTTAGCTTGTACTATTTAACAACTCTTGCCTATTGTACAAAACCAAATTTTGAAAATATTTATTTTTTTTGGAATAATATCTAGTCTCTAGATTCTCCATCAACACTCACTCATTTTCAACTTGTTCAAATTTTTACAATATTTGGCATATACCACAATCATGTTTTCTTATACACTTGATTATAACCTTTGATCCAAACCCCAAAATTTACACTACTATATAATCTCCTTACTATAAAATAAACTCTTTATCAACTATCTTCACATTCACCATCTCTCACAACCTTGATTCTGCTTCAAAATTTTTCATCATCCTCTCAAGAACTAAATTCATATCCTTCACCTTCTCACACGTGAGCTAGTTACCCATGATAATCAAACTACTAAAAAAAAAAAACTGATACTTGATTCTACAGGATTGTCCCAAAACATCATTGTTTATGAAACTTGATTTCCCCTTAATTTGACTATTCACTGGACATTTAATTATTCATGATACTCGTGTTTTCATTTTCTTAATCTTATTGTACCCAATTATGACATACTCATAGGCATATAACATCTAGAGATTTCCTTGCATACAATTACGTACGAACACAAATTGGTGATCTATCATATTAGTTACGTTTATTTTAATCATACACTTACATTTATTTGAAACGTTTAGACTTGATACTTGATCTTACAGAGCTTTTCTAAGAAAACATCATTGCTTATTATATGAAACTTGATTTTTCCTTTAAACTTGACTATTCATTGAACATCTAATTATTCATGATACTCGTAAACATTTAATTATTCATGATAACACTTACACTTAATGTTTGTAGTACTTACAAACTTGCTTGCATAAACATGCTATCAATTTGCAATCTATGTGAATAATAATTGTTGCACTTAATAGAGGTCATCATGCCTTTTTCAACAGTCGGGAGAGGCCCTACAACCTGCTCCACGACTGGTGGAGGCTATCGAACATACTCAACGATTGGTAGAGGTCACTATGCCTTTCAAACAGTCGGGAGAGGCCCTACAACCTACTCCACGGCTGGTGGAGGCTATCGAACCTGCTCAACAATCGGTGGGGTCATAGAAGGACACAAAACCCTAATGTAAGGTAAATTGATGATTCCGGTCCGGAACGTAATCATGAATTTACAGGTGCGTTAGGGTAGTGTGAAATTCTATTAGAGCTTTTGGGAAGACGTCCAGTACGTTTTCAAGGTATCAAAGGTGTGGTGGGTTAGCTGCGGTACACCCTGTATACAAACGCTAATGATGCATTGAAAGTGAGACTGGAAGTCGAACCAGGAACAAACTCTGTTTGCTTGTTAGTTCATTTGGTCTTGTTATAGTCAATCAACTCGTACATTTATTTTAGGGTTCCTAAAACTTGAAATTAGTATATTACTAGATTCTTATTCTCCTTCTTATTCGAGACGAACCTAATCCTTAACTCACACCTATCAAACCTACCATCCAAGTCATTCGAAACAGTTTATTTTGTTACCTATAAATTCACGTCGTACCTTAACTCTGATTTTCTAAACCACAGTTATCTTAACTTTTACCCTAAACATCCATAACCCTATGATACTATTAACTTCGGGACGAAGTTTCTAAAAGTAGGGGATGCTGTGACATCCGTCACTTTTATCACTATTATTATTTTATATATATATATATATATACATTTCTTTAGTCTCGCACCTCCTATCTTGGACGTCACATTTTTTTTCATAATAATAATAATAATAATAATAATAATAATAATAATAATAATAATAATAATAATAATAATAATAATAATGATAAAAGTATAATGATAAAAGTTATGTTGGGTTTTGAACATTAGACTTAAACCATAAACCAAACCCACCCCTTTACCTTATTTTCGCAGCCCAACAACAGGCCAAGCCCAACATGCAGCCCAAAGCCCACTCCTCCCTTGCCCCCTTGACTGTTTAAAACAAAAAGAAAAAAAAAGATGCTTTACCCGGGTTTCGAACCCGAGCCGGCCAGCGAACAACCACACGCCACAACCACCTGAGCCAAGGGCTCACATCTGTTTTATCTCCACACCTCTTTATATATATACACACATAAACTTCTCCCTTTTTCCCTTCCTTCTTCGCAACAGCAGCAGACTTTTATTTTTTTTATTTTTTTTCTCTTTTCTTCTCTGTTGACCAATCAAATAACAAAATCATTGTGTAATTAATCATGGTTGACCATCGTATCGTGATTACCGGCCTATCAATCATCAATACCCGTCCAATTACAAGCTAAATCATACCAATTATAATTATAAACGCGTCATAATTGATTCAAGGTCAACAATTACCATTTTGAACACCAAGATGTTTTCCCTATAAATTGAACATGCTACCTCAGTCACAACTCGCCATTATCCTTCTCCCAATCCCCAATTCTTCAGTTTAATCCTCTGTTCATTGATTTTGATCGTATGTTGACTTTTTGAGTTGACTGTCTATCGTGTTCAATTCGTCATTTGTAAGTGTTATTTTTGATATGGGTTTCATTGATCGGCACCCACACAACAGAAACCCTATGATTAATTGGGTTAAAGTTGTGTGGATTGCCCAATTGCAGATTCTAGGGCTCGATTGAAATATTTGGGGAAGAACACAAGGTTTTGTTTATCTTATTTATATTTGATGAACAATAAACAAACACAACCATCAGTTCAGACCAGATGGTTGTGCCCGTTGCCTTCCATCCGAGCCATCCGGGTTCGAGTCCCGGCAGTGGCTGTGTTTTTCCTCTTTCATTTTTTTAGGCAATCAAACCTCCTTTAATTATATATAATACATATAACTTTATAAATTCATTTTTAAATATTAAAACTCTTTTATAAATTCTACAAAAATTATATCATGTTGATCTGAGATAAAAGTTTAACTTACAATTTTTAGTTTTCAAAAATTTATTTATTTAATATATATAATAAATAAATCAAGTTTATTCTATTTTATTTATAAAAATCTATAAAAATATCAAAACGATCTTATTAATTTCCACAAAAATTATCCTAAGTTTTTATAACTTTAAACTTTTCAGAAATGATTTTTAATTCTGAAAAATCATTTATCTTATATTTTTAATCAATTTTTGTTAGTTTTAATCATAATTAAATCATAATAAATTCATTTTACAATATTTTTATACCAAAATTTTACATAAATTATTTCTATTCATATAGAATTGAAATACAATTTTTGATTCAGAAATTCTTTGATTTTAATATTTTTAGATATTAAAGTCGTATTTTGACAATTTGAAATAATTAGATTAAATATTCTATTTTTAAGAGAATAATTTTATAAAATTATTTTCATACTTAAAACCTTATGTTGTGACTATATTCAACTTAAAATTTTACAAAAAGACTTTTATTTATTTATTTACTAAATTTCTTATATTTAATAAACAATTTGTTTATTAAACAAATAAACGTTATCCCCAATTCGAAGCCCTAGAAATACATATATCTTAGAGTTATTTCCCTTACACATTATCGAATACTTTAGGTTGATCATTTGGGAGTAATCTCAATTCATATTTCGTTGTCCAAGTCCAATTTCAAGTTATTACGTGAACTGTGAGTATTCCTACCCCTTTTTGCTTTTTATACATTTTTGGGGTGTTACATGTACACTATTACAATTTCAAATACAAGTTTACATTTTTTTTACAATACAATTCTAGTACTATGTGCATTGCTTACAACGTGCTTTATGCTTAGACAATACATGTGGATTACATTTGTACTTAGTGAAATCATTAACATGGTACAAGCCGACCTTAACATTGGATAGCGCTATTTGGATTGACAACCCGCCTAGATTGATTCTCCCCCTTTTTCATCGGAGAATCCGTGGCCAGTGTTAAGTTATCATCCATTTATTGGTTGAGTACACTACAGTTCATACAGTACATTATACAGTCACAGGGTTGATTTCGCTCATTTGTATGATACATAGTTTACATATTTGCACTGTAGCTTGCACTTGAATTGTATAACTTTTTAACCTACTATATATATTAAAACTAGGAATGCTCACCAACATTTCATATGTTGACCAAATCTATTTGTACATGTTTCAGGTGCAGTTTGATCTAGTGCTTTAGCAAGGAACATTTAGTGCTTTATTTTAATTCAGTTAATTCAATATTTACATTTCTTTTAGACAATGTATTGTCCATTTCCATGTAAGACAATTTTGGATTATTCAATAATATTTTACATTTTAGTACCATGTGCTTTTGAACAATCGTCACTACGTGGCACCTCGATGATTCCGCCATCGGTTGGGGTGTTACATGGTAATAGGCCTAGGAGGAACAAGAGTTGGTTGAGTAGGTTCAGTTGTTCTGGAAGGCTCTTGTTCAGCAGTTTGAGTTTTGGAAGTGTTAACTTCTGATGGGTTGACAACAACTGAAGGTTTGTCAACTACTGAAGGATTGTCTTCAGTACTTTCTGATTCTTCATCAGAAGTTTGGCCATCAGAGGTTTCTTCATTGTGCCATTGGGATTCATCAAACTTTTCAGCATCTTCTATTTCTTGAATAGAGACACCAAATTGTTGGGCCAGTTTTTCTTTTCTGGCTTGATTCTTTTGATCTCTTTCTAGGATAGCCACTCTTGCCTTTATCCTGGCTTTGAATGACTCCTTAGGTTCCCTAATTTTCTCCCCCTTTTTGGTTTCATCAAGTTTTGAAGTTGAGGGTTGGGAGAAATGACCTGTAAGAGTAGCAATCTGTCTGCTGTTGAATTCAATCTTGTTGGACAGATCGTTCATCTTTGTCTTGATCACTCCAAATTGGTTCTTGATTGACAGATCCAAGTTAGTTGTATATGTTTGGAAGTGATTCCTGATGAGGGTGTTCATCATGTGGTACAGGGGACCATCTGGGCTGCATAGCTGGTTCATGTCTATGCTGGATTGCCCAGGGAATTGGGTAGGCATTTGTAGTGAGGGGTGTGTTTTTGGTTGATCTTCTTGTTGTACAGAAGATGCCACTTTAGGGGAATCATGGATTAAGTGGTCTTTAACCTGATCTGGTGTGACTAGCTTCTTGAGCTTAGATACACCAGGTACAGGACCTTCACTTGTAGCCGTCAATTCAGTAGTTTGGTGTTTTGAAACATCATCCAAGTCAATGGAATCATCTGAATCCCTGATTACTTCCTCAATGAGGACTGTATCAGTTACATCATGAGCTGAGCCCAACTCAGTTGTCTCATGTACCTCTTTTTCTTGGTTCAGAGGATTTCCTACCTTAGGCATTAAGCCTTCATCAGTAGTTGCCACAGTTGAGGTCTTAGCTATGTTGCTTCTTTCCTCAGATCCACCACTGGGTGGTAAATGAGTAGTAGCAGCCTCAAAAGTACCAAGAGTTTCTAAGTTTGGGCTTAGAGACCCTGGTTCATCCTCATCTCTTTGGTTAGGGCTTTGAGTGTCCACATCCATGTCAAATTCTGAGGCTATGTCCCCTGTTTGATGTGGTTGTTGGGGACTGACATGTGTAGATGGGACTTTCTCTTTTAGCCCAGAGAGAAGTTTGGCTATTTCAAAATCAGGTTCAGAAAGTTGGGGTGCTGTTTCAGTAGTTTGGTCAATGGGTTCAGCAGTTTCAAAAGAAGCATCAATATGAATGGTTTTCTTAAGTCTTTTTCTTTTGAAAAGAATTGTGATTGGTGCTCTTGGTGGGGTTTGAGATGGATGAGACTGAGAGGATGTTTCAGTCACATCTTTATGAAGTGCAGATTGCACAATAGGTTGTTCAGGCATCTCAACCTCCTGAACAGCTTTTCTTTTTGGTTTGGTGGGTTGTTGTTTTTGTACCTTGGGTTTCTTGGCTTTTGGAGGTGTAGGTTTGGAAGATGAGGGTTCCATGGGGACTGGTTCTTGTTCCCCTTGGTCATCTTCAGGCCAGGCAGCCTGTTTGTTGTGCCTAGAGTATGCTTGTGAGGTTAAGGGTTTTAAAATTTCAGTTTTACCCACAAGCACCTCATCACCCAGTTCTTTTATTATGAATTGCATAATGAACCTTGGGTATAACAAAAACTTCTTTTTAGTGTTATTATGATGTAACACCAACTCATTAAAGAAAAGTTTTGATGCCCTGTAATTTGTTTCATTCACGATGGAATGAAAAATTGGTTGAAAGGTTGAGGGCATCTGGTCATAAGACCCTGTTTTAGGACTCAAACACATGATTATATAATGAAACAAAAGTTTGTATTTTGGTTCAAAATACTTTTTAAAGATGGTAGCTTGTGAGAGAGTACCTTGATAACCACATTCAGTCATGGTTAGGTGGATTGCAGAGTTTTCAAACTTTTCAAGGGCATTCACATCATTCAACCCCAGTCTGTCTGCAAGTGTGGCCGGTGTGATGGCCATTTGTCTCCCTTTGATAGTTGAGTTGAGAGAGATAACCTCATCATCCACCATCACTGTCTCAGCGTTGGCCCAGAACTCATTGAGAGTTTCAGGATGTATTGGTGGGTCTATTGTGAGAGCGGTGAAATATTGGGATTTGACGACGAGATCAATGATCTTATCGTATTGGGACCAGCCTTCTTGTTTTTCTAAGTAGGCTCTGAGATTGTGTCCCTGTTTAAGAACTAAAGCCATGTGGTTTGTGTGTTTATGAATCGAACAGTGTTTTTGTTTCAGGTTCAGGGGTTTGAGAGCTTTCTTGAGAGAGAAGGAGGGAATTTTTGTTTTTGAATTGATAAGTGTTGATAAAGATATTTATCAGAAGTTTTTAACCGCTTAGAACTTCTTTATTAGAAGTTTTAAACCGCCTAGGTCAAACTTCTGATGTGGGAAAAGTCTGATTTGCCCTTTTTGACTAAACTGCTGATGAAGAATTATTTTCATCAGTAGTTCCCACTTTCTCTTCAGTAGTTTTGAACAACTGATGAGATTTGTTTTTATAAATACTTTATTCATAACTTCTGAAGGTTGTTTTATCAGAAGTTAATCACTTTTCAGAAAAATATTCCCATACTGATGTTTTGTTCATCAGTAGTTTCTCTCTTGTTTGTTTTTCAGAAGTTTTTAATTTGAAAACAGATGTAAGTGTAAAAATAAAAAAATATGTGCAGAAAAGTAAAGAAAAATACTTACAAATTTAGCATCCCTAGCATGGATACTAACTTCTGAAATGTTGATGTGTCAAGGGGTTTAGTGAATATGTCAGCTATTTGATTAGTTGTTGCTACATGTTTCACTTCAATCTTGCCTTTTTCATAGCAATCTCTTATGAAATGATACCTGATTTCAATGTGTTTAGTCTTTGAGAACTAAACAGGATTTTGAATGATGCTAATGGCAGATTTGCTGTCTATAAGCAATGGTGTCTTGGTTTCTTTGATTCCATAATCAAAAAGTTGATATTGGAGCCATTGTATCTGTGATGTACAACTTGCAGCTGCAATGTATTCAGCTTTAGCAGTTGAAGTTGCAACAGATGTTTGTATCTTTGATTGCCAGGACACTAGACAGTTTCCCAAGAATTGACAACCACCAGATGTTGATTTTCTTGACATTTTGCACCCTGCATAGTCACTATCTGAAAAAGCTGATAACTTGGTATTGCTTGAAGCAGGATACCAAATTCCAAGAGTTGGAGTTCCTTTCAGATATCTGAAGATTCTTTTGACTGCAATGAGGTGTGATTCCCTAGGAGCTGATTGATATCTAGCACAAACACATGTTGAAAACATAATATCTGGTCTAGAAGCAGTTAGATATAAAAGGGAACCTATCATACATCTATACATGGTTTGATCAACCTGTTTTCCTTGATCATCTGGTTCAACTTGTGTGGTTGGTGTCATGGGAGTGGAACATGATTTACAGTCTTGTAAAGAAAATTTGTTTAATAATTCTTTAACATATTTTGATTGATGTATAAAAGTTCCATTTGATTGTTGTTTAATCTGCAGTCCCAGAAAGTACTGCAGTTCTCCCATTGTACTCATCTCAAATTTTGATTGCATGAGTTTCTTAAATTCATCACACAGCTTTGTGTTTGTTCAACCAAAAATGATATCATCAACATATATTTGAACAAGTAAGACATGATTTCCAACATGTTTTATAAAAAAAGTTTTATCAATGGCACCTCTTGTGAAGTTATTTTTGAGTAAAAAGGTTGAAAGTGTGTCATACCAGGCTCTTGGAGCCTGTTTGAGCCCATAAAGAGCTTTGTCTAGTTTGTACACCCACTCAGGATGAGAAGGATCCTCAAACCCAGGTGGCTGACAAACATACACTTCCTCTTTTATCTTTCCATACAAAAATGCACTCTTGACATCCATTTGATAAACTTTTATTTTGTTGGAAATGGCATAGGCCAGAAATAACCTGATGGCTTCAAGCCTTGCAACTGGAGCAAAGGTTTCATCATAGTCAATCCCCTCTTCTTGAGAGTAACCTTGTACTACCAGTCTTGCCTTGTTCTTTATTATCATACCAGCTTCATCTTGCTTGTTCCTGAAAACCCATCTTGTGCCAATTGGTTGCTTGTTTGGTGGTAAGGGACAGATTTACCAAACATGTTGCTTGTTGAATTGAAGCAATTCATCTTGCATTGCTTGCACCCAATTGTTGTCTTTGAGGGCTTCCTGGTACTTCTTTGGTTCCAACTGTGAAATAAATGCTGAGAAAAGACAAAAGTTGGAAAGCTGGTTTCTTGTAAGAACACCTGATGCGATATCACCCATGATTTGATCAAGTGGATGGTCTTTGTGTTCGATCAGCTATTGTAAACCACTGACAGGTGTTGGTGGCTCATGTTCTTCAAACAAACTACTGAGGTCTATTATATCTGGTTCAGCAGTTTCAGTGTCTTCAGTAGTTGCAGGTGCTGAAGCAGATGTTTGAGTTTGTTCCTCAGTATTTGTTGAATCAGAAGTTTGTGAAAATTCTAATGGTTTTGAAGTTGACTTAATGACTGTTTGAGGAGTCCATGGTGCTGGATCCTCATCATCAAACCTTTGATCACCATAATAAGTAGGTTTGGATGAAGTGACAGTCTTTTCAGGTCCAAAATGGAAGCTGTCAAGGTCAAAAAGTTCAGCAGGATGTGCTGGAATAAGAGTGTGTTTTGACTCATTGAACTTGACATTCAGTGTTTCTTCTACTATCCTGGTTCTTGAGTTAAAAACCTTGTAGGCTTTTCTAGTTGAAGAATAACCAAGAAAGTAACCTGAATCAACTTTGGTAGCAAACTTTGAAATAGATTCCTTAATGTTCAAGATGAAACATTGACACCCAAAAGCCCTGAAAAAGGAGATAAGGGGCTTCATGCCATGAAGAACTTCATAGGCAGTCTTTGAATGTCTCTTGACAATAAGAACTCTATTTTGAACATAGCATGATGTGTTAACTGCTTCTGCCCAAAAGTATAAAGGTAGGCCAGAATCAGCTAACATTGTTCTTGCTCCTTCTATTAAAGTTCTGTTCTTCCTTTCTACCACACCATTTTGTTCAGGAGTTCTGGGAACACTGAATTGTATAATAATCCCTTTAGACAAACAGAATTCATCCAGAGTTTTGTTCATGAACTCTGTCCCATTATCACTTCTAATGGTTTTGACAGGTAGAGAGTATTGCTTCTCTACTTGTAGAATGAAGAACTTGATGATTTCAGCAGCCTCATCCTTGGAAAATAAGAAGAATACCCATGTAAATCTTGAGTAGTCATCAATGATGACCAAGCAGTACTTCTGTGACATCCGTCACCCTCGTCCTTCGTCAAATTACAATAATAGTCTTCAAATATTTTCATTATAGTCCTTGTAAGTTTCGTCGTTTCAAATTTAAATTTTAGAACGAACTAAAATTTATCATGTATATTTATTATGAATCGGGCATAAGTTTTAATCAAACGCGTACGATGAAACGTATTCGTAAAAGATTTTATAAAAAAAAATAGTTTTATAAAGTTTTTAAAAACATTTTTGTTAAATTATATTAACTTGGTTAGTGTATTATAAAGGGAAAACTAACTATACTATAATAAAACTAACCTAGTTATAGTTGAGGGACCAAAATTGACAAAACTTGAAACTTCAAATCTGAATTCCCCTCTTTCCCTCCCTCACGGTTTTCCGGCCACAGTTCCGGTCACCGGAGTTCTTTTCCGGCCAACCCCCAAATCTCAATTTTGTAACCGTTTAACTGATTTTATTGCTTGTTTGGACTTTCTCCATCATCCTGGAACGGTTACATAAGTTTTAAAGGCTTCTTAACGTTTCAAAACCCGTCTTTAAAGGAAACCGATCGGACCATTAAGACCCGAGTCCAAACGCCTCTATAACATACTTAAACTTATAAATTCTCTATCCTAAGCCATTCAATAAACCTTTCACAGCAAAACACACAGGAAACCTTTCAAAAAACCCGTCCAGATTAGCTGTTTATCGGCTCTAAGTGTGCGACCATGTTCACTTCATTTTGGGGTTTAATCATCTTTGTAAGTTCATTATTATTATGCCGTTTTGTTCTTCATACAATTCCGAACCAAACCCCCTTATTACAGATTGTTAATCTTGTTTTAATCGGGTTATTAAAAAACCTAGGGTTAGGGTTCTTGGCTTAGTTAATTTGGGGAAGAAGATGATGATTTTGTTATCATATAAATACAATTGTTACTTAGAATTTACAACAAATGATGCATGTAGTGTAGTGGTTGACATGGTGTTGTTCTTCAGAAGGTACCCGGGTTCGATTCCCCTTGTACACGGGTCCTTCCTTTTTTTTTTCAAAGGCTTTTATATTAACCTATTATTTCTTTATTTTTATTATAAATATGCATTTATATTTTAAAATATTCATAATAAATCCAATTGTTACCCAAAAATGATGAAAATTTAGGAGTAGCTTCTTGACACCCCATAGAAAATTATCCCACTTTTAGTTTCTGAAAAATGTTTTATTTTTAAATTTTTATTGAATTTAAATTGTTTTAATCATAATTAATCGATTAAAAATTCGTTTTCAATGATTTTAATCTCAAACTTTTTGGGTAATTATTTCTCATCATCATGAACTGATATAAAAATATTTGGTTCAGAAAACATCTATTTTTATTAATTTTCCTATTTTTAATCATTTAAACATAATTTAATCTCGTTAAATCAGTTTTAAATATAAATAAGTTTATATAAATTATGGGAAAATTATTCTAACTTGTTTACGTCAGAAATCATCCATTTTCTATAAAACTAGTATTTTTGGATCATGTATGGTATTATTAGTCTTATTTACATTTAATTAGACATAATAAAACATTTATTTATTTATACAATTTAAACATCTATTTTATAAATATTTTTCTTATAAAATAGAAAATACTCATATGGTTTAATGTCTTTATTATCTTTTGTTGGATCATTGTGTAACTCAAAATTATTTATTTATATATATTTATGATTATTGTATTTATTTTAATTTAGTTAAAGTAACTAACTAAATTATTTTGTCTTAATTATTCAAACATATTTTTATTCAATAGATAATAATTATATTATTTAAACCACATTTACAACCTTTCATATATTATTTGTGATATACAACTTTTACATTAACGCGACTTGTCATAAAAACTCTAATTCCCCAAATCGACTTAGCAAACCCTAATGCCTTAGACCCTAGATACCTTAGACTTTTAGACATTTCCTTATTAGCACTCTCATACATTATAGGTTGGTTTCTTCGGAATTCCCATTACTTAGCTCACGACCGCTTAAGTTGGATCTTAATCGCTTTCGCAAACTGTGAGTATATCTTTCCCATTTTTACTGTTTTACTATTTTGGGGTGACTCATGTACTTACTATCAAGTTTCTATTTCTTTTACTAAATGCAATTCTCATGTGTGTTTGCTTATGTCATTTCGTGTATCTATGACCTGTCAAATCATTAACCGTTTCGGCCTGGCATTTCAATGAATAGTACTATGGTATATACCCTTGTGACTCTGTTGAGAGTCCTCGTCATTGCTATGTATTACATTACTACTAGCGCATACTATATATATGCTTTCCTTTCATAGGGTTGATTTGACCCGGATACCACTTATTACATAATTGCAAACAGTATACAACACATGAATTGCTAAACACTTTTTCTACTATATTTATTCAAACAGGGTATGCTCACCAATACAATTTTTGTATTGACCAAATGATTTTGTACATGTTTTAGGTTGTTTTTGAGATGCATCCTTTAGGCTTTCGGATTTATATTTAGATTTTGATTCATTGTATTTCAATTTAGTTGACAGTTAGTATCGTTGTATTTCATTTCAATGTAATAAATTATTTAATCAATGTATTCAAATTTACACTTTAGTCCTTGAGCTATTGAACAATCGTCACTACGTGACACCTCGATGTTTCCGCCATCGGTTGGGGTGTTACAACTTCTATTTACCAAGGCTCATGATCTTTACAGGCCCAAATAAGTCCATATGGAGTAGTTGAAGACATGCAGTTGTTTTTTATTCTTCAATAGACTTATAGGAGGACTTATGCTGTTTTCCCTTTAAACAGGATACACAGTGTTCTTGACACTAGTATACTTTTAAGGGTAGACCTCTGACCAAGCCCATTTTTGTGACTTTATTTATGGTTTTAAAGTTCACATGGCCAAGTCTCCTGTGCTAGAGATCAGTCTCTGAAGTTGATGCCTTTGAGAAGAAACAGGCAGTGTTGTTCAGTACTTTGTCTTTTTCAATGTCCACTGCATAGACATTGCCACATCTTTTGGCTATTAACAAAGTATGATCTTCAATAATCTTCTCTATCAACTTCTGGCCTTCTGGTGATATGATCTTGCATGCTGTCTTTGTGAAAAAGGAAGAATATCCTTTATCACACATTTGTGACACACTTAGCAAGTTGTACTCAAGGTTTTCAACCAGATTGACCTTGTCAAACTGTATTTTGCCAGAGGAGACATTGCCATGTCCTAGCACATATCCCTTAGCATTGTTCCCAAAGGATACAGATCCTTCTCTTTGACTGATAAAATTGTTTATCAGGTATCTGCATCCTGTCATGTGCATTGAGCCTCCATTGTCCACATACCAAATGCTGTTTAAGCCTCTGGAAACTCTCTGCACAAGATAGCAAATTAGTTAGATTTGGGAACCCAAGCCAGTTTGGCTTTGGGTTTGCTCTTGAGAACATTTACAGTTTGTTCTTGACCAAGTTGAGAAATCCATATCTTTTTGGCAATGGATTTTTCATTAAGAGCTATGGTGGTATCTTTTTGAGGACCACCATCAACTTTGGTCATCAGTAGTTGTACCATATTTATGAGATCTTTTATCTCAGTAGTTTGTGAAACTGCTGATGATTCAGGTCTAACTACTGAAAGAGAATTTTGAGAAAAAGATCTTTGTTGAGATTTTGTCTTTTTCTGAGAAAAGGTGTTTACTGGCTGTTGTTTCCTGGGAGAAAAAGTTTTTGCAAAATCATTTTTGATTTGTTTTCCCACAACCAGTTGTTGATTTTTCTTGTTATACTGAATACCCTTTCTGTATCTGCAAAATTCTGTCTTGTGGTTGAACAGACCACAGATTTCACATTCTTTTGTCTTTTCTTTCAAAGACAAGTTTCTGACTGTATTGATTGGTTTTAGGTCATCAGTAGTTTTCAGGTTCTCAACTCCTGATGTAGTTGAAACTACTGATGGCTTAAAGTCAGAATTAATCAGTACTTCTGAAGAACTTTCTTTGTGATTTTTAAGAAAGTTTTCATGAAAAGATGTGCATTCTTTCTCTTCAGAAGTTTCACCTGAAACAATTTTTCTCCCATCTTTAGTAGTTTTGGGGGAAAATCTGTTGGTGTTTCAGTGTGATTGTACCCTATGCCAAACCTAACATTTGAAGCACTTTGTTTGTTTAGCAATAGTTGGTACCCCTTACAAGATTCAACCCATTTTTCACATGTGATTCTGGTGTCAGCAAGCTCTTGTCTGACATTTCCCAGGTCATTTAACATGATTTTAATTTGTGCTTGGGTTTCAATAGCAGTGTTAGTTAATTTAGAAACTTCTTTTGTTTTTGCAGAAAGTTTTCTTTCTAAATCACATTTCATCTGAGTGAATTTTCTCTCAGAGTCATTTGCTTTTCCTTGTAAGTGTATATTGGTCTCTCTTATGAGAGCAAAAGATTCTTTGCATGAATTAGAACAAAGTTTTGTCAAAGATTCTTTAGATACCTGTGACAAGGCAGATTTTGATGTGCATCCTTCAAATGCCATTAAGGCAAAGTTCTTCCTGCCATTGTCAGGTTCTCCCCAGTTGATGTCAAACACTTTGTTGTCTGCATCAGGATTACACTCTGTGGTGTCAAAAGGAAGACTGCTCCAGTCAACATACCCTGAAGTAAATAAACTTTGTTGAGAGGGTTGCTGAGGCTGTGGAGGTTGTTGAGCAGCTGGAAAGGGAGGGATTGATTGTTGGCTCTGCATCTGTTGAGCAGGCATCTGTACATATTGTACTTGTGGCACATATTGGTGTTGTGGAGCTTGTGCCTGTACAAAATGTGCACTCCCTTGTGTTCCATTATTCCAGTTGTAATTGGGGTTAAAATTGTTTCCAGACTGAGATTGGTTAAAGCCAGAGCTTCTACATTCTCTAGCAAAGTGTCCCAACTTTTGACACTTGTGACATCTAAGTTTAGATTTGTCAAAACCAATTTTTGTAGAACTGTTAAGTCCTGGAAACTTCCTTCCTGACCTTTTGTAAAATTTATTTGTTTTTAAACTTAACATGGCCAGTTGGTGCAAAATATCCATTTCTTCTAGGTCATCACTGCTGAAATTCTTTAAATCATCCATGATAAAACACATGTTATCAGCAGTTTGACCAAAATCATTATTGTCATAACCTGGGAATGATCTTTCAGATGAGATCCCAGCAGTTATGTCAATATGGTCAAAAGATCCAAAACTATTTGAACAAGTTGGTGAGTCTTGTCCCAATAGTGCTGTACTACCTGGTAGATAGTCATCAGCAGTTTTGCCAGAACTTTGCAACTTTTTCTTTTGATCAATTTCTCTTTCAAAAGTAAGTAATCTCTCATGAAGTTTTTTAAGAGTGAGGGAGCTAAAGTCTGGTGAAGATCTTAAGACTATAGAGTATGTTTCCCATTTTTCAGGTAAAGACCTTAAAAATCTATGAAGCATAGATACAGTTGTGTAGGTCTGACCATTTAATTTTAGCTCAGATATTAATGAGGAGAATCTTTCAAATTGTTGAGTTAAAGTTTCCCCATTAATGTGAGCAAAAGTTTCATATTGTTGAGCCAGTATTTCTCTGGTGTTGGCAATCACCTCTTCAGTTCCTCCAAACTGTTCTTTGAGGCAGTGCCAAAGCTCTTTGGCACTATCACAATGTAATAGGCCAGAGTAGATTTCATTTGGGAGTGCCATTGCCAACATAGAGAAAGCTTTAGCATCAAGCTCAAGTTTTAGGAAATCATCATCTGTATAGTCTTTTGGTTCTTTTGGAATCTCTTCTTTAGTTTCTGGATTAATGTTTACTGGTTTATGAGGACCATATATCACAGATTTCCAGCAACCTGTGTTGGTCTGTGATAAGGTATGTCCCATTCTCCTTTGCCAGATGTTATATTCATTTCTTACTAGCATAGCAGGTTTAGTGGCAGAACCAGTATTATGAGGATCCATTTTAAAGAGTATTGATTTGTCAAATATCTCTAAAAGTGATGGATGTTGATAAAAGTGATCTTATAATCCTTTATTGAATATCAATAAGAGCATGTGTTTGATTCTCAATGTGTTAGATTGATATGTGATCAGATAAACCAGAGCTCTGATACCAATGGTTGGATCAGTTATTGCTCTTTTGTATGAACTTGCTAGTGAACACTTAGGTGTCTAGCAAGTTCTTTGTGAGTGATAGCACAGCGGAATGTTATGAGTTTAAAGCTACACTTATCAACAGGAGTTATTACCCCCCCTGGATGTTTGAGAAACTAATAAATGATAAGTATTTATTGAGAACCTAAGTATTGAATGAGAATGAAACACTTAGACAGATTCTCAATAAATATGAAATGGAAATAACAATAATGTACGTTGAAGGATTTCTGTATAAAATCAATGTCTAAAACAGAGGGATGAACCCTTCTATTTGTAGACAATACAAATACACGAACCTTGCCAAAAAGCAAGTTCAGAGACAAGTTGCAACAAGTTGCAATCTTGGAACTTGTACATAAAGTAAAAGTATAATACTAAAGTAATAAACTACTGATACAAAGGCGGTGGAAAAGATCTTCACATAAGTACTGATGAATGACAAACTACTGATGAGTAGTTTGTCTTTCAGTAGTTCTTCAGTAGAAGTGTCTGGTTTGAACTTCAGAACTTCTGATGACTTTTCTTCTTCAGCACTTGTGGAATCTCTTCTTCAGCAGTTTGATCTTTCTTCTTCAGCAGTTCTATACTTAGAATATTTCGACAGAAGTGAATTAGACTAAGGTTTGCAAAAGTGGTTTCACCAATCCTTTTTGTCCTAACATAACAGACCTTGTATTATTATCCCAAAAAACTAATATAAGCAGAAAAGAACTTTAGAACATGTCACAACTAGTCCCTCAACTTTCATTGACTAGTTTGACCTTTTATTTGACCTTGATTAAGACTCGATATCCAAAAATCTCCACCTTTGAGTCACTAATCAACACTGAACCATCTTTCTAAACGGTTGACCACCAAACATCTAATCCAAATAATTGCTCACCATCAGCTGTTCAAACTTCTGATTATAAACAACATCCAACAGCTGTTTCAGCAACAAATTTTTCCAGGACCAAATTTCCCTTCCTTTTTCAACTGCTACCCTTGAATCAACACCATTCAGATCTGACCCATGTTGTATAATATTTTCCAAACTTAAACAATATCTAAAGACCTGATAAACTCCATTGGTTTTGACCCATTTCCAGCCTTTCACTTCTGTTAACCCAGAAATACTACTGAATATGACAATTCTGCCCCTGCAGCCCTCTTTCACATCTTCAACCAACATCAACTGGTTTTTAGAACCTCTAAACATCCACTAAGTATCATTAACACAAACTGAACTCAGTTCCATGGATATATCCTTCATACACTTAGTCAAATCTCCTGGTTTTACAAAATCAGCACAAGACAAAATCTTCACAGCTTTATCACTTGTTCTGTCACTATCATGACAGACCCGACTTACATCAAAAGTATCACTGCATAACCAAGCATCTTTTCCTGCACATGCACCATACACCTCCACCTTAATCTAGATATTCACATGTGCACACTCCACCTCAGACAAAACACTACACAGCCATAACATAAACCTGCTATCTTTTATTTTAGGCTTCTCATAACCTCTTTTATATATCCTAAACAACACTTCATCACCATAATTCACTAAGAACATATCTTTTCCTGTTCTTAAAACCAACTCTTCCTGTTCAGAAATCATATTCACTTCAGAGTTAAACATTTCCAAAACTACACCTCTTGGAAACACATCTTTTTTAACCAAAAGATTATCATCCCCTCCACCTAGAATCCAGCCCACTACCCTATCACACACACTATCATGAACCTTTGATTGACCCATATCAGAGACTATTACCATGTGACTCACCTCTTCCACAGTTTTACTCATCTCTAAACCATTTCCATGAACAACACCATGACTACTTTTTCCAATCAACCTCTGTTCAACTGTGTGATACATGGACTTTTTCCCACTAGGCATAACATGACCATCCAGAACATAGACATTACTTACTTGTCTTGTTCCAGTCATCACAACCTCTTGATTTTTCATGACCAAGACCTTACCATCTCTTAACCACACATAGTAACCATTTTTCTCTAAACAACCTAATGACAATAAACTCCTATTCAAGTCAGTAACATACCTTACATCATATACATCAACAATGACACCACTGTCCATCATGAATGTAACAGTCCCAACCCCTTGAACCTCACAAGTTCTGCCATCACCCATCTTGACTTTACTAAGATTGCCATATTTCAAATCCCTTAAATACCCCTGATCACATGTTTCTGAACAGAATTCTTCACTAGTCACCACAAGAACATCAGATTCATCACAATCCTCTAATGAATTACCATCTTGTTGCCTGTGATTAACAAACCCCTGTTCACCTTTTCTTTTCTTCAATTCAGGACAATCTCTCATCAAATGATCTTCTGAGTGACACACATAACACCTTCTCTTGAATCTTGATTCTCCCTTGAATCTTGAATTTTTCTGATCAACCTTCCCTCTCACAAGCAAACCATCTCCACCTTCTTCTACCACATCAGACCTCCTTTTCAATTCTTTTGAGTTCAAGGCAGCCAAGACTTCATCCATAGTCAAGGTCTCCCTTCCATACATCAAGGTGTCCACAAAATGCTCATACGAAGATGGCAATGATGTGAGAAATATAATGGCCCGATCCTCACCATCCAATTCAACCTCAATATTCTCAAGATCCAAGATAAGTTTATTAAACTCATCTGTGTGTTCATCCAATGTCTTACCAGGACTCATCTGAAACGTGTACAACTTCTTCTTGAGATACAACCTGTTGGCCAATGACTTGGTCATGTACAGGGTCTCAAGCTTTGCCCATATTCCTGCGGCAGACGTTTCTTTTGAAACTTCCCTCAAAACCCTGTCACCCAGACTCAATATGATCGAACTGTGAGCCTTTTCTAACATCTCCTTCTTCTCCTTATTTGTGAGATCACCAGGAAGATGATCCTCACCCCTCAATGCATCAACAACACCATTATGCACAAGCAGGGCCCTCATCTTCATCCTCCACAGACTAAAATCGTTTCTTCCATCAAATTTCTCCAACTCGAACTTTGTTGTCACCATTCTTGATCTTCTACTACGGATAACACACACCAATTTCACAGATTCTGAGCAACCTGGCTCTGATACCAATTGTTGTAAAACACCTATGAAATTGATAACAAGAACAAACAATCGAATGCTTCAAGCTTATTATTGATAATATGAAAACGAATTACAAAATAAATTATGAAAGAAAAGACTGAATTAAACCTACAATCGATCTGCTATATATAGAACCCTAACCCCTCTTTTGTTGGTTAAAAGTTTGTTAAGACTTTCACTATTGACAGGATCAACCCCTCCAAAATAACAGACCTTGCATTATTATCCCAAAATCTAATATAAGCAGAAAAGAACTTTAGAACATGTCACAACTAGTCCCTCAACTTTCATTGACTAGTTTGACCTTTTATTTGACCTTGATTAAAACTCAATATCCAACACCCCTCGTATTTCTCTCACCCAAATGTCTACAAAAGCAAGTGCCAAATAATGCTCCTCGTCATCGCTCCAAGGTGAAGAAGACATTTCCGTATGTGTTTGATTTTGCTTTTTTTTTTTTTTGGTTCGTTTATGCGTGTTATTGAGTTGGGTAATTAACCGGCAGGGCCGGTCCCTAAGGGGTGCGGGGAGGACTTCCGGCCCGGGTCTAATTTCTCGGGGCACATTGACCATACGGCAATCCAAATTTTCTTAACAGTGATGTCTTTAATTCGATGGATTTTTGTATGTTTGAGCCCAAAATTGTTAATCAAGTATTAATCAAAGTGAATGGTAGTTTATATAAAACAGAAAGTAAAGAAATGTTAAGAGAGACTAAGAATTAAAGAATAAAATGAAATAGTTTGAGAAAAAAAATTGCAGGTTTATTAATGAGTGTAGGACTAGAGAAGATGAAGAAGATGAAGATGAAATGAAAATGACTCATACTTAGTTGGTTTTGCTTTTTACCGGTTGGTTTTGACTTCCTTTTTAACTTTTACTTTTGTTATGAAACAATTTTTTTTTTAATTTTCAGACTTTCACCAATTTATATTTTCATACTTTATGGGATTCGAACTCCAACCTCTCCCAAGAGGGTTTGTTTCCTCTACCGTTAGACTACACCTTAAGTGAGAAATAAAATTTGATCCATCAAGTTGATATTACTTTAATCGTAGCTTAAAAAAATAGTTTACATTAATTATTTCGTTAAGACCTAAAGCTAAAGCTAAAGGGCACAATTTTTACAGCTCGGCCCGGGCACCTGAATTTTCAGGGTCGACCCTGTTAACCGGTTCCAATTCAACGCATCCCACAACTATTTATAATGACTTTTGGGGGTTAAAACCCGGTTCCAACGGTACTAAAAAAAACTCTATTTACGTTACGAGCGCTCAAAAATTGATTCCACCAATTTTGTAACTGCATTTTAAGAAAATAATACTACACTTTTTAGTTGTATTCTTTTGATGCAAAGAAACAACCAACAATTGGACAGCTATTAGATCATGTGTAGTGGTAATGAGAAAAACTAAAGGCTCCTGATTCTGATTGGTTCACGTGGTAGTTGAGTTAGCATGGGGCTTGGAGTGAAAAGGGGTGTAATGAATAATGATAGTGAGAAAAAGATAATGCCTCTGTTTCTGATTGGTTGTTTATTTTATTATTTTTTTAATTAGTTAACTCAAAATAATTAAAATAAAAAACAAATAATAAAAAAATTACAAATAATATTACAAACACATAACTAATATTAAAAAAAAATACAAATAATATTAAAAACACACAACTAATATAAAAAAAAGTTACAACTAATATTAAAAAAAAAAAGTTAGAAATAATATTAAAACACATTGCTAATATTAATTTAAACATTACATAATCCTAAATTACTTATTTAAACATTGCTAGTATTAATTTAAACATTACATAATCCTAAATTACTTATTTAAACACTAGATAATCCTAAACTACTTATTTAAACATTACATAATTAATACTAATTTTCTTTCCTATGGAGAGTAATTATCGCAGTCCTCGAGTGTGTACTCCGGCGAGGATACGGAACGATCGCTATCGCGACCATCGGACCTCGCATCCGAGTGGATGCGGCAGTACTCACGAGGAGGGGAATAATAGTAGTAGCGTTCCTCTTCCTCAGCAGCCCTAGCTGCTTCATACTCCTCCTTAGTGGGCTCCCGAGGAGGAGGGCTTGGGTGGGGTTGGGATTGGGGTTTGGTTGGTTATCCACAAACTGTAGCCGACCCATTCCCCTAACAGCTATAACATAATCTACAAACCCCACACACTCCTCATCAGTGAAATCGTTTCGGGTTCCTGAAAAAAAAAATTGAAATGTGCTGGCTTATTGATGTTGGGCTACAAATTTTTCACAAAACCAGGACACAACCGGAACCGAATCGAACCGATTCGGTAATGAACCGGCAAAACCCCAAACTGGATTGGAACCGGTTCGGGTTCCTGGAAAAAAAAACTGAAATGTGCCGGCTTATTGATGCTGGGCTACAAATTTTTCACAAAACCAGGACATAACCAGACCGTAACCGAACCGATTCGGGAATGACTGGCAAAACCCCAAACTGGATTGGAACCGGTTCGGGTTCCTGAAAAAAAAAAAAAAAACTAAAATGTGCTATGCGGGGCTACAAAATTTTCAATTTTATCAATATTGTTGCGACATGTATGCTATGGGCCACTTTGGTCTTGAATGAAGATAATATGAATTGGGCTTTTGTGAGGCATATTGGATCTAAAGGGAAGATGAATCATCCAAGACAACATGTTAAATATCGGCTTGTGATGCTCGGCTTTATTCTTTTTTTTTTTTTTTTTTTTTTTTTTTTTGCATATTATACATTTTGTTCAATTGGGACATAAGTAAGCCCACTAGATATTGGTGGAGCTTGAATAATATAATAGGTGTCGGGCTGGTGTTATCTTCTTTTGTTTTATCGGGCCATATGTAAGCCTAAGTAAGTTATGTCTGGCATCTGCTTAAGCTTACCAAAGCTTGATTTCAAGCTCGAGATAGATTGTTTCATATCTAAAGTTCGAGCTTGACTCGTATAAAACTTTTCAAACTGAAGTTAACTCATTTACTATATTTGCACACATATAACTATATTTAATACAGTATAAGGTGATATTGAAAACCCTTGTTATAGTGAAAACCTTGGAAACTCTATCAAACTCTAACTTTCTGGCAGAAGACCAAACCTTGACCAAATGCTAGGAGAAATCAAATCGCTATCATACACTTGGGCCACCAATAGAGCACACCAAATCATAAAGGATTGGGATAAATGGGTTTCGTTTGATCTTAATGCATAACATTGTTAGGGTTGAAACATTTTAACACATCTAATTAGCACCTTGCTATTAGATTGTATGTATATATTTGGGTATGGAATAAAAGTTTTTTGCCTTTCAAAAAAAAAAAAAAAAAAAAAACTCTAACTTTCTGACTTTTTTTTAATGAAAATTTTAAGGTATGTAACATACATGATTTTAAGCATTTTGGGCTAAAAAACTCGAAAAAGCGCCGAGCCGTTTTTTTTAAATAAAAACCTTCTTCGGGTAAAAAATGGGTAACACGTGTTAGTTTGGCTTAACATGTGTTAGTCGAAATTTTATTTATTTATTTTTTAAAAAAGTGCTCAGCGCTTTTTTTATTCTTTTGGCCCAAAATGCTTAAAATCATGTATATTACATGCCCTAATTTAAAAATAAAATATAATAAAATTGGGAAGTCAGAGTTTTCACTATAAGAGTGGGTTTCCACATTATCCTTACCCATTTAATATATATATATATATATATATATATATATATATATATATATATATATATATAGGGGAGGGTTATCTTGAGAACGCAAAATATTGTGAAAACCGTGAGAACAAGTAAAAAAATTAATCAAAATCAATTTTTTTTAATACAAACCTCAATATAATCAAAATACAACATTAATAAATGAATTTTCTTTCCAAATAATTCATCTTTTCTTGCAAAAACACTTTCAAATTAACTTTTTACACATGTGTAAATGAAACAGTTTACACATGTATAAACAGTAAATTTTCCCTTATATATATATATATATATATATATATATATATATATATATATATATATATATATATATATAGGGGAAAGTTAATTTGAGAACACCTATATTTCGTGCGAACCGTGAGAACGGCATCTAAAACCATTCAAATTCAAAATTTCTTTTTACACCTATCTTTATTACTAAAATACAATCCCAAAAACACAATTTACGCGTAAAAATTCAAACGTATACGGAAATAATTTGTTTTTACACATGTGTAAATTTACTGTTTATACATGTGTAAACTGCTTCATTTACACATGTGTAAAAAGTTAATTTGAAAGTGTTTTTGCAAGAAAAGATGAATTATTTGGAAAGAAAATTCATCTATTAATGTTGTATTTTGATTATAATGAGGCTTGTATTAAAAAAATTTGATTTTGATTGATTTTTTTTACTTGTTCTCACGGTTCTCACGATATTTAGCGTTCTCAAGATAACCCTCCCCTATATATATATATACTAGTGGGGTGCCCGCGTGTTGCGGCGGGAGCACAACATTTATTAAAACCGAAGCAACAACAAACATAAATATGTGATGATAAATGCAAACAAGGGTGGGGCATGTATCATATGGTTTTGTTGCCTCTTACATGAGACAAAGAAGGACATCATTAGACTCATCATGAAGGCTTGGCACGATGACTAAGCTTCAATATGAGTGTAAGTTTTTGTCAACATATAGTAGTGTAAGGCTGTAAGGTTGGAAAAGGAGAAGTTTTGCTATCTCGTATTATTATTTTTTTAAAAATTTTCCGGGCATCCTTCCTAAATGTTTTATAATATACTATAGATATAGATAAAAGAATACTACATATTCTCTATGTCTAACTCACGCCCGATCCATTCTATTTTTGGCTTTTTTAGACTTGTTTTCAGTAGGTTTAGACTGCTTTTGGGCTTGTCAGACCATTTGAAAACGTTTTGAGCATTTCAGGCAAGTTTTTAGCCGGTTCGGACCCGTTTTTTTCCGGTTCAAGCACTTTTTGCACCTTGTTATATAATAATATAAGGTGTTTTTGCTGCGCCATGCCTCACCTAGGCAGTCACGGCTAGGGGTGCAAACGAGCCGAGCAGCTCGCGAGCTACTTGAACTCGGCTCGGAAAAAAGCTCGAAACGAGCCGAGCTTTATCGAGCTCGAGCCGAGCTTGAGCCTAAAACAAATCTCGTTTATTTATCGAGCTCGAGCCTGGCATGTGAAGCTCGTTAGGCTCGTCGAGCCTTATCGAGCCTAGAATAATATTAGTTTTTTTAATATTTAATAATATTTACCATTCATTTAAAGTTGTTTAGTAAACGAGCTCCGAGCTCGAGCTTCACTTATCGAGCTCACGAGCCTAAATGAACTATTTTTTTATATTATTTTTATTTAACATATTAACTAATAAATACTAAACGAACTGAGCCCGAGCCGAACTCGAGCTTGAGAAATTACAAACGAACCGAGCTTTGAAAACAAAACTGGAATCGAGCCGAGCTCGAGCTTGAACTCTTATAACTTAATCGAGCTCGGGCTCGGCTCGGCTCGTTTGCACCCGTAGACTCATGGCCCACCTTTGGCTACATAGGTAAAGAAGAACAAGAAAACACCTAGAACATGTTACAACCACAACACTCATGCACTTCAAACAGAAAGACTGCCATATATTTTGACTTTTTAAGTTACAATCCAAACAGTCTTAATGCTCTGCATTATGATTTCAGACATGGTTTTCAGATATTGACCTTTGGTAAGGGGCTAGGAGAATATGTGTCATCATCCTCAGCTATGACAAGTATTTCATCACTGTAACACCCCAACCGATGGCGGAAACATCGAGGTGTCACGTAGTGACGATTGTTCAATAGCACATGGACTAAAGTGTAAATTTGAATACATTGATTAAATAATTTATTACATTGAAATGAAATACAATGATACTAACTGTCAACAATGAATCAAAATCTAAATATAAATCCGAAAGCTTAAAGGATGCATCTCAAAACAACCTGAAACATGTACAAAATATTTTGGTCAATAGAAAAATTGTATTGGTGAGCATACCCTGTTTAAATAAATATAGTAGAAAAGTGTTTAGCAATTCATGTGTCGTATACTGTTTGCAATTATGTAATAAGTGGTATCCGGGTCAAATCAACCCTAAGAGAAGAAAGCAGATATATATAGTATGCGCTAGTAGTAATGTAATACATAGCAATGACGAGGACTCTCAACAGAGTCACAAGGGTATATACCATAGTACTATTCATTGAAATGCCAGGCCGCAACGGTTAATGATTTGACAGGTCATAGATACACGAAATGACACAAGCAAACACACATAAGAATTGCTATTTTAGTAAGATGAAATAGAAAACTGATAGTAAGTACATGAGTCACCCCAAAATAGTAAAACAGTAAAAAAGGGGAAAAGATATACTTACAGTTTGCGAAAGCGATTAAGATCCAACTTAAGCGGTCGTGAGCTAAGTAATGGGAATTCCGAAGAATCCAACCTATAATGTATGAGAGTACTAATAAGGAAATGTCTAAAAGTCTAAGGTATCTAGGGTCTAAGGCATTAGGGTTTGCTAAGTCGATTTGGGGAATTAGAGTTTTTATGATAAGTCGCGTTAATGTAAAAGTTGTATATCTCAAATAATATATGAAAGGTTGTAAATGTGGTTTAAATAATATAATTATTATCTATTGATTATTTAGATAAAAATATGTTTGAATAATTAAGACAAAATAATTTTAGTTAATTACCTTAACTAATTATTGTCAATAAACACAATAGTCATAAATATTTAATTAAATAATTATGAGTTACACCATGATCCAACCAATAGTAGTTAAGATTTTCAAACATAGGAATATTTCTATTTTATAAGAAAAATATTTATAAAATAGATGTTTAAATTATAAATAAATAAATGTTTTATTATATCTAATTAAACGTAAATAAGACTAATGATACCATTCATGATCCAAAAATAATAGTTTTATAGAAAATAAATGATTTCTGATGTAAACAAGTTAGCATAATTTTCCCATAATTTATATAGACTTATTTATATTTAAAACTGATTTAACGAGATTAAATTATGTTTTAATGATTAAAATTAGGAAAATCAATAAAAATAAATGTTTTCTGAACCAAATATTTTTATTTCAGTTCATAATTATTAGGAATAATTTCACAAAAAGTTTGAGATTAAAATCATTAAAAATGAATTTTTAATCAATTAAATATGGTTAAAACAAATAAATTCAATAAAAATATGAAAATAAGACATTTTCAGGAAATAAAAATGTGACAATTTTCTTTAGGGTGTCAAGATGCTACACCTAAATTTTTATAATTTTTGGAGCAAAAATGAATTTAATATGAATATTCCAAGTTTATATGTATTATATATATATATATATATAAAATAAATCACAAAATAAAAATAAAAACAAAAATCTGGAACAAAATCGTGGGTAAAGGGGACTCGAACTCGGTCATACCCACACACAAAGCAAACTACAAACTACTAGACCAAGCCTTTACATGTTGATGATTTTGAATATTAATTATATTTATGAACTATCCACTCTTCATCTTCTTCCCCATTCAACTAGACCAAAACCCTAACCCCTAACCTAGATTAATAAACCCGGTCCAGACAACAATAACCTATGGAACCATGGGGCTTTTGCTCGGAACTATATGAGGAATAAAACGGCACCAAGAATAGAAGCTTACAGGTGTGTAGCAAGTTCGAAATATGAAGATAAAGGGCCGCGACGTATGGTTCTGGTTCAGCGACTTCCAGACATGTTTTGATGGTTTAAAAGTGGGTTTGATACGGTGTTGAGTGCAGAAAGGAAATGACAAGATCAATTTATATGTTGATCAATCGAAACGGATGTTTAAAGTGCTTTAAAAGTTCCGGTCGTTACACGATAATAACCGAATTAAAGCTCAAGTTTTTGGTCGTTTATGATCGTTATCATGATGGTAATTACGTTACAACGCGTGGAGAAACAGTTAGAAATCATTTATAAGAAATAAACACGCTTTAAAACTGATTATAAGGGTCGCCGGAAAATCTCGCCGGCCGGAAACAGTGGCCGGAAGTTTCAGCCGGAAAGGAAAAAAAACGAACAGACAAGAGGGACTGTTTTAAAACTTATGGCAATTGGCAAAAATAGTCCCTGTAGTTAGATTTGTTAATTTTATTAATGTTTTGGTTTTATTTCTCTTATAAAAGTTAACTAAGTTACAAAACTTAACTTAAAAACTTTAAAAAAAACTTTTTGAACTTGAAATTTTTTTTTATAGAAGCTTTTTACGAACACGTGTCCACATACGCATTCGATTAAAACTCATACCTGAACCATAATAAATATAAACGATAGATTTTAGTTCGCCCTAAAATTAAATTTGAAAACGACGAAACTTACAGGGACTGTAATGGAAATATCTGAAGGACTATTATTGTTAATTAGATGAAAGACGAGGGTGACGGATGTCACAGTCTCCCCTACTTTAGAAAATTTCGTCTCGAAATTTTTTTTTTCAAGTGGAGGCTACTATGAAACAAAAGGCGTTATAAAAGTCGCTAGAATTTTAAAAGAAAATTCCATCAGTTATGATTCAACAAAAAAAAAATAGTTGTCTAATACCCAAAGTAAAAGTTTCAAAATCTTTTGACAGTTGACCCGAAGTTAGAAAGTTAAGAGTTTAAATGAGAAAAATTTTGGGAATGTGTAACTGGTGTGGGGCAGAGGTACTAATGAAGCATTCTCCCCTACTTTAGAAAGGTTTCTAACCGAACTTTATTAAGGACATGCAACAGGATTTCGACTAACAGAGAGTGTAAGAGTATACAAAGTTTAAGGGTTTCCGAAGAGGTGGTCAAGAGAAAGACTCTAGGAAGGCGAGTTGAAGCTCGCGTAAGAACGTTCCTATCGAAAATGCTAGCTATTAGCCCACTGTTCTAATGAAGAGATAAGTATAAAGTAATGGATAGGTTCTTGGTCAGACTTCTAGTCCGCTCCCGTAGTATCGTTTATGCTTATATATAGGGTGTACCGCAGCTGACCCACCACACTCCCGATACTTTGGATTCGTACTAATTGTCTACCAATAGCCTAAGTAGAATCACACACCACCCTCATGTACCTGTAAGCCCATGATTGCGTTCCGGACCGTAATCATCGATTTACCTTACACTAGGGTGTTATGCTTTTCCATAACCCTAACATAAATAATACCAGGAACAAATGCGTGCAACCAGTATGTAAAAGCTACTGTAATGAAATAATGTTCAATCATGACATGGTTAGAGGTCCTTCCCTTCCGGGTTTTCCCTTTAACCGTAATGTGAATAACATGTAAGTATAAGACATGGTTAGAGGTTCTTCCCTTTCGGGTTCACCCTTAACCGGTAACTTTTGTTCATATCGTTGGCTCTAAACACCCATATTGATAAACTCTGAGGTTTACACCATTCCCCTCGGATTAAAGAAATACTCTAATCCGAGTCGTACATGGGCACTGGCTTAGATCCCATACGAGTTATCAACTAATATGTTCATTGACCATGATGATAAACAAAAATAATGTATGTATAACAGGGTTTTGCTCAAAACAGGGAAGAAAATGTGCATACCAAATATGCGTTCAAGTAAGTATACAAGTATAGCATAAAATTTCGACTGAGAGAATAGTATAACATAAATTGAGTAAATCGTACCATTGCACAAAATGAAAGTAGCGAGTTGTATTAATGCAAATAGTCAATATGAAAATAGTCACAAATAACGCGTTAGAGATAACTGTGAATAAAAATGATGCAAGAATAAAATAATGAAATTTACGGCAAATGAATGTGCACGGAACGAGTGTATAGCCTACTGGCATGTGAGTTATAATCTAGTAATTTTACATATATGCGTTATACTATAAAAGACATTTAGCAACATTCTGATAAAAAGATATGTCCATTGTTTTGTTAAACCAAAAGTTTTGCAACTGAAAGAGTATAAGTGTAAAAGGTAAATTTGCGCAGTTTACTCGACTTTGTGATATTGTTGAAAGAATAGTAGTAATGCGTGTGTACAATTTTTTTTTTTTTTAGAAATCGAAGTGTGTTTTAGATTTAAAACAGGCAAAATCTTCGTAAATACGCATTTTCATGTGTTTATGAGAAGTCGAGTTTGAAAACGTTATAAGGCTTATTATTAATTGCAAATTTCTCTCGAAAATATATATTGAATACGTCATATGAAAACAAAAGGTTTACATTTGACTTTTAAAATATGTAATACAAGTTTGTAAAATGCAAAATGAAACCATTTCATGAACTATGTGTAATTCTAATGTGTTTTAAAAGACCATGATTTAAAATGACGTGAATGATAAGATTAAAGTATGTAATAGATTACCAACATTTAAGAAAATTTATAATCAACGAGATGTAGAAATAGATCTTTGAGATGTGGATTTCACTCCTAACTCCAAGATGTATTTCAAAATTGAAAACGATTGTAGAATGAAACCAATCACTAAGTTAAGGATGTCACTCCCAGCTTAGTGGTTAAGTTTCTTTTTGAAGGAAATACTCTTTGAGGTGTGGATGTCACTCCTATCTCAAAGATATATTCATAAGATAAATGACCTATAGGGAAGTGAAACTAATCACCAAGGTATGGATACCACTCCTAACTTGATGATATCGTTTCGTTTGTGAAATACGAGTGTCTTCTTCGCGAAGAAAAATATCGAAAGAATAACAAGAAATAATCATAACGAAAATGTCTTGAAAGAAAATAATAGGAAATAAGAGTAATATAAACGAGAGGACTCGTGAAAGTAAGCTTAGTTATAGACTAGGCTAAAAGGCATTCTAATAACCTAATTCCCTATAACCTGGCTCTGATACCAATCTGTAACACCCCAACCGATGGCGGAAACATCGAGGTGTCACGTAGTGACGATTGTTCAATAGCACATGGACTAAAGTGTAAATTTGAATACATTGATTAAATAATTTATTACATTGAAATGAAATACAATGATACTAACTGTCAACAATGAATCAAAATCTAAATATAAATCCGAAAGCTTAAAGGATGCATCTCAAAACAACCTGAAACATGTACAAAATATTTTGGTCAATAGAAAAATTGTATTGGTGAGCATACCCTGTTTAAATAAATATAGTAGAAAAGTGTTTAGCAATTCATGTGTCGTATACTGTTTGCAATTATGTAATAAGTGGTATCCGGGTCAAATCAACCCTAAGAGAAGAAAGCAGATATATATAGTATGCGCTAGTAGTAATGTAATACATAGCAATGACGAGGACTCTCAACAGAGTCACAAGGGTATATACCATAGTACTATTCATTGAAATGCCAGGCCGCAACGGTTAATGATTTGACAGGTCATAGATACACGAAATGACACAAGCAAACACACATAAGAATTGCTATTTTAGTAAGATGAAATAGAAAACTGATAGTAAGTACATGAGTCACCCCAAAATAGTAAAACAGTAAAAAAGGGGAAAAGATATACTTACAGTTTGCGAAAGCGATTAAGATCCAACTTAAGCGGTCGTGAGCTAAGTAATGGGAATTCCGAAGAATCCAACCTATAATGTATGAGAGTACTAATAAGGAAATGTCTAAAAGTCTAAGGTATCTAGGGTCTAAGGCATTAGGGTTTGCTAAGTCGATTTGGGGAATTAGAGTTTTTATGATAAGTCGCGTTAATGTAAAAGTTGTATATCTCAAATAATATATGAAAGGTTGTAAATGTGGTTTAAATAATATAATTATTATCTATTGATTATTTAGATAAAAATATGTTTGAATAATTAAGACAAAATAATTTTAGTTAATTACCTTAACTAATTATTGTCAATAAACACAATAGTCATAAATATTTAATTAAATAATTATGAGTTACACCATGATCCAACCAATAGTAGTTAAGATTTTCAAACATAGGAATATTTCTATTTTATAAGAAAAATATTTATAAAATAGATGTTTAAATTATAAATAAATAAATGTTTTATTATATCTAATTAAACGTAAATAAGACTAATGATACCATTCATGATCCAAAAATAATAGTTTTATAGAAAATAGATGATTTCTGATGTAAACAAGTTAGCATAATTTTCCCATAATTTATATAGACTTATTTATATTTAAAACTGATTTAACGAGATTAAATTATGTTTTAATGATTAAAATTAGGAAAATCAATAAAAATAAATGTTTTCTGAACCAAATATTTTTATTTCAGTTCATAATGATTAGGAATAATTTCACAAAAAGTTTGAGATTAAAATCATTAAAAATAAATTTTTAATCAATTAAATATGGTTAAAACAAATAAATTCAATAAAAATATGAAAATAAGACATTTTCAGGAAATAAAAATGTGACAATTTTCTTTAGGGTGTCAAGATGCTACACCTAAATTTTTATAATTTTTGGAGCAAAAATGAATTTAATATGAATATTCCAAGTTTATATGTATTATATATATATATATATAATAAATCACAAAATAAAAATAAAAACAAAAATCTGGAACAAAATCGTGGGTAAAGGGGACTCGAACTAGGTCATACCCACACACAAAGCAAACTACAAACCACTAGACCAAGCCTTTACATGTTGATGATTTTGAATATTAATTATATTTATGAACTATCCACTCTTCATCTTCTTCCCCATTCAACTAGACCAAAACCCTAACCCCTAACCTAGATTAATAAACCCGGTCCAGACAACAATAACCTATGGAACCATGGGGCTTTTGCTCGGAACTATATGAGGAATAAAACGGCACCAAGAATAGAAGCTTACAGGTGTGTAGCAAGTTCGAAATATGAAGATAAAGGGCCGCGACGTATGGTTCTGGTTCAGCGACTTCCAGACATGTTTTGATGGTTTAAAAGTGGGTTTGATACGGTGTTGAGTGCAGAAAGGAAATGACAAGATCAATTTATATGTTGATCAATCGAAACGGATGTTTAAAGAGCTTTAAAAGTTCCGGTCGTTACACGATAATAACCGAATTAAAGCTCAAGTTTTTGGTCGTTTATGATCGTTATCATGATGGTAATTACGTTACAACGCGTGGAGAAACAGTTAGAAATCATTTATAAGAAATAAACACGCTTTAAAACTGATTATAAGGGTCGCCGGAAAATCTCGCCGGCCGGAAACAGTGGCCGGAAGTTTCAGCCGGAAAGGAAAAAAAAACGAACAGACAAGAGGGACTGTTTTAAAACTTATGGCAATTGGCAAAAATAGTCCCTGTAGTTAGATTTGTTAATTTTATTAATGTTTTGGTTTTATTTCTCTTATAAAAGTTAACTAAGTTACAAAACTTAACTTAAAAACTTTAAAAAAAACTTTTTGAACTTGAAATTTTTTTTTATAGAAGCTTTTTACGAACACGTGTCCACATACGCATTCGATTAAAACTCATACCTGAACCATAATAAATATAAACGATAGATTTTAGTTCGCCCTAAAATTAAATTTGAAAACGACGAAACTTACAGGGACTGTAATGGAAATATCTGAAGGACTATTATTGTTAATTAGATGAAAGACGAGGGTGACGGATGTCACAATCACCCTCTTTCAATATATATTCATGATGAGGATTTATATTTATCTTTCCCCCCTCTAAAGAAACCTTTACACCACAAGGGGTAGCATCAAGAAACGAAATAAGTACATCTTCAAACCGCATACCATCCAACTGGGGCCACCTTTTGATATAGAACTCGACATTTTCAAACCCCAAAATATCTTCCCATATCTGAAAAAAAAAGTCAAAATTGCTTCACTGCAAGAAACATATCTATCTTGCATTTTAATTAACTACCTGCGCAAGGCCAGGCTGCAGGGCACACTGAATCATTAAGCGTACAATCACGTCATGTGCAACCGCTGTCTCAATTAGCTCTCCACCAAAAAGTACTTCCATATGCACTCTAACTCAAGCTTGTGTACCTGCACCACGCTTTGGAAGGAAATCTAGAGAAGGGTATGGAACTTTACAAGCAGAATCATTGAGTGAGATGAAACGAACAGCTGTGAACCGTGAATTTTGAAAAAACCCAGAGGTTTTTCTGAAGTATTGGCTTTGCGTGTGCACGAAAAATGGGGAGGATATCCATTTATTCATTCTTTAGATACATGTCTACATTTGAATAATGATTTGGCAGGAAGGGAACAGATGATGTGATTCTTTGCCACCTCTTTTATGTCATCTTTTAACTTGATATGAGCAGGGAAATAAAACAAATCATGATTCGGCATCCCATTAAGCATGGTCATCAAGTCGCGCTCTATACCCTGTAATTAATTTGTTAATGAAATACATGAGAACTTACTATGATAATATGATCATTTCACAGATTCACTTAGAAAGGGACACATTCGAAGCCAGATTATTTCACAAAACTTTATATCAAGCGATTATTATGAACTAAACAAGAAAATAATTGTGAACAAAAAAGATATGAAAAGCAAGGGGTAGACGGCTACCTTATTGACCCTATCAAGAACTGGTTGCACTTCTAAATAAGGATTGGTTTCCCTATTGGATCACACGTCTCCTTCTTCTGTGGGATTAGCCGGTAAAGATTTTATATCTTCATCAGAAGGGTTATCCTCAGAACCAGTAAAGTTGTAAAAGCCGTCATCGCTGCTCAAAACAAGCGTTTCAGACCAGAGCATAACAGCTCAAACGAGCTGTTATCGGATTGATCCTAAAACGAAACAAAGCTTTAAATGTCAGTCATTTATACCAATTCCTCTGTTCTGACTTTGTAGCATCATACAAACAAGATAAAACATAATAAAAAAAACTTAAATCAAACCTAAACTATCAAAGGTTATAAAAAGAACAAATCATGTAATCAAAACTGCACCTTCATAATATCCATCACTGTGAACTTATATATATTTATTCGACTATAAACCTATCCTTATATCACTTCTATTGATATTTTTTTAGTTTTTACTTCTTAGCATGACTTCAACCTACTGATGCATTTGGCCCTTGTTACTTCTGGACAACTTTCTTTCCTTTTTTTTGTTTTTTGTGTTTTTTTTCCCAGTTTTATGGTTTACTTTCTATATGCATGATAATTTTATTGTGACCTGGTTTACTTATAAATGGGTTGGGTTGAGTCGCCCAACATGTACTTAAAATACATAAAACCTCCTATTTGACATATTTATTATTTATTAAAAAATTTAAGATACAGAGTTCTTTGTCTCAACCCACTGCACGCACCAACGTAAACCATTTCAGTTCACACAAATGTCACCTGTTTGGACCTGTTAAAATCATAGCTAATACAAAAGTTATGAAAACCAACAAATCACAAATTCTTAGAAGCAAATAATCTAATAAAAAAAGTGTGATCACAAACAAATACCCAATCTAATTAAACAAACTGAGACGGTTGATCCACATAATCCACCAAATTCATTCAAAATAAACATAACCCTATATCACAAACGAAAGTACAATCCTAGCTTAGTCAAATCACACACAAATTCCCAATCTAATCAAATGAAATGAGCTACATAATCCACCAAAGTCGTTCAAAAACATTAAGATTAAACATAACCCTAGACAAAAAATGAAGGTTGCATTCATTAGAACGTGAAAGTGTCGGCTGAGTTGAAGTCAATGAGGATTTGGAGAATAATAATTTTGAGACAAACATACAACGGGGAGGATGGTGATTTATACCTGGATTCGTTAATGATATACCCACGATGGAAACTCAAAACTGACCTAGGTTTATTGCTCCTTAATTGCAGTTGTCCTTTCGATTGCAATTAGTTGTCAAATGAAGGGATTCAACCTATGCTTTCATGTTCTCCATTAATGCCGATGATTAGATGAAATGGAAACGGAATCGATTAACATACATATGAGGGTAGGGATGGAACAAGTTTTCAGGATGTGAGGCATAAGATAGAGCAAAATTACTTTGGTATCCTTCCAAGTGTCTTAATTGTACAAAAACTTCCAATTATACCCTCATTTTGTAAGCTTGATTCACTTGTACATATTGCTATAATAGTTAGATGGTGTACAAAATTACTAAGTTGGCCATCACTCTTCCTTAATCTATACATCTAATAAACTAAAGTCCATGAGGACACTTGACACTCCCACATTCATCCTCAATTGTGTAGCCAATCAACTAATGCCAAGTGTCCAAGTGTGGGATTTTATAAAATTTTTCTTTTTTCTAAAAATCAAAAATCATTAATTATATTAAATAAGGTAATTATATTAAATTAGGTAATTAATTATTATTTGGTCAAAGCTTCTCATTCAATTAATTAACTTCCCTAAAACAATTTAAACTCAAAATTCATAGAGAACATAATACAGAGAGAGAGAGACACGCAGAGATCTAGAGAGAGAAAGTGATGAACGAACCGATCAAAACCTTCCATCACCATCGTTCATCTTCTTCGTCTCTATCATTCAAGGTAACGATTTCTTCTTTGTTTTTCTTACGATTTCTGTTACATATTGTTGTTTCTTATAATTATTTTCAGATTTAATCGATTTTTATGTTTCTCTGTTTCTTTCTATGTTTCCATCGCCGATCATTCATCTTCTTCTATCTCTCATTCAAGGTAATCATTGTTTCTACTTTGTTAATAAATTTAGTTTAATATTGTTTAGTATAATAAATTTAGTGTCATTGATTCATGATTGATTATGATTTTTGTATTGAGCGAGCCCCGTTAAACCACAATCTGTATAATGCAAATTAAGTTCTTGCATCATTTATCATGGAATTTTCGTGTTACCTTAATCATGCAGAAAATTTTCAACAACTGCTCAAGGATGCCAAGAAGGAGCGAGATCGACCAAGAGCTCTTAATCTTCTGCGGATGTTTCGCTTATGGCTAGAAGTAAGCTTTCTAAATGAATATACATTTCTGACAAACTGCCATGTGGATACGTGTTTAATTTTTTACATATATATGGTAATTTGTACCCATTTAGTTATGAACGGGCCAATTCAGGTTATGTTTTATCACTAACAAATCGTAAATCATTTTGTTTAAAAAATTAGATTATTACTGAAAATCAATATAATTTTTGTAATCAAAATTGGTGTTACTGATAAAAGAAAATATAGTAACTTTGTACGGAAAGTGTTTTTGGTCAACCTGACTCATTTTGGCCCGTATATAAAATCTGCACGTTTTGACGCGTTAACCCCCCAATTCTAAGTAAATTCTAATATTTGTTTTCAATGATTAGGTATTATGTTTGTTGTTTTAAAAAATTATGAGATTTTAATAATTTTCAAATTTGTGATATGATCCTTCATGTTTTCTCAGTAGCAAAAACACGAAAATTTCCCGTGTATTATATATTTCTTCATGATATTATGTTGGCTCGATGATGTTTGTCTTCGGGTGAGGTTGAATGTTCATATGTTCTTCGAGGTGTTCTTGAGGATCATAATATTAGATGAAAGGTAAAAGAATGTTGGATATTTTTTAGTGATTAATCCGCTTAGGAAAGCTATTCGGGTCCGGGTCCTGTTTGTTAATTCGGGTCTCATTTATTAGCATTTTATTTGTTTCCTAAGTTGATGGCTTAAAGTTTGGAAGGATAATTACAAGAATTAATTGTTATAAATGGTGGTTTGAAAAGTCTTGGATGTTAAAAGGAAGGGTCGACTTTTTTGGTAAGAGATTGATTGATTGTATTATAGGAAAGTTAATAGCACAATTAGTTGTACACTTTCCATATAGTCATAGTCAAATGTATTAACTGCATAGTCAAATGTATTAACTGCATAGTCAAATGTATTAACTTAGGAGTCTCCTGTTTGCAGGCACAATCAAATAAACTACAAAAGGATGTATAAGTTTGAGTCATTCTACTGGTTCGTTCATCTCCCAATTTATTTTTATTTTTGTAAATTCGAATGTGTATGTATAATTTACAGTATGCTCATTGAGTTCGAGTGTGTATGATTTCGTAATTTCATTTGATTTTCAGGTTAATGTTCTATGGCATGGATAGGTGTCTCGATATTGATAACATATCATACGAGGTAACAATACAAAAATTGTCTCATTTTAATCAAAATTATTTTTATATCACATTAATAACTTTCTTCTTTCCTAATATTAGTCAATCTTCGACAAGTATTTAGGCATCCCCTTTCATTCGCAAACCTTAATACTTGGCTCCATTTTGTTTGAGTGAAACATTAATGAATGATTTTCGATTTTTAAAAAATAAATTCTTTTATAAAAACATGACTCTTTTTTTAATTTTAAAAATAGAATAGTCATTAAATGTTTTTTATTTAAAAAAAATTAAAAATCTGGATTATAGTGTTTAGGAAAGTTATTAAACACTTTGACCGAAACATTAATGAATAATTTTCGTTGATGTAAAATAAAAAATTTTATAAAAACATTAATGACTCTTTTTTTAATTTTAAAAATAAAATAATCATTACATTTTTTTTATTTTAAGAAAATTAAAAATCTAGATTACAGTGTTTAGGAAAGTTATTAAAGACGTTGAACCAAACATTAATGAATGATTTCGATTTTTAAAAAATAAAAAACATTTATAAAAACATTAATGACTCTTTTTTGACTTTTAAAAATAGAATAGTTATTAAATGTTTTTTATTTTAAAAAAAAGTAAAAATTTGGATTATAGTGTTTAGGAAAGTTATTAAACACGTTGACCGAAACATTAATGAATGATTTTCGATTTTTAAAAAATAAATTCTTTTATAAAAACATGACTCTTTTTTGAATTTTAAAAATAGAATAGTCATTAAATGTTTTTTATTTTAAAAAAAAATTAAAAATCTGGATTATAGTGTTTAGGAAAGTTATTAAACACTTTGACCGAAACATTAATGAATAATTTTCGATTATTAAAAAATAAAAAATTTTATAAAAACATTAATGACTCTTTTTTGAATTTTAAAAATAGAATAGTCATTAAATGTTTTTTATTTTAAGAAAATTAAAAATATGGATTACAGTCTTTAGGAAAGTTATTAAACACGTTGACCCAAACATTAATGAATGATTTCGATTTTTAAAAAATAAATTTTTTTATAAAAACATTAATAACTCTTTTTTGAATTTTAAAAATAGAATAATTATTAAATGTTTTTTATTTTAAAAAAACAAAAAATGTGGATTATATTGTTTAGGAAAGTTATTAAACACGTTGACCGAAACATTAATGAATGATTTTCGATTTTTAAAAAATAAATTCTTTTATAAAAACATAGAATAAAATATGCTCGAAGTTTTTTTAGCGGGTCGATATGGGTAATGCTCATCTTCTCAGACGTGTCAAATTAAATTGTGAAATTTAGGTGGTAGTTAGTTTCTTATTTTCATTTTTATTACTTTCTTATTGTTGAATATGCCATAAGTCTATTTTTAACACATACCATTTAGGTCGCCTTATTCAGGTTGGATTGTATTTAAGAAACCCTGTATTCTCACATGGCCAGCTTTATGTCGCATTGTCAAGAGTTAAAAGCAGGGCAGGCGTGAAGTTACTTATACTTGATGCTGGTGGGAAAGTGATGACTAAAACAAAAAATGTGGGTTATAAGGAAATTTTCAGCGATATTTGAATAAATGTGTATTCGTTGGTTTTAAATTTTAATAAACTGTTTCTACTTTATTTTTCTTATACGTTATACTACTCCAAATAATCGTACGTTGTTGAACTGCGTGTCAACGCGGGCAAATATCTAGTAAGATAATATATATATATATATGTATATAATTTGATTGTTTTTATTATCGATATATAGATTATTATTTTACTATGTAATATATATTATTATATCAACCACAAATATCAAATTATATTTATATTAAAAAAATAGGATAGTCTAGGATCCCAAGCCTAACCAAGCTCAACGCATAAAGTTTAGGCTCATCTACTATGAGAGTTCATTTATAGGCTTAAACTCGTGTAAACCTATCTCAATTTTGGCTTTTAACAAGCTAATTTTAAATAATGGGGAATTGGATTTTAATAACCTGAACTATTTGAAGTTGGCCACTGGCACCCCAAACTAAAAAATTGACCATATATAACCTAAACTATTAACATGTTGGAATCTAGCACCCAACTAACTGACGGCATTAGTGGGCTTGCTGATGTGGCAAGAATTGCTGACGTGGCACGATGGTGGGCCCCTCATTAAAAAATTGATATATTTACCACATTAGCTTCTTCATCATCATCATAAAAAAAAAAGATCTGCATTTGATAAGAACCCACATCATCATCATCATCATCATAAAATCAATCACATTACTCTCTCTACAACCGCCAACACCGTAGCTCTCTCTTTATACAAACACAGATCTGTTTTCTTTAGCATCGGAGAAGATGGTGGATCGTTTGTAGATCTGGAACGAAGAAGATGGTGGAAAGTTTGTAGATCTGGAACGAGGACTTCGAGGAATAAGCATGGGTAGCAGAGGTAATATTAACCTATGATATTGCAATATCCAATTTTGTTACAAATATCGTGAGTTTGTCAGTTAACCAAAACAATTGTGTAATAACTTTCTATGTTGATTAAGGTTAAGTTGAATATATCGTGAGTTTGTCAATTAACCTATGATATTGCAAACACAGTGCCAAATATGTATGGGCAGCAGCAGAGGTAATAATAATAATAGGGTATACCTCCAAACGGCCGGAAAAGGTGATATCTGGAAAGCGTAATCGGACATCATTATAATAATCTTGAGTATTATTAATGTTATTGGAGGAGGAAGATAAAAGAGCAAGCAAGCAACAGGTGTGTTTTGAAGTTCCTTGAGCATGAAAGGACATTATGATGAAGATGATGATGATCTGGTTTTGTGTGTTTATAAAGATGATGATGATGATGGTGTGTGTGTTTATGAAGATGAAGATGATGATGTGGATTTATTTTTTTATTTTAGGATTTTTGTTTCAATGGATATTAACACATCATCATGTGACTGGTTTAAATGAGGGCCCACCATCATGCCACGTCAGCAATTCTTGCCACATCAGCAAGCCCACTAACACCGTCAGTTAGTTGGGTGCTAAATTCCAACATGTTAATAGTTTAGGTTATATATGGCAAATTTTTTAGTTTGGGGTGCCAGTGGCCAATTTCAAATAGTTCAGGTTATTAAAATCCAATTCCCCTTAAATAATCCATGAGCACCTCAACTTATTTATATCATGTAAAATCAAATTAGAATCCGTATTTAAAGGATACACATTAAATTTTATAAAAAAGGTAAATGAAAAAAAAAAGATGATTTTAAGAAGTGTGAGTTGTGGAGAAGAGCTTGTGAGTCTTCGGGGTCATGAGACACCTTATCGATGCGTATAGGGTTAATGTGTGTGAACGTCGTGGCTTGATTGCTGTTGCTAATCTTAAAAAGAATTCTTTTGAATGTAGAGGCTGCAAGAACAAAACTGATATCGTTAAGGTGATACATCTTTTCTTG
This sequence comes from Ambrosia trifida, assembly GCA_028751855.1. NCBI lineage: Eukaryota > Viridiplantae > Streptophyta > Magnoliopsida > Asterales > Asteraceae > Ambrosia > Ambrosia trifida. The sequence continues at coordinate 128,044,194 of CM054129.1, forward strand.
CCATTTTTTTCTATTTATGGTAGAGTTTGCCTATTGGGCATGTTTACTTATGAATGGGTCGATTCGGTTTATATATTATCTCTAACCCAAAAATTTCTGACATTTTTAGCCAAATGGACTCGACACTTGGTAAAAAATCGGTTACATAAACTGTTTGACCTGCTCATTTTGCCATCTCTACTTTATGGTTTTGACACATGTAACCATTTCTGTATGTACGCAGGTGCATATTCCATACACGTGTAAATTGCTTTTCCAAGAGTTCATGTCAATGGCAATCGTGCCTAGAATGCTTACCAAAGATATCAAACAAGCAAAAGATAGAAAGAAGAAAGACGCTTGATACATCTGTACGTGTAGTCTGTGCTTCTGATGAGTACAATTACATTTACTATTAAAACTATGAGGAGTTTTTATTTGAACATGAACTTTATTTGACAAATGATTTATTATATAAAGAAACATTTTCTCCCTAATTTCATTTTTTAATTAAGGATATCCCACACCGAAAACCAGTCATTTGCCATTCCTAACACCAGGACTAATTTTATCTGGTGAATTTTTACGTTATCATTCTAAATTCTATTAAGTTGGTAGCTCAAGGTTGAAGCTCTTAAGTAGAGGAGGAAATAATGACCCATATACTAAATTAGTAAATTATGGGTTTATATGGGTTCTAAAACAAAAAAGGCTATGGGTCAGAATGGGTATCGATAAAAAGAGAGTGGTTCATTCGGTTTTCTCGCCTCATCCTCTTCACCCAACGGCGAACACAATCGAATCTTGCGTCTAACATTTAATGGCGACAAGATGAGTAGATGTACAGTTCTTGATGATTCAACCATCCCAAACTCTCTCTCATCTTGTATCTCTCTTGTTTGAGGTTCTGTCGACTGTCAGTGTTGTGCTGCTGCTGTGGTGCTGCTGATGCTTCTTCATTACTTTGCTTGTATGGAATATGATTAAGAAATTGACTTGTCCATATTCTTCGTTGTTAAGTGAGTTTGTTGATTATGTAAATCAAATTTGTTTTTATTCAGTTAGTCATATACCATTTTTAAAGAACAACATTTGTACCGGTACCTTTTATGGTTTCTCAATTGATAACGGACACCATGCAGCTTATTTTTCTTCAACATAACGATATAAAATTTACCGAAAATGGATATCGTGTCGCTATCACACTAAACTAAACTGAAACCGACGATGGCGTACCAAACTAAACCCAATAACATTCGTAAATTTTATTGAAATGTTTTTATTTTTTTTTCCAGTTTGATAACGAAAACCGTGCAAATTTCTTTTCAACATAACGATATACATTTTTATTGAAAATGGATATCGTGCCGCTGTCACATCAAACTAAACCGTAACCAACGATACCGCACCGAACTAAGCCAAACAACATCGGTGCCGGTTCCTATATTCATCTTATGGATTCCAATTTCGTGGTTGCGAAGCATTTATATTTAAAAGCGTTTCAACATTATTTTTTCCCTTGCTCTAACTAACAATTAGGGGTGAGCATATGAAAACCGATAACCGAAAAAAACCGAAATCGAACTGAAAATAACCGAACCGAAAATAACCGAAACCAAATGTAACACCCCAACCGATGGCGGAATCATCGAGGTGCCACATAGTGACGATTGTTCAAAAGCTCATTGTACTAAAATGTAAATATTTGATTATTGAATATTGTTTTACAACATGTGAAATTAAATACAAGACAACAAAGATAAAGATAATTGATTGATCTAATCTAAGTCCAAAGTCCTATGTGAAGCGTCAAGCAGCTTATCCTGAAACATGCACGAAAATAATTTTGTCAACATATAAATGTTGGTGAGTACTACTTAGTTTTGTACATATAGTATAAGTTTGAAAAGGTAGTACAATTCATGTGTCTAGCATCACCAAGGCATTATGTAAACACGCAAGTAACCAAACAAGACAAAGATCACATGTAAAGTTGTACAATGAAATTGATAATGAGCACCTCAACACGTGTGAGTCTAAAAGAGCACCATAACACAAAGTTATGTCTAAATGAGCACCGTAACATAAGTTACGTCTAAATGAGCACCGTAACATAAGTTACGTCTGAGTGTAAAGAGCACCATAACATAAGTTATGTCTAAATGTATGATTTTGTATGTAAGCTACGTTCATGTTCAAGCATAAGCACAAAGATAAACAAGACACGTATATGAATTGTAAATGAATAAAATGTATGTGTAAATGAATACGAAAGTTTTGTATACTTGTGCATGAATCACCCCAAAAGTTGTAAAAGCGGAAAAAGGGGATAAGTAATACTCACTTTAGCGAGGTGGTAAGTCTTGTGTAATTGAATAAGTATATTCCAACGTTGCCAAGTATCACCCTATGTATAATGTAACAAATAAGTCTAAGTCTATTTGGTCTATAAGTATTTTCTAGGGCTTCGAATTGGGGATGTGTATTTATTTGTTTAATAAATTAAACGTTTAATAAATAAGAGAAATTTGGTAAATAAATAATAAAAAGTCTTTGAGTAAACTTTAAATCAAATATGGTCACAATATAAAGTTTTAAGTGTGAAAATAATTTTTATAAAATTATTTTCTTGAAAATAGAATATTTAATCTATTTATTTCAATTTGTCAAAATATAACTTTAATATTTAAAAATATTAAAATTAAAGAAATTCTAGATTAAAAATTGTATTTCTGTTCTAAATGGATAGAAATAATTTATGTAAAATTTTGGTGCAAAAATATTGAAAAATGAATTTATTATGATTTATTTATGATAAAAACTAACAAAAATTAATTAAAAATATAAAACTTACGGTTTTTCAGAAATAAAAATTATTTCTGAAATGTTTAATGTTGTACAAGTTTAGGATAATTTTTGTGGAATTTAATAAAATAGTTTAGATATTTTTATAGAATTTTATAATTATAAATGAATAAACTTATATTATTAATAATATATATTAAATAAATTATTTTTGAAAAACTAAAAATTGGATGATGAACTTTACCATTAGAAAATCAGGGTTAGGATCAAATACACAGTGAAAGAAAAATAGGAAGTCGTAGGAAGGGTATCAAACAGACTCCGATTGAACTCATTCAAGCGGCATTGGAATCGTCTTATCGAACCCTACGTCGTTAGTTTTTAGGTCTTCGTTTTTTTTGGGGTTTTAGCTTGTAGTTTTTAGAATATGCGTTATATCATTGTGTCTTTTATGTACCATTGTGTCTTTTTCTTATTTTCATCGTTGTGTCATTTTTTCAATTCATTGTGTCTTTTTTCTTCAGCATTGTGTTATATTTTTTGGCACTGTGTTATATTTTGTGACTCATTGTGTCATATTTGATGATCTATTGTGTTTTTTGTATCCTTCTCACCCTTCTCATTTTTTGTAGCCTTTGTAGAATAACCCAACCCTAGAAAATCATACAGTAATTTTTGTAGAATTTAATAAGCACTTTTAGTATTTAAAAACTATTTTAAAAAAATAATATGTTAAATATATATATAAGAAAGGTAAAAAAAAAAATGTTGTAGGTTGTGGGGCTCGAACCAGGGTTCAAACCCGGTTCTTTGTTTTAACATAACACCAACACCAACTGATCTAGATCAGTTTTAGTGTAAGTAATCTTAGATTATAAAAATATTAATCATAACCTGCGAACATGAGTATCCCCAAATCAAAAGGTTATGAACCCTAGAATTACAATTGACTCGAATACGATGTAAACGGCCTATCAATCATGGGGTTAATACTCCATGGGAGTCGATTATCAACTAGGAACAAGAAGATTGGATTCTTACCAGCCACGTAGCCTCGAAGTCGTGGTCAAACAAAAAGTCAACGACGAACGATTCTTGATTAAAAATGGATTGTTTGTAGAAATTAAGGGTGGGGGTTTGTTTATCGGTCGTCTAGGAACGTGACTGCAGGTTTGATTTAATTGTTATTGCGTATAAATACTAGTCCGAATCCGGGTTATTTTGGTATGCTCATAATGTCATTCAAATGTTGTCTCACAGCCGTGTCATGGTCAAACGCGCGTGATGTGCTATCAATCACGATTATCACGAATTAATTAGGTGTTGTTTTCCATATTTGGTTCAAGAAAAAAAAAGTCAACCAATCTTGTTTTTTGGTTGGATACGATCGAATAGCAGCAGACAAGAAAGAATGAAGATCAGCAATTAGAAAGGGATTAAAAGAATTTGGATCTGTTTCTAACAACAAATGTGTGTGTGGTGTGGTGGTGTGCTGCGTGTGTTTGCGTCTGACCTGCCTCCGGTTCGATTCCGGGCAGGAGGCATTGTATTATTATTATTTTTTTTTTTTTGAGTTGTAAGGAGAGTGTGTTGGGCTGGGCCTGATGGGTCTTGCTGGGCTCCGGTTTTAAAAGAAAAGGAAGAGGGTTTTGGGCTCCAAGAATATAAGAAGGATGGTTGGGTTATGAGTGGTTTAGATATAGTGTGATTATTATTATTATTATTATTATTATTATTATATATAAAAATAAAATAAAAAGTGACGGATGTCACACCAAATTAACCGATCGGTTACGGTTAACATATGGCCAAAACCGAACCATTCGGTTACGGTTACGGTTTTCCCTCTTCCGTAACCGAAATAACCGAAACCGAAACCGAACCATAGTTATATACTTAATTATGTTTCATATATCCATATATTTGGAATATTTTTTTCATATATTTTCGGTATCTTTCATGTATATCTATGTATTTGAAATATATTTTTTTATGTAACTCATGTATTTTTCATGTATATCCATATATTTGAAGAATATTTTATTTGTTTCATGGGTATTTCATGTATTTTTCTTGCATTTTTATGTATATTTGTATTCTTGAAAAATGTTCAAAACACTTTACTAACTATTTTAAGTTTATAATTTTGCACAAGTTTTATGTTTGGTTATTAACCGAACATAATCGAAACCGAACCGATAACCGACATATTAACCGAAGTAACCAAACCGACGTAACCGAACAATTTCGGTTATGGATTTTTTTAAAACCAAACTTCGGTTATCGGTTTTGGTTATATGTAAAAACCGAACCGACATTTGCTCACCCCTACTAACAATCATGGGCGGACTTACACTATGTTCAAGGGGTGCGGGCGCCCACCTTGAAAAAAAAAATTTTAGTGTTATATACGCGCGTTAATCTTGTCCGCACCCCATGAATTTTTTCAGTCGCACCCCTTAGACTTTTGAAACCAACCTTAAGAAAAAAAAAATATAATTATATGTTAAGAGTTAGCCCATTTTATTAGTTAGTAGCCCAATATTAAGAATGAGCCCAAGCCCAAAGTTTATAATAAGCCGACATGTGTTTTAATATTGACTAAAATGAAAAAAAAACAACATATAAACCTAAAGCCAGAAGAGCACTAAACAAAGAAACCCAAAGAAAAGTTGTTCGTCTCCCTCCCTCCCTCGGCGATCGCTAAACAAAGAAGAGGAACATGTGACGTTGACCCATCACAATTCACAAACAATTGAATAAATCCAACAAAACTTCAAAAGGTAATTAGGTAAATGTGAATATAATTAGATGACTACATGAGCAATATTATTATGGGTTTTTATATTGTAATTTTGGTTTTGTTTTGGGTTTTTATATTGTAACTTTGATTATGTTTTAGATGAGCAATATTATTATGGAACGGTTTCTTAGAAGGAAAAGTGGACAATCATCTTCAAAAACTCCTGAATTCGTTGACTTGGATACTCTTCCTACGGATCCTGCCGATAGGAAACCGAGTTCGTCATATAACGTTAATCAGCGAGACGAAATCAGAAGGGCATACATACTTAGAGGACCATATCAATCACGAGGTATAGAAATTCCACAATCAATGTTTGGTGTTGAGTTAAGACGATTTAAAGAAACTTGGTATAATACCTATAAGGGATTGTTAAAGTATAGTATAAAATCGGACTGTGTGTTTTGCTTATGTAATGACATTTAAATTACTTTGGGGCTTTTGGTTTGCTTTAATTGATTATATAATTTTAGTATTATTATTTTTGGTATACGAGTCGATCGAACCCGACCCGAACCAACCCGGGTCATCTGATGGATAAACGACCTATATAAGGTCTATAATTCTGCACCCCATGAAAAAAATTCCTGGGTCCGCCACTGCTAACAATATAAGCTATATAAAAAATATCTTTTGGTCCCACATCGGCTGGTGGAAGGAAACATCGCCAAGATGGTTGGTTATAAAAAGGAGGGAAGAGCTCACAAAATTCAAATTTCAAAGTAATAATAATAACTCATAACTCTCTCTAAACAAACCTCTATTTTCTCCACACGTTTTCTTAACCTTCAATCGAACTAATAGGCTTAGATTTAGGGTTTCTGGTCAGAGATCATTGACATGGAGCAAGATTACGATCAACAACACAACAACAATATGGAAGACGAAGAAGAGATAACACAAGAGGATGCCTGGACAGTTATCAGTACCTATTTCGAAGAATACGGTCTTGTTCGTCAACAAATCGACTCGTTTGACCAGTTTATTGATAATACTATGCAAGAAACCCTAGAGGACTTCGGACATATCGAGATCCGACCCGAATCTCAGCACTATCCTGGTCTCCAGCCGGATTTTGCGGAGGTTTGCTTCGGATCCTGTATAATTAGGGTTTTGAATTCGGTTTTGGACCACAAGTGTTTAAATTAAACTGAACAAATAAGCGAACACGAACATGAACAAATTAACTAACGGAGTTTTAACTGTTTAAGTTTAGTTAGGGTTTGAATTCGGTTTTGGACCATAAGTCTTTCAAACCTATTTGAAAGTAGTTGGAAATGGTTTGTGACTTAAGTAGCAGAGTAGAGTTGAGTTATCAATGGTTGGATTATGAAAATTTGGAGACACTTTGAAAGTATTTGAGATAACTGTCTACATTTTGATATGAATTTAATTGAATTAGTCGAACCGCTTGGGAACATATTGTAGAAACCTGAGTCTTGGATTGATAAACAAATACGACTGATATGTTATCATACGGCCGTATGACAGGGAGGAAATGGCAATATGGGAAGTGGTACTTTGTGAGAAATGGTCATAGGTGTTTATGATATTGATGACCAATCATACGCTCGTCTTTCAGTGACAATGAAATGACGTGTTGTCTAGACAGCATTGACTAGACATAGGGCCTGAATGACCAAATCATATGCCTGTCTTTGTTTCGGATGCTATATAATTAGAGTTTTGAGTACAGTTTTGGGCCTGAAGTGTTTGAGTTTAGAAGGAAAAGTCGAAACTTATTTGAAAGTAGTTGGAATTTGACTTAATTAACGGAGTTTTAGAGATCATACAAGAGTAGAGTAGAGTTATCATCCATGGTTGGATTATGGAATTTTGAAGACACTTTGCAAGTGTTTGAGTTAACTGTCTACATTTTGATATAAATTTAATTGAATTAATCCAATGGGAACATATTGTAGAAAGCCGAGCATCATGATTACTTATGATTGTGTCTTGGACTGAAATCGAATAATAGATGTTGACAAGGGGACTGATGAACAAATACCACTGATATGTTATACAGACACCACCACCTTATGGCAGAGAGGAAATAACAATATGGGATGTATTACATGGTGAAAAACGGTCATATGGGTCGCATAAGGACCAAATCATACACGATACACCTGCCTTTGACTGAAAGAAATGACTTGTGACCACTAACAAAGCCATAGGACCCATATGATCTTTTTTCTCCTATAATACGGCCTGAATGATGTAGGCAGGTGAGTTGATTTACACTTTTAGGGAGGTGTATCCTTTAATATAACTTACAATGATTCCATGATTGATTAGAAATAGGAATAAGATTAAGTTGAGCTGCTGTGCATATTGTCGCATGACTCACATTGTGATGTGGTTCGCGGTTAGGAAAGATTTCCTTATGTTCACTTGATCAGAAGCTATCTATCTTACGAGCATGTCAGCTATTCAGAGCCTCTTTGATCTTTATGGTGCTTTTCTCTTTATAGAAGAAAACAACCTCAATACTTCAGGCAGTAAACAAAAAAAGTGCGTATGTTAATGTTATGCATTTGATGCATTCATCTTCACTCACTTGCAGACCATCTATAAAATCAGCTTCAGTCAGATTTATGTGGGTAAACCAGTGATGACTGAAGCAGATGGTGAAACCAGGTCATTGTTTCCAAAGGCAGCAAGGCTTAGAAATCTAACATATTCTGCACCATTGCATGTCGATATATCAAAAAGGGCTATAAAGAAAGGACATGATGGTGAAGAAGTTGTTGAAACACAGGATTTTGCTAAAGTCTTCATTGGAAAGGTACCTAAAATGAGTTGTGATGCTAAAGAGACACAGCCATTAGATCCGTACACTAGCGTACCTGTCACATCATACGGCCTGTATGATAGGGTGAAAAATGGTCATCTATACCATTATTGTGTAAGTCAGCACATCATACGGGCCATATGATTTAGCAAACAATTCTCATACGGGCCCTCATACGACCCGTATGACCATTTTTGCCTGTCGTAATATGATATAATTTAGCTCATATGACATCAGTGTCAGTGTTAGTGGTGGTGGTGTTTCTTTAGCCAAACTCTTAAAATGAATTCATTGGTATCTTGAAGTCCAACTGTTGACATACTTAATTGTTTATCGCAAATTTCAGGTTCCTATTATGCTACGGTCGAAGTACTGTAGACTGTTTCAGAGTTCAGAAATGGACTTGACCGAGCTTGGAGAGTGTCCGTATGATCAAGGTGGATATTTCATAGTCAGTGGGAGTGAAAGGGTTCTCATTGCTCAAGAAAGATTAAGCACCAATCATGTCTATGTGTTTAAAAAGAGACAACCAAACAAATATGCTTACATGGCAGAAGCCCGTTCAACAGCAGAATCTCAAAATAGGCCACCAAGAACCATGTTTGTTAGCATGCTTTCTGGGACTAGTGCCAAAGGGGTATGATATATCAATCTATTGTTAATTTCTTTATTACCTTTGATATGCTAGTCTTAAATGTATAATACCGTTTACTGTATATATTTTAAAAATTGCAGGGTTGTTCAGGTCAATATATTCGTGCTACACTTCCATATATTCGGGTTGAGATTCCTATCGCCATTGTGTTCCGAGCATTGGGATTTGTTGCTGATAAAGATATATTACAGTGGATATGTTATGATTTGGCCGATACCCAAATGATGGAGTTGCTGCGGCCTTCATTGGAAGAAGCATTTGTCATACAAAATCAGCAAGTATGCTTTTGCTTCTTTTTCTTTATGTGTGAACGGTTTCTTGATTATCATATGTGATGGTTCATCAATCTTTCTCTCTTTAATCGCAGGTGGCCTTAGAATACATTGGAAAAAGAGGTGCCACTGTTGGTTTTACAAAAGAAAATAGAATAAAGTATGAACTTTGTTAATAATGTCTTTTATCATTATTATACTTTTTGTACTTATAAGTCTTTTAATCACAGGTACGCCCGTAATATTCTTCAAAAGGAAATGCTTCCTCATGTGGGAGTTGAAGAAAATTGTGAAGCAAATAAGGCATACTACTTTGGGTAAATGTTATTTTTTTTTTCATTTGTGTTTGCCTTTGGTGTAGCCTAGTTTTCTAATGTAAAAGTAATGTTTTTGTAACTATCATCAGATACATTATCCATCGTCTTTTATTGTGTGCTCTTGGCCGGAGGGCTGAGGATGATAGGGATCATTATGGTAACAAGAGGATTGATCTTGCAGGTCCATTGTTTGGTGGCTTATTTAGGATGGTAAGTTTTACTTTTTATGTATTTTTTAGTTTTTCTAAATTGTATTATTGTATTAGTCGGTATCAGTATCTATCAAATTGTTAAATGCAGCTCTTTCGACAGCTAATGAAAGATGTAAGAGGATATGTATTGAAGGTAACTAAAACTTCAAGTTTCTTAAATTCATAGTCTCATATATATATTTTTTGATATCATGATAATGTTTCACTAATTTGCAGTGTGTAACCAAAGGGAAGGACTTCAATTTGCAATTTGCAATTAAAGCGAACATAATTACCAATGGCTTCAAATACTCTCTTTCTACTGGGAACTGGGGGCAAGCGAATGCAGCTGGGACAAGGACCGGTGTTTCACAAGTAATTTCTTTGCCCTTTTTTATTATAACATTAATGCCATTGTAGGAGATTTGGGTCGTTTACAATTCTTTTCTTACATATGCTGTATGAAATCTGTAGGTGTTGAATCGTTTGACATATGCATCTACTTTGTCAAATTTAAGAAGACTAAATTCTCCTATAAGACGTGAAGGTAAATTTATTATTTTTTATGAACTTTCCTGGATTTTTTTATGATCTGGGATATCATAGATTGTATTTTTATGTTCTCTTTTCATGCTTTATTTAGCTAGTTTTTTATTGTATTTTTATACGCTTAAAAAAGGGAAATTGGCAAAACCAAGACAGTTGCACAACTCACAATGGGGAATGATGTGTCCTGCAGAAACCCCTGAAGGACAGGTGAGTAAAAGATTTTTTACACTTCTGCTTATATATTTGGTGAATACACACTATCTACATTGCTTTCAACTATATCCTTTGATGAAATTGAACAAACCAAAAAGATCAAAAGAAGGGATGTATTAGCCATGGATTATCTGCAGACTATAACAATATTGTGAAACACACACGCTACCTATACTGATTTTGATCTTATTTGGCTATTGTTATAGGCTTGTGGACTAATGAAAAACCTTGCATTGATGGTTTACATAACTGTTGGATCTTCTGCAGACCTAATTCTGGAACTGTTACAAGACTTTGGTATCGATGTAATATCATTTAAGTTTTTGTAAATAATTTTCTATGCTACTGTCATCTTTTTTATTTTATTTAATGTAGTTCATTTTTACTTTTGCTTTAGGAAATCTCTTCTGCTTATATCTCGCAAGCTACAAAAATCTTTGTCAATGGTAGGTGGGTGGGAATCCATCATCGTCCTGACAAGTTGGTTAGTACCTTGAGGGGACTACGAAGACAAGTGAGTATTATATCAATAATGTCATCAACCTTAGTCAAAGATTTGTGCATAGTTTTGTCAAAGTCACATCTTTTGATATTAATCATTTTTAACCCTTTAGGTTGATGTGGACATTGAAGTTGGAGTTGTTCGAGATATTCGTTTGAAAGAAGTTCGAATTAATACTGATTATGGCCGTTGCAGTCGTCCACTTTTCATTGTTAAGAACCAAAGACTTCTAATAAAAAAGAAAGACATCCAAATGCTGCAACAAAGGGTATTCCTAATTTTGTAGTTCATAGAATTAATAACGTCTTTAGAGTTAATAACGTCTTTTTGTGTCCATCTTTTCACAGGAAACCCCAGATGATGGTGGCTGGCATCATCTTGTGGAAAATGGATTCATTGAGTATATCGATACCGAAGAAGAAGAGACTACTATGATTTCCATGACCATTAATGTAAGTACTGGGGCAGTTTTGACCTTGCAAATGGGTCAATTTATATTGTAAGACCGTGGGTCAACACTCAACTCTATAAAAGTTAGCTAAAAACTAAATGGACCGAACATAATAGAAGTCACTCTAAACATACTTCAAGTTTTACAACCTCCTAATTGGATCAACATTTTTCAATAAAAACAATTTTATTTTTCATATTTAATGTATTAGTTGGTTAAAGAAGTGTATTTTCTAATGGGTGTAGGATCTTGTAATCGCGAGGTTAAATCCAGATGAATCTTATTCAGATACTTATACCCATTGTGAAATCCATCCATCATTAATTTTGGGTGTTTGTGCATCCATCATACCATTTCCTGACCACAATCAAGTAAGCTCTTACATCGAAACTATAATTTAGTTTACACAGCGAATTTTGTTGTTGCTTGATGACTATAATTGGTTATTTTATGTGTAAAACAGTCTCCACGTAATACATACCAGTCAGCCATGGGAAAACAAGCTATGGGTGTCTATGCCACCAACTTCCAATTTCGTATGGTATGTACCAAGTTTTTCTTTTTACTAAAATGTAACGTCATGCGGTTATTTTCTTACTGTTCTGCTGCAACTATGTTTGTTTTAGGATACATTGGCTTACGTTCTCTACTATCCTCAAAAGCCACTCGTGACTACTAGAGCAATGGAGCACTTGCACTTCAGACAGCTTCCAGCTGGCATTGTAAGTAGTTTAATATGCATAATAAGATGTTCTAGTTTTACCTGAATATCGTCCCTGAGTCTCTTGTTTTTTAGAACGCAATTGTGGCGATTGCCTGTTATTCTGGATATAACCAAGAAGATTCAGTTATTATGAACCAATCCTCAATTGATCGTGGTTTCTTTAGATCACTACTCTTCCGTTCATACAGGTTCTCTCGGTCAATCCAGCTGGTGGTGTTGTATTTTTTACAAATATTTCTATTTTCGCTCTTTAATAATTAATTATGTCTTCTCCAGAGACGAAGAAAGGAAGTCAGGGACGCTTGTGAAAGAAGATTTTGGCTGTCCTGATAGAGCTAATACCCAGGTAAGCTTCAATTTTTTTTCCTGATATATAAGTATTCAAACAAACACAGAGGACAGTCTCAATTATTAACCTATTTATGTTTAAACGGGTCGAATTGGATACACACACACACACATATATATATTCTTTCTGGTGGCTAAAATTACGAGTTTTTAGCTAAAAAGAAACTCTTTAGTTACCTTACTGAAGAGAAGTGTTGGCGGGTCAATCCAACCGTTAGCCAACCTGCCCATTTTGCCATCAATGAAAGATCATTCATATTTTTTTTTTAAATTAATTTTTGCAGGGTATGAGCCACGGTTCGTATGATAAATTGGATAATGACGGTCTAACTCTCCCTGTGAGTGCTCGTTTTTGTGAATTATAAAATGCTATTTTCTTCTTATAGCTAAGGTTTGTTTTCTTGAAAACAACTAAATTGTAATCAGGGAACCCGAGTTGGCGGTAATGATGTGATAATTGGAAAAACAAAACCTATTGAACAAGATGAGGCTGGGGGTCAAAGCTCACGCTACACTCGTTGTGATCTCAGCACAAGCTTACGTCACAATGAAAGCGGAGTGGTTGATCAGGTATGGACCTGTCTTCTTTTCAGGTCAACTAGATTTGACCCAGACTTTTCTGATCTGTTTCCTGACCTGCCCATTATGCCACTTACAGGTAATGCTGACTACAAATGCTTACGGGCTACGGTTTGTGAAAGTGAGGGTGAGATCTGTAAGAATACCCCAAATTGGAGATAAGTTTAGCAGTAGGCACGGTCAAAAGGGAACCGTGGGTATGACTTACACACAAGAAGACATGCCGTGGACTGTTGAAGGCATCACCCCTGATATTATAGTCAATCCGCATGCTATCCCGTCTCGTATGACCGTCGGTCAACTTATTGAGTGTATCATGGGGAAAGTTTCTGCACATATGGGCAAAGAAGGAGATGCTACCCCCTTCACTGATGTTACTGTAAGTCACCTTATCCCTTTTCAAGTCTTTTAACTGATTCTCTTGTTCTGTTTCAAAGTTTTAACGATATGGCATTGGATAATGTGGCAGGTGGATCATATCAGCAGGGCGCTACACAAGTGTGGTTACCAGATGCGTGGGTCTGAGACCATGTACAATGGTCATACAGGTCGGAGGCTTCCTGCGATGATATTCCTTGGGCCAACTTACTACCAAAGGTTAAAGCATATGGTGGATGACAAGATTCACTCACGTGGACGGGGTCCAGCTCAGATTCTGAGTAGGCAGCCGACTGAGGGACGGTTACGTGATGGCGGGCTGCGACTTGGGGAGATGGAACGGGACTGTATTATTGCTCATGGGGCTGCTTGTTTTCTTAAAGAACGTTTGTTTGACCTGAGTGATGCGTATAGAGTTCATGTGTGTGAGCTTTGTGGCTTGATCGCTATTGCTAATCTAGGAAAGAAAACCTTCGAATGTAGAGGCTGCAAGAACAAAATTGATGTCGTTCAGGTGATTTATCGGTTTCCTTTTCTTGTCATTCTCTTGTGTTTGTTTATGGTAGAGGTTTTAAGTTCACCCTATTTCCTTATGAATGAGTCGATTTGGGCTATATTTTATCTTTAACGTGCCAAATGACCTGTTGCTTAAGTTGTATGACTCGCATAATTTTGCCATCTCTCCTTTATGGTGTTCACAGATGTAACCTGTTTCTGTACGTATGCAGGTGCATATTCCATACGCGTGTAAACTGCTTTTCCAGGAGCTTATGTCAATGGCGATTGCACCAAGAATGCTTACCAAAAGGTGTCTAACAAGCAATAGACAGCACGAATAAGGGCGCTATCTGTACTATGCATCAGAACTTAATGATCTATTAGCGTATAGTGTAAACAAATCGCTTGTTACAGTATGAAACTGGAGGCAATTATGCTCACTGGACTCTTTTCTTTATATCAGTTACTGAGATGAAGGATCATGCACAACAATGCTTGTCATATAGTAAACAAATATGCACATAAAACTGAATTACTGAAGCATTTAATCAAACACTTGCTAGTGCTACACATTAAATAATGAATGACTACTCAAAATAATTGCCAAGACACCCTTTCAATGTGTATTACTATTATAGATGAAAATATGCCCCTTTAAAAATAAAAATAAAAATAAAAATGTGTTTTTTATACTTCAAAATCTGTTTCATGTATAGATACATTACCAACACCTTTATACATTAATGTTTTTATGTTTTGTTATAAATTTTGCGAGTTAACACGCTACGACGTGCATGTACAGTTCAACATTTCTAACGTCTATTTTTTCGTCTAACGGTCAGGTCGCAACGCGCGGGTCCTAATCGACTAAGTTATTATGTTTTATGTCTTATGAATCGATCTAAATTTTGCGTGTTATGCGAGTTGGAGGCTCATGGGTTTGCCGTGGGCTAAATTCGGGCTTGTTTAAATGAGCCGCTTTCACTGAAATCTGCTTTGAGTGATGCACATAAGGATGTCGAAAATTAGAAGGTTGCTTTCGAAAATTCGAGTTTCATTTCAGTACATGTTTTTTATCACCATATGTGATTTTCGTCTACAAAATCTCAAATATTCAAATATTAACCAAGTATTAAGTCATTGCACTCATATATCCCAAAGAACAGATGCAATCTGAACCAGTTTCTACGGTTATGAAGTCTCCTTCGTGATGAAACCAACTATTCGCGCAGATACAGTTGAAGAAAAAACACCTTCCGCCACCAACGACTTCATAAATCCCTCTACTTCTTCCACATTACGCTTTTTTTCCAAATACTCCAAAACGATCGCTAGCTTATCCTTAACAGGTTCCTCATAAGGCAAAAACCGATAGCTCAATGCTGCATTCTTCAATGCTTCGACACCTTTTAGGACTTGATCATCTTCGAAATACCCAATCATTAACGAATACCAAGTATGAAAACTAGGAGCGCCCCCTTTCTCAATACCAGAACTCAAAACAGCTTCCGCCTTCGCCAATTCGCCATTTTTAACATAAACATCAATCAAGTCATTTGGTATACGAAAATCATAAGACAACCCCTGCGTCTCCCATTCTTTGAAAACCCTCTCGGCTCCTTCGACGTCATCTAATTGCAACAACGAGCTGATCATGTTTCTATAACCAGCATTATATATCTTTTTTTTCTTCAAAATCTTCCAAATTCGATCCACTTCGCCTTTCTTTCCTAACTTTGCATACGTATGAAGCACGGTATGGAGTGTTTTATGTCCACCTTTGGTGGTTATTGCCAATTTTTCTACCTTTTTTAGTAATTCGAAACTTTTCTCATTCAACCCGGCTTTCAAAAACGCATGTGCAGCAATAAGATACGTCATACAGTCCATACCAACACGTGGGTCGGCTTCCATGGTCTCCATGATCTTATTTAACCCTTCGATATTGCCAGTAGCCGCATAAGCCCTTAACCGAGGGGTGAATGAATATTTGTCTGGATAAAAACCGGCCTTTTCCATTTCATTAGTTAGCGCATCCATCTTCTCCCACTTCCCAACATTGTAATAAAGATTTATCAAAATATTGAAGGGAAGAGGAGTCATTATACGACCCGACTCACGTAACTTTTGCATCATGACCTCTGCTTTATCCTCTAGTTTTTCAAGAGCATAGATGTTAAGAAGGCAGATATCAATATGAAATCCTTTGAATACCTGTGAAATGTTATTGTAGAACTGCTCGGCTTTCTCTAAACCGTGAACTTTATAAATCAAATGCAGCCTGTCCCTAATATCACCCTTTGTAGGCGGTATGTACCGTTTATCAGTCATCCACTCTAATACCTGTGAGACAAAAGATGACACATTTTAGCATTGTAACGTAACGGCGTGTATCTGCTTTACCTACATCATATATGTATAGTATACAGTATGCCAGCACTAAACTAATACAATTAAACACAAGAAGCTAGAGGAAAATTGATCAATTTGTTTTGTAAGATTTTGACAACGGTCAAACTGAGTAAAATATCTAAAACAACTAAACAGGTAGCGACTAGCGAGTTAAATGGTTTAAAGGTTGCCTAAAGAATACTCAAGTATTCAAAACCTCGTAAATCAGTTTATTCGAAAACTAGATCATTGTTTCATAAAACAGTAATTGCACTCATATTTACACTTTCATGATTTGGGACATTCAAAAGGATGGATAAAACAAGTTTTGGCGAGTCAACCAACCAATAAAACTCTATTTTTTATTCGTTACCCAACCCACAAAGCTCACTGCATCAACGACATCCAGTCGGTATAGCATCTTTGGAGTTCGGATAACTATGACACAACCTGGGACCATATTTTCTAGATTCGATTGTAAATGCAATTATGCAAATAACCTAAGGCCTAATTTGGCATTGCATTTTCAGGGTTTGGATCAAGAATTGTTTGGTGAATCCAATGGCAAAAGGCAAACCTTTTTAAAGGCTTCAAAAATACTAAAATCTATGTTGGAGACAAGATACCGTTAAAATGCATGTTTGGATAGAGGGTTGTTCAAAAAGCTCAAAGCTCACTCGAAAAACAAGCTGAGCCAAGCCCAAGCCAAGGTAAGCTCAGGCCCGTTGGCTCGCTCGTTAGGCTCATTTAGCTGGCTCAATGGCTCCCTCGTTAAATTAAAGCCTAAATCTTAGTATATATAAATTATAACTCAAAAGTATAACCAAAATTCTAATATATACAAATGAAAATTAAAAAAAAAATGAACGGGCTGATTCAATCGTTTCACAAGCCGAGCTCGAGCTTGGCATTCAGCTCATTAAGTTAACCTAGCCAAGCCCGAGCCCAACCTGGTTCGGCTCGGCTCATTAACAGCCCTATTCCTGACCCTCAAAAGACAAAATTTATAAGAAAAAAAAAAAACTATGTAAATTGGATCTCATGTTGAAACAAAATCAGTGTTCTAATAAGAAGCAACTAATCTAACTCAAAATAACAAACATCTAATTAATCATTCGATACAGACAGACAAAACCACAAGGGAAAGTTTGAATCTTTTAACTTTCTTTGAACAAAAGATCATAATAAAAAAATAATAAGTAACATTAAAGGTCATAGATTAGGAAGAGAACCTCAAGGGCATGTGTGAATCTACTGAACTTGATCAAAGACTTAACAATTCTATCAAGTGAATCTTTATCAACTTCTCTTCCTTCACTGATCCACTGATCAAGAACTGGTACAATTGAAACATCAGGGTCACCCAGTGGTGAGATTCTTCTGTAAAGTGATGAATCGGGTTTAGTTTTTTTCGAAAATGTTGGTAACCCCCCATGTGATGAATTATTATTATTATTATTGTTGTTTCTTTTGTCAAGTGTTGGTGAAGGTAGTTTGGTTGAGAATGAGGCGCAGAAGTTCTTTGAGGCATTTCGACAAACACCTTGTGTGCGCAATGTTAAACGACAAAGTTTCATCTTCAACGTACAAATTTGATATGGGGTTTAGATGGTTTATGGTATCTGTGCCGCCCAAATACGGTGGTAGAGGTGAGCAAAAAAACCGGTTCGGGAACAGAAACCGGTAAAACCGACCCGAACCGAAACCGGTCAAAACCGGTTTCACGTGAAACCGGTACTAAAAAAATCTCAAACCGAACCGAACCGAAAACCGGCCTAAAACCGACGGAAAAACCGGTCAAAAGAAACCGAAACCGAACCGAAACCGGTACACAAACCGGCCGAAACCGAAAAAAACCGAAACCGAACCGAAACCGGTTTAAGAAAAATACATTTTTTGGCCATAAACACAACTAAAACTTTGTTTTTTTGTATTAATATTCAATTTCTTTTTTTAAAAAACCCTAAAAGTAATTAAAAGTTAAATTTTATGTAATTTATACGATTTTAAAAAGTGTGCGAAAAACCGATTAAGAACCGAAACCGAAACAAACCGAAACCGAACTGAAACCGGTCTTACGAATCGACAAAACCGGTCCAAAACCGAACCGGTTTGGAACCGAAACCGGTTCGGCTAGGAACCGGTACTGTAGCGAACCGGTTTAGAACCGAAACCGATTCGGCAAAAAAACCGATTTGCTCACCTCTATATGGTGGACCTATTATCGAAATTGGGCTTATTGGGCCAAGTTTGTGCTATTCCAAGCTGTCAACGGTAAAAAATATATACTACTCATATATGTGTTCTTTTTAGACCAAGGTGTTTAGGATTAATTTTTCAAAATAGATTATGCGTCTTGAAAAAATAGGGGCGAAGTTATTTTAGATTATTGCACTTTTATAACTCAAAAATTCATTTCAAAACTCAACCTCCAACACTAAAAACTGATTATTTGCATTTTAAAAACGCAATAATCTAAAATTTTCATTTCAAAACGCAATCCCAAACACCCCTTACATGTTTTCTGTTGTCATAATCGTTTATTATATATTTACCGAACTTCCCTAATTCAAAATTTTAATTACATATTCTCCCTCACACAAAACATACATATGCAATTAATTTTAGACGTTGGTAAATGTGTAACACGTAATCTTAGTAATGAGATATACGGAAAAATTTCTTCTGTTTTAAAATAAACTATAATGCTAGTGACGAAGCTTGAAAAAAATAGTGGTTGGAGCTAAAATTTACGAGACCCAATTTTTTTTTCCTATCGGTGAGGGCCGGAAGACCAAATCATATAAAAACTACCTACAAAAATCGCAAACTTTCAACACTGAGCCAAAAAACGAAGGAGGCCGGGGCACCCTCTGGCCCTCATAATCCTTCGCCATTGTATAATGCCTATATTTTAAGCAATGCAAATATTATTGTTCAACGTAGCACACTTAATGCATGTGTTAAATTATTGACAGAGGCCTATGAACTACTCTGGAGTTTTACATTTCAACACTTCTTTCACGTCATTTCGAGGGTGGGATGTCATCAAAAGTGAACTGTTGCTTCGAGTCAGTGGAATTGGGAAATTCTTTGTAAACAATGTTTACACCTTTTGTCCCTCACAACTTCACTCCCGAGGCCCGAATCCCAAGCGGGCCCGATTTCTTTTCTAGGTTGGGTTTGAGACTAGACAACGAACATTGCAACTTACGAACTAATCAAGATCAACCATGTAGAAAACTCTAACTAGTTTCTAGATCTTTTTATTCATATCCTTTTTTTTAGCCTTAGGTTAAGAAGACTCTAATTATTACTGGTAAAGGTTTCATGCCTTAGGTTAACGCGTGTTAGAAGACATCGAATCTAACTAGCATATCTCGAAAGATTGATTCAACCACACAACACAATCACAAAATCAATACTTAACATGCGGTCATACACATTATATAGTTCAGAATAATAAAACTTTACTTAAGATCACACATAAAGTCAAACCGAAACAAGATTCATCCAAACCTAGATGATCACAAGAGTTTAGTAAAAAAAAAAACATAAACTAAGTAGTAAACATCTCTAAGTTTAGCCAAAAATCAAGATCCATCTGAACCTAGACAGTACATGTTGAGTGCAACGTTTTGGTTAGACCAAAATGAAATGATATGTGGAAGAGAACTTTTTCTAAAGCACTTTCACTTTTGGTGAAAGATATTTTATATCATATGTATGTAAAATTTGTTTTTCTAGAATTATACAAGTATTTATGTTCATTTACAACAACAGAAAGATCTGTAAGAGATCTTGAGGTCGAACTAGAGGTTTCGATTTATGACATAAACCTTCACACTAACATTAGTCGACACGATTAAACAAATCAGGTTTTATTGTTTTAACTTGAATAAGTACCGGTCATAAATCAGTTTACAAGTTAATGCTATGTACATAGGCCAACTTAGTTACAAGCGGAGGTTCTAAATGGGCGTCAAAATATTGTACTGGTCCGGATGGTTACAATGCGTCGCCTTTGATCTTCAATGTGAGGTTATTACTGAAAATGAAGATCTTCTTATATGTAAATTCTTTGCGTAGATGGGCGAAAATTTCCAGAACTTTAGGTATTGATGTTGACGAATGAACACTTTCATCATCCATGCGAATCCACCATCTTGTATTTGGTTAAGAGTTTTTATTCTATGGTAACTGAGACCAAACCGAATTCAGCATGGTTCAAACTGAACGAAATAGCATAATAAGAATTCGGTTTGGTTTTCTGATTTTAACCGGATTGAACCTCACAAATCAAGTCAATACACAAAGACATTTAAAGACAATCAACATTCTGGTTGCTACATAATTAATATCCTGTTTATCAAACATCAAGGGTTTAGATTTGGGGTGCAACTAAAGTACTTAAGTTACAAACATAACACATGGGTTGAAATGGGTAGTGGGCTTACACATAACACATGCCATGGGTTGATTAAACATGGGATGTGATTATGTAAATGTATAAATACTATATCGGCTATTCGGTTTTAATCAAACCTGTTGGAACCTAAAACCTAATTCGACTTTAAATGATTCGGTCTAGTTATTGGTTTGCTAGGTTTGACACCGAATAATGAACACCCTTAAAAAATCAGTTTGTTTAATGGTTGTAGAATTTTATGAATCTAACTACTAAACTATCAAACACAACCACAATACACAACAACAACTCAATGACAAAGATATAGCGACAAAACGGTTACCAAAGCTCTTATCAATTTTTGGTTTAAAATGTGATACTTTTTGTGGTAAAAGTTTATATCAATATTTTTTTAACATCATTGCATATTCTTATTTTGTTAAACATTTAGGCATATACAATTGAGTGCTGGTAAGTCATAAATATAAAAAGCAATATATTATATATTTTGATTTTACTTATGATGCATATTACCTATTCGTAGCCTTATTTTGTTAAACATTTGATGTTTTTTGTGCTATTTGTTTTATTGATTGATTGTAAACGGTTGAATGTTATTTGCAACTTTGTTCTTTATCTTTCAATTTTCAAGAGTTCTAAAATTGGGATCTATTAGAGGGGGTTTGGTTTGGTAATCATTAATTGACAATCGTGTTGTTTCTTGTGGATCTTTAATCAAGTCACTTAGGTATGTTTTTCCATATTGACTTTTATTTGAATTAATAAACTTTAAGTTGATTTTATTTTTTATTGTGGGTGTGTTTAGGGGTGTAAACGAGCCGAGCCGAGCCCGAGCCTGACTGGGCTCGAGCTCGGCTCGTTATGTTTTATGAAGCTCGAGCTCGGCTCGGTTCGAGCCTACAATCTTGAGCTCGAGCTCGGCTCGCTAGCAAAATCAAAAGGTCGAGCTCGGCTCGAGGTGATTTGAGAACGAGCTCAAAGCTCGGCTCGAGATCGCAAAAGCTCGGCTCGCGAGTGTTATTAAATGGGCCTATGAAATAAGGACTTGGGCTTTGGAGATGTGGGCTATAAATTATAAGAGATATATAAATAACTTATAATTATGTTTGGGCTCGTTTAGGCTCGCGAGCCCAATCGAGCTTTGTATCTAGGGCTCGAGCTCGATAATTAAACGAGCCATATTTCAGGCTCGGGCTCGGGCTCGTTAAGGCTCGTCTCATTCGGGCTTTTTATCGAGCCGATCCCGGGTAGCTCTCGAGCCGCTACGTGTCATTTACACCCCTAGGTGTGTTGATGTTGTCATTTAAAGGAAGCTGACGGAATCAGAATTTCTCTCATACGCCGATATCCGTTATCTGAACTCAGATTTCGCTTAAGGTAATGATATGGTCTTCTTTATTCTTTCGATTTAGTTGTTGTTCTTCTTTTATCATTTTTTATTAAGTCATATTAGATTTTTCAAAGCTGTAAAAAAATAAGAAAATAAATTCTAAATAAGTCAAAACTTTAAAGTTAGTAACAATAAATTTGATCAAAACAATTTATTATTATAGCACAAAAGCACATGATACGAGTACAACTCTAGATGCTTATTGTACAATCTTCTAAGCTTTCATTTTATTCACATGGATTATAATCCAACCCTCCATATTGAAACCCTTCATCCACATCTTCATATACCTATTCTCTCTCTCTCTCTCTCTTCCTTTTTTTGTGATAACGTGCTTTTATTTTCTTCTCCTTAACCTGCTTTTCCTTTTCATCTTCTTCCATCCAATTGCTGAGTTAGATTGGCTTTCTACAAGCCTTCATCATCGTCGCTCACCACCCTTGCTCCGCCTAATCCCTCGCCTAGGGCTGATTTCCGATATATAACCTCGCCTAGCACCTAGGCGCCGCCTAGGCCGAGTTTTACAACACTGGTCGTGTTATAAACTAATTGAATACCTAAGGTTTTTAATGCAATAATATCTAAGTTCATCTTGCCATAACCTTACCTTTTAAATTTGCTTAACATGGACTAGCCTAGTCCCTACTATCTCGAGTCTTGGTATGACTGGGCCGGTTAATTTAAATCTTGGTATTTCAAGCCTTTTATCAAATTTATTTTCTATAAAACAATGCATTTTAACTAAGTTTCAAAAACTTAGTAATATTATTTCTTGCCACAAATCCATTTAATATCAATTCTGGTTTTTGAGTGTTACAACAAAAGACCAAAAACAACAAAATCTCATTTACTCCATAGTATCCTCCACAAAATCCGTGACCCGATCATTAAACTGCAAACAGAATCTAAGAACCCAGATCCATCCAAAATTGACCTCCCTTCCCCCAATCCCTACCCTATTAGTTTTGACCTTTAACACTAATCTGGAGTGGGCGTGACGAAATTGTATGAATCCCAACAATGAGAACGGCATGGTCGGGTTCGGCTTTCGGACCACCACGATACGGTTTTTTTTCGAGGTTCTACAGGCCTTCCAAGTTTTTTCCAATCCATCGCTCGAAACAAAACCAATCATTGGATAACACGGACCATTGGGTCCAAAATTTTCGCACAAAGCCCGAAATACTCCTCTTCCCTAGTTGACCCGAAACTTATGGGCCTAAAAGAGTGGGTCGTTTCCATACCTATACTTGTTTCTATCCCAATCTTGTACTACAGTGTTGGTTTGAAGTCCTCGAGTGGGCTTGCACACTACCTTTTCCGCATTTGAAACCGCATTAACTCTTTTGATGGGTTTGATCTCAATTCCAAGGTACTACAGCGAACCCAGTTTGACATTCTAACATAGATGGCCAACATTTGACCCAATGCCTAAGCAAGGCAGTTCCCTTCGTTTCTTTGGTTCCAAACAGGTTTGTATATGTCTTCGTTACATCGATGGTATCCAACTATGCCAATGTTGTCACTGGTTTTATGTATAATGTGGGTCATAGATAAAAAAAACTCATTGCAATGGTTTATTCGAGATAGGCGTAGTAAAACATTTAAAACAACATGTTGGTTTAAAAACAACGCTAAGAAAATTCATGTGAAAACGTAGGTAATGATAACTTGCATGGAGTGCTGATATATAAAACGAAACTCATAAAAAGTCACGTAATAGAAATATGCTAAAAAATTTCAAAATAACAATTTCAAGGGTTGTAGTGTAAATCAGTTAAAGAAAAAAAATCAACCAACTAGTTTTAACCGATGTACTGATTAACCAGGAAAATAACCGAAAAAATGAAAAAAAGTTGCAATAATCGGCTATTAGCCGAAGTCATAACCCATTATAGCCGATTAGTGGTTTAGTTTAACCTTAGATTTGTTTTATTTTATAAATAACTTGTTATTTTTAACCGATGCACTGATTAACCGCAAAATAACAAAAAAATATTGAAAATAACGGGTTACTAACCAAACAAGTTAAAGTAGCAATAACTAGTTATTGGCATGCTTTGAGTACCAGAGGCTTCACAACACAACTGATAGTTTTAAGAGAGAGTTAGTGAGAGAGAAGTTAGATGTGAGAGAGAATTAGAAACAAATGAAATGATTTGAAAATGAGGGTTGCCCTCTATTTATAGAGAAGTGTGACTAAACCCTAATGGGCTTGGCCATTATAGACCAAATAAGTCTAGGCTATTGATCCAAACCTCAAGTTCTAAAAAGCCCAACACTTTCATCATAAAGTTCACCAAAAACAAAAGTACTACTCACAAAGCAAAGAGTACAATCATTTACTTAAGGGTAAATTACACAATTCGTCCTTTAGGTTTGGGCCATTTTTCAGTGGATGTCCTTTCGCGTTTCAGTTGATGTGATTCGTCCTTAACGACCTAAAATCCTTACACCCACTGTCCTAAGGGCCTAACTTGGTTAGTTTTTAACGTTAAGTCTGGTCATGTGGGGGGCACGTGAGGGTATATTCGTCAATTCATCTGCCCCTTTCATTTCTCTCACCTCATATCACCACCTCCTCGCCGTCCACTTTTCTGCAAAATATTATTACACGTGGGACATACTGTCTTCTAGATAAACCAACGAACACATCCCCTCACCTCATATCACCACCTCCTCGCCGTCGCCGTCCACTGTCCGCCGTCGCCATGTCCATCTGCTCATCTTATCGTCGAATCCCAACCAACCTCCTCCCAATCTTCCAAACCCGACCCATACCCGTACCCATAACCCCATCATCTTTCTCTATCAAACCATTCCCTTCAACCAAACCCAATCATCTCTCCAAATCCTTCACCGTCCGATCATCATCCATCACCCAACCCTCTTCCCCTGATCCCTCCATACATAACCCATCCAACCTTAATATCTTCGAACAGCTCCCTCAAAACCTTCAACATATCATCAATCTGTTCCAATCCGTACAAGACCCAAAAGCCAAATATGAGCAGCTCTTATTCTACGGCAAAAACCTTAAACCCCTCGACACCCAATACAAAACTGAAGAAAATAAAGTCAAGGGTTGTGTTTCCCAGGTCTGGTTAAGGGCTTATTTTGATAATAATAATAATAACCCTAATAAAAATGTAATCTTTGAAGCTGATTCTGATGCTTTGATTACTAAAGGCTTAGCTGCTTTACTTGTTCAAGGTCTTTCTGGTTCATCTGTTGAAGAGATTTTAAAAATTTCTCCTGATTTTATTGTGCTTTTGGGTTTGCAACAGAGCTTGTCTCCTTCTAGAAACAATGGGTTCTTGAATATGTTTCAGTTGATGCAGAAGAAGGCTTTGATGTTGTTTGTTGAAGCTGAGAAGGGGGTTGAATCAAGAAGTGTGAATGTTGATGACCCGGGAATGGATATTGATCGATAAAGTAGAAGGTGGATTATGAGTTTGTCTGACATTATGAAGGGTTTTATAGAAGAAAAGGGGGGGAGGGAAATGGGCAGATGAATTGACGAATATACCCTCACGTGCCCCCCACATGACCAGACTTAACGTTAAAAACTAACCAAGTTAGGCCCTTAGGACAGTGGGTGTAAGGATTTTAGGTCGTTAAGGACGAATCACATCAACTGAAACGCGAAAGGACATCCACTGAAAAATAGCCCAAACCTAAAGGATGAATTGTGTAATTTATCCTTTACTTAATCAACAAAACCCTTACTCACAAAAACCCCAACCGTTCTTCACCAACACACACACACAAATAAACCCTAATCAAACAATCAATCAACCGTTAATTTTTTTTAAAAAAAAAAGATGTTAGCATTAGCAAATCGATTAAGAAACATACAAAACACAAAGACCCGATTATTCACAACTGCTACAATCGCTAGAAATGAAAGTAACAGTAAGAAGAAGAAGGTGTCATTGTATTCCAAGATTAGCCCACTTGGAAACCCTGGTTTAGCCATGACCCCTGAGCTCGATGATTGGGTTGGTTCAGGGAATAAGGTACGACCCTCTGAGGTTAAGCAGATTATTCATGATCTTCGTAGACGCAGACGCTTTCATCATGCATTAGAGGTTTGTTTGTTCTATTATTATTTTTATTTTTATTTTATTTTTTTGTTGATCCATCATTTTATCAGACTTTCCGTTTATAGAGAGATTACAATCTTGTTATATTTGTTTTCTTTATTTACATTCAATTTAGGTTTTTTTTTTTTTTTTTTTTTTTTTTTGTGTGTGTGTTTGCATATGTGAAAGTATATAATTAAAAGGAAATTTGTAGGGTTGGGATCAAACCCACTTAACACATTTAGCTTAACGGGTCGGGTTCGTGTCAAACGGATGGGTTGCGGGTTGATATGTAAAAACCCTTTTTGTGTCATAGCTTAAACTGGTTGGCTTTTTGCGTATGTTAATAGATGTAGACATGTAGTTATAAAGAAATGTTTGGGGTTGGGTTTAGTCTAGGCGGCCAGGCTTGGTTTTAAAAAGCGCGCTCGAGGCGCGCTTAAGCGCAAAGCGCACCTAGGCGCAACCCCGTGCGCCTTATGTAACCCTAGGCGAGCAGTGTGAAAAAAGCGCAAGAAAAGCGCAAAAAGCGCCCTAAAAGCGCAAAAAGCGCACGAAAAAAGCGCACTAAAAGCGCGCTTTTTGTACACATGCTATTTTTGTGCTTAAAATTGTTATACATGTAGCTAAAAAGGCTGTACATTCAAGTTAAATCATATATATACCTTATTTGTACCTATATTTTGAGTAAATAATGTTAAAAACCTATAGCATATATAAAAAAAATTATATAATCGTCTTGCGCCTCGCGTACGAAAAGCCCACCGCTTTTGCGCTTTGCGCCTCGGTTTTAGACCTCGTCGCTTTTGTGCGCTTCGCGCTTTTTAAAACCAAGCGGCCAGGTGGGTCCCAATTAAACCACGGTCCATGGACACGTTTAGCTAAACAGGTTTGGTTTGGGTTAAGCTAACGGGTTGCGGGTTGATCTGCTAAACCAATTTTTTATGTAATAGCTTAGAGTAGTTGGGTAAATTAAAATGGAAACGGGCACTAGATTTATGGCTTAGACTTTAAACGACAATACGACATGTCGTGTTTGTGTCAACATGCAAATCCGCGTGTCAAGTTTTTTGGGTTCATGTGTTTGGCATGATTCTTCATGCTTTGTTTGTGTTTGTGTCAACATGCAAATACGTGTGTCAAGTTTTCGGGTTCATGTGCTTGACATGATTCTTGAGTTCGTGCTTTGTTTGTGTTCGTGTAAAATTTTCAATTTGACGGGTCACGGGATGACATATTAAACGCTAGTTTAGACTCTTGGGTAATTTATGCTAAAATTTTTAAGTTAAGGTAGAAATGGGCATAAGGGTTTATAGTTTAAACAACAGGTCATCTGCGAATACGCGTGTCGTGTTTGGTTCACGTGTTCGACACGATTGTAGGGTTCATGTACAGTTTGGGTTCGTGTAAAGTTTCCAGGTTTGACCTTCAAATTACGACCTGCATAGCGTCACTTATAATGTTATGCGGTATGCCATGCTGCAGGTTTCAGAGTGGATGAACAAGAAAGGCATTTGTGCATTTACATCTACAGATCACGCGGTGCAGTTGGACCTAATTGGCAAGGTCCATGGGTTCCTCGAGGCAGAAAACTACTTCAATGGTCTAACCGAACAGGATAAAACCGATAAGACATACGGAGCCCTTCTCCATTGTTATGTCAGACAACGTGAAACCGAGAAAGCGCTTTCGCAATTCGAAAAAATGAAAGAAAAAGGTTTCGTTTTGTCACCCGTCACTTATAATGACATAATGAGCCTTTATATCCGTACCTCCGAAGTCGAGAAAGTTCGTGATGCGTTAAAAGAGATGAAAAAGAACGGTGTCTCTCCTGACAATTTAAGCTATAGAATGTGTATAAATTCGTATGGGGATAAAACGGACATCGATGGTATGGAAAGCGTATTAAAAGAAATGGAGAACGATTCTAATATCGTCATGGATTGGAACACGTATACAGTCGTTGCAAGCTGTTATATTGCAGCTAATCTTTTAGACAAGGCGAATAACGCCTTAAAGAAAGCTGAAAAACAGTTGGTTGAGAAAGACGGATTAGGATACAATCATTTGATCTCGTTACACGCGCGTTTAGGAAGCAAAGATGATGTCGTTAGAGTATGGGGTCTGCAAAAGAGCGCGTGTAAGAGACTGATCAACCGTGATTATATCACAGTGGTGAATTCACTTGTGAAACTTGATGAGTTTGAAGAAGTCGAAAAGATATTAACAGAGTGGATTTCATCTGGAAATGTTTATGATTTTCGGGTCCCGAGCATTATCATTGACGGGTATTTGAAGAAAGGTTCATGCGATAAAGCAAAGGACTTGCTTGATCGTTTGTCTAAGGACCAAAAGGCGACAACGCCTGATAGTTGGGCGTTGGTGGCGTTGGAATTTTTGAAAAAGGGCGATGTCGGGTCGTGCATAAGTTGTATGGAGACCTTGTTTTGTTTGCAGTTAGAGAAGGAAGATTGGAAAATCGACTCGAAAGTTGTTGAAAAGTTGTTGGATGGCGTCGGTGAGAAGGCGGGCGTGCAAGATGTCGAATCGTTTGCGCATAAGTTGAAGAAATTTGTGAAATTAGATAGGGGAATGTATCATAGTTTGATGAAAGGTTACATTAATGGTGGTAAAGATGTAGGCAAGGTTGTGGAAGACATGAAAGCTGATGGAATTGAAGAAGATGAAGAAACAAAGAAGATACTTGGCTTGCAGCAGAACAAAGTTTAAGGATTCAAAATGGTGAATGACAAAATTGCCCTTTACCCCCCACCCCCCCCACCCCCCACCCCCCACCCCCCTTATGTTTTTTTTTTTTTCATATTCTAGCGTAGTAGGTGAAACACTTTTGGATTCATTGGTATGATGTTCCAAGTTTTGGTGAACAAATTTGTAATTGTGTTGTGCATTGAAGTATTGTTTTTGATGCTGTCCAACTTTATGCTTTGCTACTTAGGGGCATTTACGACCTTTAAACTAAGTTTATCTATGAAAAACCATTAATGTTCTGAGCAAAGGTCATCCTTGTTTGAGTTGTATCTTTTTTGGTTAAAAAGCAGTCCACATGTTTGAAAATATTTGACATCTCAGAGCTAAAACTTAGTTGTAAATCAAATTCTTTTTTATTGGATATAGCAAATTTGGTCTCATTCGACTTTGGTTATCGAATTTGTGTCTCCATGCAACACAACCGAACCCAACCCAATTCATTACAGACATGAGAAACATAGTTCAATCCCGTTGTGTGGGAGACAATCAAAGAAGCTCAGGAACGCAGCTCTTAAGGGGCGGGGAGGGGCAGCCGACCCCCCGAATTTTCACTCAGAAGTTTCGATTATATAGTATTCGTATAAAAAAAATTTGGTATATAAGGTTTCGACCCCTGAAACTAGTGACTTCCGACCCCCGAAGTTTCGGGTCAAGCTTCGCCACTGATCGAGCTCTCTTGTTACGTTCTATATCCTAAAAACACATTTTTCCACGAATGATGTAACAATATATACAACACCAAATTCGTAAGCCACTTTTTTAATAAGTTGCAAAAATGGTTACTAATTATCGGTTACTTTTTAGCACGAACCTAGCTTGATGTGTTGCCTCTTAGACATTCTTAGGGCGTTGACCCCGTTTAGGTTCCATGATACTCGAAATCATAATAATTTTGATCTAGTGTGTATTCAACACCTTCTAACTCGAATAAATATTTATTTTGGTTTCTCAATTGAGTTACAAGTAAATCATAGTCGCTCAAAAAAAGTTAATCACACTAAATTCACTTTGTAGCTGGATATGTTGGATATTTTAGTGTAATTGGATTGACTGTTTGACCAATATGTTCATAATAATACATCATATAGGTATGGTGGCACGAAGTGCACGCCTATTTGAATTTATTATGAACTTGGGGGGCGAAGCCCCCAAGGAACGGGGGTCCGGGGGCAGCGCCCCTGGGAGCAGGGTCCAAGGGACAGAAACAGAGGGACTATTTTGGCAAGTTCGAAAACCTTGGAAAAACTGCCTAAAAGGCAGTTAATGGCCCAATCGTTTCATAACGTATTCTTCTTCTTGGTCATAATCTCTCTGGTTCTCAAAAATCTCAATCATAACATACAAAAACTTCTCAATCTCTGATTGTATCCGATTGAATATTCGATAGAACCGTCGACAAACACCTTGTGTGCGCAATGTTAAACGACACAGTTTCATCTTCAACGTACAAATTTGATCTGGGGTTTAGATGGTTTATGGTATCTGTTCCGCCCAAATATGTAACTATGATCGAAATTGAGCTTATTGGGCCAAATTTGTGCTATTCCAGGCTGTCAACATATATGTGTTCTTTTTAGACCAAGGTGTTTAGGATTAATTTTTCAAAACAGATTATGCGTTTTGGAAAAATAGGGGTGAAGTTACTTTTAGATT
Organism: Ambrosia trifida; assembly: GCA_028751855.1. NCBI lineage: Eukaryota > Viridiplantae > Streptophyta > Magnoliopsida > Asterales > Asteraceae > Ambrosia > Ambrosia trifida. The sequence goes on from CM054129.1 coordinate 128,074,969, forward strand.
ATTGCACTTTGATAACTCAAAAATTCATTTCAAAACTCAACCCCAAACACTAAAAACTGATTATTTGCATTTTCAAAACGCAATAATCTAAAATTTTCATTTCAAAACGCAATCCCAAACACCCCCTTACATGTTTTCTGTTGTCACAATCGTTTATTATATATTTACCGAACTTCCCTAATTCAAAAATTCAATTACATATTTTCCCTCACACAAAACATACATATGCAATTAATTTTAGACATTCGTAAATGTGTAACTCATAATCTTCGTAATGAGATATACGGAAAAATTTCTTCTGTTTTAAAATCGACTATAATGATAGTGACGAAGCTTGAAAAAAATAGTGGTTGTAGCTAAAAATTACGAGACCCAATTTTTTTTTTCTATCGGTGAGGGCCGGAAGATCAAATCATATACAAACTACCTACAAAAATCGCAAACTTTCAACACTGAGCCAAAAAACGAAGCAGGCCGGGGCACCCTCTGGCCCTCATAATCCTTCGCCATTGTATAATGCCTATATTTTAAGCAATACAAATATTATTGTTCAACGTAGCACACTTAATGCATGTGTTAAATTATTGACAGAGGCATATGAACTGCTCTGGAGTTGTACAAGCCAAGAGGTTTGTTTGTCTGTATTCCCAAAGGCTTATGTACCAGTCTCGAAGTCTTCCTTGGCATCTTGTGAGAAATCGTTTGATGACCATGTCGTTCCCATAATACTGGAGTTCAACGGAACACCAGGTTAGCATTTCAACACTTCTTTCACGCCATTTCGAGGGTGGGATGTCATCAAAAGTGAACTGTTGCTTCAAGTCAGTGGAATTGGGAAATTCTTTGTAAACAATGTTTACACCTTTTGTCCCTCACAACTTCACTCAACTTTTAATTATTTAAAAAATAATTACCCTTTCCCCCTTAAGTTAAACCAACTACCACAAGATTTTTTTATGATAGTGTTGTCTATTGGACTGGGAAGCTGCCTGAGGCCCGAATCCCAAGCGGGCCCGATTTCTTTTCTAGGTTGGGTTTGAGACTGAACAACGAACATTGCAACTTACGAACTAATCAAGATCAACCATGTAGAAAACTCTAACTAGTTTCTAGATCTTTTTATTCATATCCTTTTTTTAAGCCTTAGGTTAAGAAGACTCTAATTAGTAATTATTACTGGTAAAGGTTTCATGCCTTAGGTTAACGCGTGTTAGAAGACATCGAATCTAACTAGCATATCTCGAAAGATTGATTCAACCACACAACACAATCACAAAATCAATACTTAACATGCGGTCATACACATTATATAGTTCAGAATAATAAAACTTTACTTAAGATCACACATAAAGTCAAACCGAATCAAGATTCATCCAAACCTAGATGATCACAAGAGTTTAGTAAAAAAAAAAACAACATAAACTAAGTAGTAAACATCTCTAAGTTTAGCCAAAAATTAAGATCCATCTGAACCTAGACCAAAATGAAATGATATGTGGAAGAGAACTTTTTCTGAAGCACTTTCACTTTTGGTGAAAGATATTTTATATCATATGTATGTAAAATTTGTTTTTCTAGAATTATACAAGTATTTATGTTCGTTTACAACAATAGAAAGATCTGTAAGAGACCTTGAGGTCGAACTAGAGGTTTCGATTTATGACATAAACCTTCACACTAACATTAGTCGACACGATTAAACAAATCAGGTTTTATTGTTTTAACTTGAATAAGTATCGGTCATAAATCAGTTTACAAGTTAATGCTATGTACATAGGCCAACATAGTTACAAACGGATGTTCTAAATGGGCGTCAAAATATTGTACTGGTCCGGATGGTTACAATGCGTCGCCTTTGATCTTCAATGTGAGGTTATTACTGAAAATGAAGATCTTCTTATATGTAAATTCTTTGCGTAGATGGGCGAAAATTTCCAGAACTTTAGGTATTGATGTTGACGAATGAACACTTTCATCATCCATGCGAATCCACCATCTTGTATTTGGTTAAGAGATTTTATTCTGTGGTAACTGAGACCAAACCGAATTCAGCATGGTTCAAACTGAACGAAATAGCATAATAAGAATTCGGTTTGGTTTTCTGATTTTAACCAGATTGAACCTCACAAATCAAGTCAATACACAAAGACATTTAAAGACAATCAACATTCTGATTGCTACATAATTAATATCCTGTTTATCAAACATCAAGGGTTTAGATTTGGGGTGCAACTAAAGTACTTAAGTTACAAACATAACACATGGGTTGAAATGGGTAGTGGGCTTACACATAACACATGCCATGGGTTGATTAAACATGGGATGTGATTATGTAAATGTATAAATACTATATCGGCTATTCGGTTTTAACCAAACCTGTTGGAACCTAAAACCTAATTCGGCTTTAAATGATTCGGTCTAGTTATTGGTTTGCTAGGTTTGACACCGAATAATGAACACCCTTAAAAAATCAGTTTGTTTAATGGTTGTAGAATTTTATGAATCTAACTACTAAACTATCAAACACAACCACAATACACAACAACAACTCAATGACAAAGATATAGCGACAAAACGGTTACCAAAGCTCTTATCAATTTTTGGTTTAAAATGTGATACTTTTTGTGGTAAAAGTTTATATCACTATTTTTTTAACATCATTGCATATTCTTATTTTGTTAAACATTTAGGCATATACAATTGAGTGCTGGTAAGTCTTAAATATAAAAAGCAATATATTATATATTTTGATTTTACTTATGATGCATATTACCTATTCGTAGCCTTATTTTGTTAAACATTTGATGTTTTTTGTGCTATTTGTTTTATTGATTGATTGTAAACGGTTGAATGTTATTTGCAACTTTGTTCTTTATCTTTCAATTTTCAAGAGTTCTAAAATTGGGATCTATTAGAGAGGGTTTGGTTTGGTAATCATTAATTGACAATCGTGTTGTTTCTTGTGGATCTTTAATCAACTCACTTAGGTATGTTTTTCCATATTGACTTTTATTTGAATTAATAAACTTTAAGTTGATTTTATTTTTTATTGTGGGTGTGTTAAGGGGTGTAAACGAGCCGAGCCGAGCCCGAGCCTGACTGGGCTCGAGCTCGGCTCGTTATGGTTTTATGAAGCTCGAGCTCGAGCTCGGCTCGGTTCGAGCCTACAATCTTGAGCTCGAGCTCGGCTCGCTAGCAAAATCAAAAGGTCGAGCTCGGCTCGGCTCGGCTCGAGGTGATTTGAGAACAATCTCAAACGAGCTCAAAGCTCGGCTCGAGATTGCAAAAGCTCGGCTCGCGAGTGTTATTAAATGGGCCTATGAAATAAGGACTTGGGCTTTGGAGATGTGGGCTATAAATTATAAGAGATATATAAATAACTTATAATTATGTTTGAGCTCGTTTAGGCTCGCGAGCCCAATCGAGCTTTGTATCTAGGGCTCGAGCTCGGGCTCGATAACTAAACGAGCCATATTTCAAGCTCGGCTCGGGCTCGTTAAGGCTCGTCTCGTTCGGGCTTTTTACCGAGCTGATCCCGGGTAGCTCTCGAGCCGCTACGTGTCATTTACACCCCTAGGTGTGTTGATGTTGTCATTTAAAGGAAGCTGACGGAACCAAAATTTCTCTCATACGCCGATATCCGTTATCTGAACTCAGATTTCGCTTAAGGTAATGATATGGTCTTCTTTGTTCTTTCGATTTAGTTGTTGTTTTTCTTTTATTTTTTATTAAGTCATATTAGATTTTTCAAAGCTGTAAAAAAATAAGAAAATAAATTCTAAATAAGTCAAAACTTTAAAGTTAGTAACAATAAATTTGATCAAAACAATTTATTATTATAGTACAAAAGCACATGATACGGGTACAACTCTAGATGCTTATTGTACAATCTTCTAAGCTTCTAAATGCACATCACATGGATTACAATCCACACCATTCATTTTATTCACATGGATTATAATCCAACCGTCCATATTGAAACCCTTCATCCACATCTTCATATACCTATTCTCTCTCTCTCTTCCTTTTTTTGTGATAACCTGCTTTTATTTTCTTCTCCTTAACCTGCTTTTCCTTTTCATCTTTTTCCATCCAATTGCTGAGTTAGGTTGGCTTTCTACAAACCTTCATCATCGTCGCTCACCACCCTTGCTCCGCCTAATCCCTCGCCTAGGGCTGATTTCCGATATATAACCTCGCCTAGCACCTAGGCGCCGCCTAGGCCGAGTTTTACAACACTGGTCGCGTTATAAACTAATTGAATACCTAAGGTTTTTAATGCAAAAATATCTAAGTTCATCTTGCCATAACCTTACCTTTTAAATTTGCTTAACATGGACTAGCCCAGTCCCTACTATCTCGAGTCTTGGTATGACTGGGCCGGTTAATTTAAATCTTGGTATTTTAAGCCTTTTATCAAATTTATTTTCTATAAAACAATGCATTTTAACTAAGTCTCAAAAACTTAGTAATATCATTTCTTGCCACAAATCCATTTAATATCAATTCTGGTTTTTGAGTGTTACAACAAAAGACCAAAAACAACAAAATCTCATTTACTCCATAGTATCCTCCACAAAATCCGTGACCCGATCATTAAACTGCAAATAGAATCTAAGAACCCAGATCTATCCAAAATTGACCTCCCTTCCCCCAATCCCTACCCCATTAGTTTTGACCTTTAATACTAATCTGGAGTGGGCGTGACGAAATTGTATGAATCCCAACAATGAGAACGGCATGGTCGGGTTCAGCTTTCGGACCACCACGATACGGTTTTTTTTCGAGGTTCTCCAGGCCTTCCAAGTTTTTTCCAATCCATCGCTCGAAACAAAACCAATCATTGGATAACACGGACCATTGGGTCCAAAATTTTCGCACAAAGCCCGAAATACTCCTCTTCCCTAGTTGACCCGAAACTTATGGGCCTAAAAGAGTGGGTCGTTTCCATACCTATACTTGTTTCTATCCCAATCTTGTACTACAGTGTTGGTTTGAAGTCCTCGAGTGGGCTTGCACACTACCTTTTCCGCATTTGAAACCGCATTAACTCTTTTGATGGGTTTGATCTCAATTCCAAGGTACTACAGCGAACCCAGTTTGACCTTCTAACATAGATGGCTAACATTTGACCCAATGCCTAAGCAAGGCAGTTCCCTTCGTTTCTTTGGTTCCAAACAGGTTTGTATATGTCTTCGTTACATCGATGGTATCCAACTATGCCAATGTTGTCACTGGTTTTATGTATAATGTGGGTCATAGATAAAAAAAACTCATTGCAATGGTTTATTTCGAGATAGGCGTAGTAAAACATTTAAAACAACATTTTGGTTTAAAAACAACACTAAGAAAATTCATGTGAAAACGTAGGTAATGATAACTTGCATGGAGTGCTGATATATAAAACGAAACTCATAAAAAGTCACGTAATAGAAATATGCTAAAAAATTTCAAAATAACAATTTCAAGGGTTGTAGTGTAAATCAGTTAAAGAAAAAAAATCAACCAATTAGTTTTAACCGATGTACTGATTAACCAGGAAAATAACCGAAAAAATGAAAAAAAGTTGCAATAATCGGCTATTAGCCGAAGTCATAACCCATTATAGCCGATTAGTGGTTTAGTTTAACCTTAGATTTGTTTTATTTTATAAATAACTTGTTATTTTTAACCGATGCACTGATTAACCGCAAAATAACAAAAAAATATTGAAAATAACGGGTTACTAACCAAACAAGTTAAAGTAGCAATAACTAGTTATTGGCATGCTTTGAGTACCAGAGGCTTCACAACACAAAGGCTTCACAACACAACTGATAGTTTTAAGAGAGAGTTAGTGAGAGAGAAGTTAGATATGAGAGAGAATTAGAGACAAATGAAATGATTTGAAAGTGAGGGTTGCCCTCTAAAAAGCCCAACACTTTCATCATAAAGTTCACCAAAAACAAAAGTACTACTCACAAAGCAAAGAGTACAATCATTTACTTAAGGGTAAATTACACAATTCGTCCTTTAGGTTTGAGCCATTTTTCAGTGGATGTCCTTTCGCGTTTCAGTCGATGTGATTCGTCATTAACGACCTAAAATCCTTACACCCACTGTCCTAAGGGCCTAACTTGGTTAGTTTTTAACGTTAAGTCTGGTCATGTGGGGGGCACGTGAGGGTATATTCGTCAATTCATCTGCCCATTTCCCTCCCCCCTTTTCTTCTATAAAAGCCTTCATAATAATGTCAGACAAACTCATAATCCACCTTCTGCTTTATCTATCAATATCCATTCCCGGGTCATCAACATTCACACTTCTTGATTCAACCCCCTTCTCAGCTTCAACAAACAACATCAAAGCCTTCTTCTGCATCAACTGAAACATATTCAAGAACCCTTACTCACAACATTTACTTAATCAACAAAACCCTTACTCCCAAAACCCCCCAATCGTTCTTCACCGACACACACGCAAATAAACCCTAATCAAACAATCAATCAACCGTTAATTTTTTTTAAAAAAAAAAGATGTTAGCATTAGCCAATCGATTAAGAAACATACAAAACACAAAGACCCGATTATTCACAACTGCTACAATCAATAGAAATGAAAGTAACAGTAAGAAGAAGGTGTCATTGTATTCCAAGATTAGCCCACTTGGAAACCCTGGTTTAGCCATGACCCCTGAGCTCGATGATTGGGTTGGTTCAGGGAATAAGGTGCGACCCTCTGAGGTTAAGCAGATTATTCATGATCTTCGTAGACGCAGACGCTTTCATCATGCATTAGAGGTTAGTTTGTTCTATTATATTAATTTTTTTTTGTTGATCCATCATTTTATCAGACTTTCCGTTTATAGAGAGATTACAATCTTGTTATATTTGTTTTCTTTATTTACATTCAATTTAGTGTTTTTTTTTTTTTTTTTTTTTTGCATATGTGAAAGTATATAATTAAAAGGAAATTTGTAGGGTTGGGATCAAACCCACTTAACACATTTAGCTTAACGGGTCGGGTTCGTGTCAAACGGATGGGTTGCGGGTTGATATGTAAAAACCCTTTTTGTGTCATAACTTAAACTGGTTGGCTTTTTGCGTATGTTAATAGATGTAGTCAGGGCCGGCTCAACCTTTTAGGGGGCCTAAAGCGAATTATCAATTTGGGGCCCTTTTTCCGAAAGCATAAAATATTTTTTTAGTTCTTGTATAGTCCGTGTTGCGATACGTTGTGTCTAACGAGCCAAATCAAATCATAATTAAATGGAGAGTATTTGTAATTGTCACTTTCTTATGATCTGTTCCTCTACTTCCTGGAATTACACAGCCCAATTCAGTGTTTCAAAATAAAAAATGGTGGCCCTATAGATTTGGGGGCCCAAAGCCCTAGCCTCATTTCACTTGGGCTTCAGCCGGCCCTGGATGTAGTTATAAAGAAATGTTTGGGGTTGGGTTTAGTCTAGGCGGCCAGGTGGGTCCCAATTAAACCACGGTCCATGGACACGTTTAGCTAAACAGGTTTGGTTTGGGTTAAGCTAACGGGTTGCGGGTTGATCTGCTAAACCAATTTTTTATGTAATAGCTTAGAGTAGTTGGGTAAATTAAAATGGAAACGGGCACTAGATTTATGGCTTAGACTTTAAACGACAATACGACATGTCGTGTTTGTGTCAACATGCAAATACGCGTGTCAAGTTTTTTGGGTTCATGTGTTTGGCATGATTCTTCATGCTTTGTCTGTTTTAGTGTTGGTGTAAAATTTTCAACATGCAAATACACGTGTCAAGTTTTTTGGGTTCATGTGTTTGACATGATTCTTCGTGCTTTGTTTGTGTTTGTGTTAGTGTAAAATTTTCAACATGCAAATACGCATGTCAAGTTTTTTGGGATCATGTGTTTGGCATGATTCTTCATGCTTTGTTTGTGTTTGTGTTAGTGTAAAATTTTCAACATGCAAATACGCATGTCAAGTTTTTTGGGTTCATGTGTTTGACATGATTCTTCGTGCTTTGTTTGTGTTTGTGTTAGTGTAAAATTTTCAAAATGCAAATACGCATGTCAAGTTTTTTGGGATCATGTGTTTGGCATGATTCTTCATGCTTTGTTTGTGTTTGTGTTAGTGTAAAATTTTCAACATGCAAATACGCATGTCAAGTTTTTTGGGTTCATGTGTTTGACATGATTCTTCGTGCTTTGTTTGTGTTTGTGTTAGTGTAAAATTTTCAAAATGCAAATACGCATGTCAAGTTTTTTGGGATCATGTGTTTGGCATGATTCTTCATGCTTTGTTTGTGTTTGTGTTAGTGTAAAATTTTCAACATGCAAATACGCATGTCAAGTTTTTTGGGTTCATGTGTTTGACATGATTCTTCGTGCTTTGTTTGTGTTTGTGTTAGTGTAAAATTTTCAAAATGCAAATACGTATGTCAAGTTTTTTGGGATCATGTGTTTGGCATGATTCTTCATGCTTTGTTTGTGTTTGTGTTAGTGTAAAATTTTCAACATGCAAATACGCATGTCAAGTTTTTTGGGTTCATGTGTTTGACATGATTCTTCGTGCTTTGTTTGTGTTTGTGTTAGTGTAAAATTTTCAAAATGCAAATACGTATGTCAAGTTTTTTGGGATCATGTGTTTGGCATGATTCTTCATGCTTTGTTTGTGTTTGTGTTAGTGTAAAATTTTCAACATGCAAATACGCATGTCAAGTTTTTTGGGTTCATGTGTTTGACATGATTCTTCGTGCTTTGTTTGTGTTTGTGTTAGTGTAAAATTTTCAAAATGCAAATACGTATGTCAAGTTTTTTGGGATCATGTGTTTGGCATGATTCTTCATGCTTTGTTTGTGTTTGTGTTAGTGTAAAATTTTCAACATGCAAATACGCATGTCAAGTTTTTTGGGTTCATGTGTTTGACATGATTCTTCGTGCTTTGTTTGTGTTTGTGTTAGTGTAAAATTTTCAAAATGCAAATACGTATGTCAAGTTTTTTGGGATCATGTGTTTTGCATGATTCTTCATGCTTTGTTTGTGTTTGTGTTTGTGTTAGTGTAAAATTTTCAATATGACGGGTCATGGGGCGACATGTTAAACACTAGCTTAGACTCTTGGGTAGTTTATGCTAAAATTTAAGAGTTAAAAGAGAAAGGGGCATAAGGGTTTACAGTTTAAACAAAAGGTCGTCCGCGAACGCACGTGTCGTGTTTGGTTCATGTGTTCGACACGATTGTAGGGTTCATGTACAGTTTGGGTTCGTGTAAAGTTTCCAGGTTTGACCTTCAAATTACGACCTGCATAGCATCACTTATAATGTTATGCGGTATGCCATGCTGCAGGTTTCAGAGTGGATGAACAAGAAAGGCATTTGTGCATTTACATCTACAGATCACGCGGTGCAGTTGGACCTAATTGGGAAGGTCCACGGGTTCCTCGAGGCAGAAAACTACTTCAATGGTCTAACCGAACAGGATAAAACCGATAAGACATACGGAGCCCTTCTCCATTGTTATGTCAGACAAAGTGAAACCGAGAAAGCGCTTTCGCAATTCGAAAAAATGAAAGAAAAAGGTTTCGTTTTGTCACCCATCACTTACATTGACATCATGAGGCTTTATATCCGCACCTCCGAAGTCGAGAAAGTTCGTGACACGTTCAACGAGATGAAAAAGAACGGTGTCTCTCCTGACAATTTAAGCTATAGAATGTGTATAAATTCGTATGGGGATAAAACGGACATCGATGGTATGGAAAGCGTATTAAAAGAAATGGAGAACGATTCTAATATCGTCATGGATTGGAACACGTATACAGTCGTTGCAAACTGGTATATTGCAGCTAATCTTTTAGACAAGGCGAATAACGCCTTAAAGAAAGCTGAAAAACAGTTGGTTGACAAAGACAGATTAGGATACATTATTTTGATCTCGTTACACACACGTTTAGGAAACAAAGATGATGTCGTTAGAGTATGGGGTCTGCAAAAGACTGCGCGTAAGAGACTGATCAACCGTGATTATATCCCAGTGGTGAATTCACTAGTGAAACTTGATGAGTTTGAAGAAGCCGAAAAGATATTAACAGAGTGGATTTCATCTGGAAATGTTTATGATTTTCGGGTCCCAAACATTATCATTGACGGGTATTTGAAGAAAGGTTCATGCGATAAAGCAAAGGACTTGCTTGATCGTCTGTTGAAGGACCAAAAGGTGACAGCGCCTGATAGTTGGGCGTTGGTGGCGTTGGAATTTTTGAAAAAGGGCGATGTCGGGTCGTGCATAAGTTGTATGGAGACCTTGTTTTGTTTGCAGTTAGAGAAGGAAGATTGGAAAATCGACTCGAAAGTTGTTGAAAAGTTGTTGGATGGCGTCGGTGAGAAGGCGGGCGTGCAAGATGTCGAATCGTTTGCGCATAAGTTGAAGAAATTTGTGAAATTAGATAGGGGAATGTATCATAGTTTGATGAAAGGTTACATTAATGGTGGTAAAGATGTAGGCAAGGTTTTGGAAGACATGAAAGCTGATGGAATTGAAGAAGATGAAGAAACAAAGAAGATACTTGTCTTGCACCAGAACAAAGTTTAAGGATTCAAAATGGTTAATGACAAAATTGCCCTTTTAACCCCCCCCCCCCCCAAAACCCCCTATCTTTTTTTTTGTTTTTTTCATATTCTAGAGTAGTGGGTGGTCTGTCTTGGTTCTTTTGTGACTGTTTGTGAGTTTGCTTGGTGTCTTTTGGTCCATGTGTTTTTTGTCTGTTTTGGTGGCTGTGTAAAATGTACACTTTGGTGTTGGCTTACCTACGCCCCACTTACGGTATGCGCATATAATGTATATGTGTGGCCGTTGGGGGACAAAAGTAAAGTTGCACTAGTTTTAATGTTATTTCACTAATTTCGTGAAAATAACGTTAAAAACGACGAACGAGTAATCATGCATCATGTGGTGGCGTGGATAGCCAAAAGACAAAGGGGTACACGCACTGATCGGGTTTGTCCAGATTGCTAAGTGTTCTGTACCTTATGTCCAAGGCTTGATACCAAACCACATCGAGCCGGGGGTCTCACTGGAAGCAGCCTCTCTATTCTTAGGGGTAGAGATAAGACTGTCTACATCTTACCCTCCTCACACCATACCTTAGCTTTGCTATAGGTGGGATTAACTGATTATGATGATGATGGTGTTGGCTAACCTCCTACTAGCCTATATCTTAATAAATTGCTTTGTTGGCCTTTAAAAAAAAAAAAAAAAACCCACATGTTTCCACGAATGATGTAACAATATATACAACACCAAATTCGTAAGCCACTTTTTTAACAAGTTGCAAAAATGGTTACTAATTATCGGTTAGTTTTTAGCACGAACCTAGCTGGATGTGTTGCCTCTTAGACATTCTTAGGGCGTTGCCCCCTTTTGAGGTTCCATGATACTCGAAATCATAATAATTTTGATCTAGTGTATATTCAACACCTTCTAACAAGAATAAATATTTATTTTGATTTCTCAATTAAATTACAAGTAAATTATAGTCACTCAAAAAAAAAAAATAATAATAATAACACTAAAATCACTAACAAAGAGCTTGTTATTGATTTTGCATGATCTTAAAATAATATCTTATTTTTAAAAGAAACTCCCACAAATCATGAAAAGAAAAATAGAAGTATAAATGCTTAAAAAATTCTTCAACTAGATTTATAATTTTCTCACTGTATATATACTAGGATGAGCATACACCATCGAATACCGAACCGATACCGTACCGAACTGAGAGTATTCAGTATCGGTACTCATATTTAGAGGTTTTCGATTTCGGTATCGGTATCATTACGGAATCGGTATGGTATCGATATTTTAAGGTAAAATACCGGTACCGTACCATATATTTTCGGTATCGGTATTGGGTTTTAGAAGTTTTCAGAATCGGTATCAGTTAATACCGATGCCGTCCCGAACTCATCCTTAATATATACGAGGAAAATAGGAAATGGTAAAGAAATGTAGCATGTATGATTGATAGGATATATATTCTATCTTTTACGTCCATCAGTAAAAAGCTACACAGTCCATTTAAATTTTGTTATTTAGTGGGGTCAACACATTAATCTCAATTTTTTTTTTAATATTAATCACATGAACAGAATATATTAAAAAAATGGTACCATTTTATCTCGTTTAATATAATATTAATATCACTCCAAAGCATAAATTTCCTTAAATTTCGGCCCATAAAGTTATTCATCAGGTCTCATTTTAAGGCAGAAAATTCCAAGATTCTTTGTCCAACATTACACACTACTTCTAGCTACTCTCACACACACTAGTTTCACACTACAAAACACACACACATACACACACAGTCATTATCATTATCTTGTTCAAGTTGTTGTTACAAGAAGTGTATTATTATATGTTAAGTTTGTGGTGTGGGATTGGATCTTTATTAAAATCACAATGAGGGTTTCATTAGGTGCAGTGATTGGAAGATTCCCTTTTTCTTCTAGCAGCAATGGTGACCAGGATCAAAATAATCTTGAAGTTGGTGACGTCATCAGGCATGATAGGAAATGTAGAGATGTACCATTTCTTGTGTTCTTTGTTGCATTTTGGATTGCTTTGATTGTTAACTCAAGTTTTGGGTTCTATAAAGGCAACCCTTTGAGGTATTATTATTATTATTATTATTATTATTATTATTATTATTATTATTATTATTATTATTATTATTATTATTATTATTATTGTTATTATCATCAAACTTTATTAAGTTTATGTTTCCTTGAAGAATTTAGGTTTCTTATTAATAACCATGATTAAATTTATGTTTGTTAAAATACCATTTCTCCTTTTGGTTTGTGTAGTTAAATGTATTAATTTAGGGTTTAATAAAAGGTAAAATCTTTAAGATAACTTTGGTAGTAAACTTGATGTTCTTGTAGCCATAGTTATCAAATGCGCCAGGCGCACTCAAGGCGCATAGGCTTGCCTAGAGCGGAAAAGTTTTGAAATATTAGTGTATAAAAGTGTTCCTTAGAAAAAAGTAGAAATCTGGCGGAAGTCTAGCCATAATGTAGAGAATTTGCCCGGAAACTCTCCGGAATTTGGGAATCTTGCCGGAATCTGCGCCTAAACCATATCCTGGAAAATTAAAGCTCATTTGCCTTGACCGAAAGCGCATTGCCTCGCCTGAAAAATGGGCCTAGGCGCAAGAGGCGATGGCTTTTAACAATTATGGGATTATAACCCTTGATTTTGATTTTAGTGCTGCCTGATCTGGCTAGTGGCTGGTGATTTTCTTGTTAGAGTGAGCTATTTAGGTCTGAAAATGCCAAGTATGATGGCTCTTTTTGCATTAAGTTATTAAACTTTTATCCAAAGCTGCTCATTCTTGAAAATTAAATCTATTTTTATTTATTTATTTTTTATTTTTTTTGGGGGGGGGGGGGGGGGGGGTATTTTTTTAAAGAAATTCAAGTATGATACTTTAAAAATAAATTACTACTTTAGTTTAAAAATTAATTTAGTATATTCCTATATGTGATTTGGAAGCAATTAAACTTCCTAAAAGAATAAGATTACTTCAATGGCACTTCTTGCACATATGCCATTTACAAGATTCAAGTTAATCAGTGTCGCTGGATTCCAACGTTTGTTGTAAATCAAGTCCATACGCCATACTATCTATTGTACTCACATCATCTCATTAAAGACGAACTATTTCCTACTTTTGCAACTCGTAGATTAAAATTACGTATTATACTTTAAGGTCTTCAACAAGAATTAATTATATTCGCTAGGGTGTTCAAAATTCTTTTATATTTTGGTTTGTCACGGCTAACATTGATAGTATATGTGAAGTCAGACATTGCGGTTTTATTGAGAGAAAAGGAGTAGGTGATATCTTTATGAGATACCAGGACTTCAAGTCATTTAAACCGTCATACGTGAAAATGTTTGATTACTTAAATGACTTCTAATAATAGAAAAGTGTAATGCTTTGTTTCTACTAATTGTATTTATTGGAGAATTTTCATTTTTGTGGGTCGTATTTATATTTATACTTATACAGTGAATGTAAATATGAATATGTGATTGTGGGTCCGATTTGGTATACGTATGGCACGTTAGGAACAATATACATGTATTTTTTATTTATTACTTATTTATGCATGCTTATATTGTCAATGTTTCATTAGGCTTGCTCATGGCTTGGATTACAAAGGGAATGTGTGTGGTGACAAGAATGGAAGTCCCAACCTTCGCGGGTTGGGAGTAAGATATTGGGTGAATCCTAATCAAGTATTTGAAAGTGGCTTCAAAGATAGTCATTCGGATTTGGAAGATTTTAAAAGCATTTGCTTAAAAGATTGTCCGGTGCCATCTGAAGATGCTCTTAAGTGGGTGTGTAATTATCCCGAAGGAGATGATATCCGGCTTTCAATGAAGCAATGGGTGACCCGGGATTACGATTATTTCTCCTTTTTAACACCTGATATGAAAAAATCTTCGTTACAACTTCTTGGTCCGTGCTATCCCGTCCTTTTTCCAAGTGTAAATGGTAAGAACTACATACACTCACAAATTAAAAAAAAAAAAACTATTATTATTATTATTATTATTATTTTGTTTGAAAGATGCTTATCAAAATAATCACTTATTGACTATCAAAACATCGCACATTTGCAGTCTTGTGGAGTTGTGAATTCACGGAGCGCAAATCGAATGCGTCTCTCGAACAGTGGCACCAGATGGGTGGACAAACGGTTGATGACGGCATGACGCTAGATAAAACGGTTCACAAGTCCATCAACTCTGAATCATCTGTCATAAAGGTTTGAAATTTATGTTTACAAACTCCTAAAGTAAATTCTATGAATGTTAGTCAACTTTCTTAATTAGAAGGCGTGTTGCATAATAAGTAAGTTAAAATGCTAAAATTTGTTTATGCAGCGTTATGTTGCGGATATTGGGAAAGCCTGGCCTGTCTTGCTTGTTTGTGGAGGACTCATACCTTTAGTATTATCGGTGATGTGGCTAGTCATGATTCAACGTCTTGTTCATGCAATGACTTGGATAACGGTTGCCCTTTTTGATATTCTTATTATTACCGTCACCATGTTCTTTTATTTGAAAGGTTTGACTCCGCTTAACAATTATTTGACCCGTTGATGTATTAGTTTTATTTCTTAGGCTACATTTTTTTAATATTTAAGATCCTTCTGCACAATGCTACATTTGACTGTGTTTTACCTCAGCCAAATACCCAAACTGCCATTAGGTAACAATGTGTGTTGTCGTGTTTGTGCATATAATACAAAGAGAGTAGAAAACTAAAGTTTTCTCCTATTTTTGGTAATTACTATTAAGGGCAAAACCGTAAACTCAGCATATGTGTTTATAAGTTTGGAAGTATGGAAATGCTGCAATTAAAACAGGATATATATTACATAAACCAAACTAGTTCGGGTTTGCATAACGACACATAGAACTCAGCTCAAGAACTTAAAGAATGTTAATAAAGAACTTCCATCTTATATTTGAAATGTAGGTTTTTAAACAGCTATACGAATATCGAGCTGAATCTTGTTGTTACTTTCATACCCTTCAGCTGGATGGATCGGAAATGACGCTGTCTCACCAATCATTGGCAAGCATGATCCGTACTATCACATTTCTGGCCGGGTATGTAACTCCGTCTCATGTAAACTACAATTCACTTTTTCTAGAGGTGATAGATACAGGGGCGGGGTCCCCACTGTTTTTTGGCGCAGTGGAGGAATTTTGCGATTTTCTTAGGTAAATTGAGTCCAGGTTAAGTCCGGCCCCACCGATTTGATCTTCCGGCCACTACCGATTGAAAAAAATTGAGTTCGGCCCCCACCGATTCGAGAACCAAGCTTCACCACTGGACAAATACAATCCATAATGGGTTGCTTTGGATCGTGTCTTATCTCATATGGGTCATGTAAAAATTTTCTTAAAGCGGAACGAGCTAAACGAGTCAAATGAGTTGAAAGTATCCTAAAGTTTATTTTTAATGCATACCACTTCCTACTTTGTTCAGACAGTAGAATATTTTCTAGTCATAATTAACCCATTAAATATTTGTACGAAACATTAAAAAGTAATGGACATAGAAGTGCTCGCGTGTCAACTATCAACTGCCAACCCAATGCATTACGGCCGCACATAAAAACGACCCGTCAACTGGGGCACGTTTTGATCTGTTGCCCACCCGTACATTTTTAATATTTGCATATTGTTTCAGGAACGGAGCCATCTTCATCTTGCTGCAGTACTTATGACAATGGTAATGGCTGTAGCCATCCTCTCATCGATTGCCATTGCACGCCGTATTGTTATGGCAACCTCTGTACTAAAGGCAAGTGTTGCAATTGAATGCTTTTACAAAAATACCCCTAAATTCAAGATTCATGAATAAATTTTCTTGATTTGCAGGTTGCATCTAAGATTATAGGAGAAGTAAGAGCTCTAATTATTTTCCCAATTATGCCGTATGCTCTTCTCGCGATCTTTTACATGATTTGGATTTCGGCTACTCTTTACCTCCTTAGCTCGGGTGAAGTTGTTAGAGATAGATGCAATGCTAACTGTTGCGCTTATGATCTTAAGTTAAAACAAGTGAATTGTGAACGTTGTTGTGGGCATACCATTCACTACACTCCTCATATAGGGCTTGCCGTTTTATTTCATATATTTGGGTGGTATTGGGTCACACAATTTGTCAAAGCTTTTTCTTCAACTGTTATTGCCGGTTCGGTCGCTTCTCATTATTGGGCCCATGGCGAAGTTCTTGTAAGTTATCCTACCTCTATATTCAAAGCTCGAGCTTAGCTCGTGAGAAAAGCTCGAGCTCAGCTAGTTTGTTAGTTATTAATTATTTTATTTATCTACATGTATAATTATTTATACATATATTTTTATAGGATATGGATCCTAAGAGAACCAACCCCTACTTGAGAACTGAGAGAACCATTCTGGACTACACATTTCCTATAAAGGCAATTTTTTTTTTTTTGCTTTAATCGCACGTTTTTATGCAAGAAAAAAAAATTTATTTATTTTTTTTTTTAATTTTTTTTCATTTATACATATGTGTATATTTCAGTTATACACATGTGCATATTGCATTATACACATGTGTATATTGAAAAAAAAAATTCCTGCATAAAAAGCAGCGATTAAAGCAAAAAAAAAAAAAATTGCTTTAGAGAAATGTGTGGTCCAGAATGGTTCTCTCAGTTCTCAATTTGGCCAAAGTTCTCATTTTAACCAAATCCTATTTTTATATATCACAATAATATTTATTATGCAATATATATTTGTTATATTAAATAAATATGATTATGTTATTATAAATAAAGCTCTTTTAAGCTCAAGTTCTAGCTCAAGCTCTGCTTGATTCAAGCTTTTAGCGAGCCGATCTCGAGTAGCCCACGAGCGGCTTGGCTCATTTACACCCCTAATCAGAGATAAGAAGCTGCTGAAAGAAAACTGATTCTTTAAAAACTAGCAAGATTATTTAACTATCCCTAACTGCAATAAACTAATTCTAATTCTCTGTGTCTTCATTATCACTTTAGAAATTGCACATGTTAATCGTCATGATTTGTGCGTAAACTTGAATTAACTGACATTAAATTATTGATGCAGCACGAGATTTCATTTCTTCCAATATTCTCTTCAGTAAAGAGACTTGTAAGGTATAATATGGGATCGGTGGCAATTGGCTCGCTGATAGTATCATTTGTTGAGTCATCAAGCCGGATCCTAAAGCCACTTCGCCGGAAACTGATAGCTGTTGATATTAGGACTCACAATCGGGTGGGAAAATTTTTGTCTGTTTCTTCCCATTACGCCCTTACATTTGTCGAGTGGATCATCAAGTCGGTCAACCACAACGCATACATAATGGTAATCATTTATACCAGTTTCCTTCTTTCTTCAAAATATGGTGCGACGCGGGTCCCATCTTCGGTTATTTGACACACAAAATGAAAATATAAAATTACCAAACCGAAAAGAATCAAAACTATGTAACCAAAAACATTGATTTTAGGGCAACAATCTCTTCGTTGACTTTCTATTTACGAAAGTCAAACAACATACTTTTCAAAGTCAAATTTGTTTCGGGTCGTTGTACTTCATACATATACATCTGTGTTTGAAATGTATGACGGCTATAGAAAAAGCGTAACGTAATGTGAACAGTTTTTAACATGTTTGACTCAGAAAAGTCAAAATAAGAAAAATCTTTGTTTTGTTGTTGCAGATCGCCATCACGGGTGAAAGCTTTTTTGCAGCCTCTGCAACGGCGACAGAGTTGATCAAGAACAACATTCTTCGAATAGGGAAGGTGAATGTTATCGGAAATGTTATTCTTTTTCTTGGCAAATTATGCGTTAGCCTAGCAAGTGCTTTGTTTGCGTTCCTTATGTTAGATACGCACGCATATAAATCCGCACACAACAAGGTCTCCTCGCCACTAATCCCCGTGCTAGTAAGCGTCCTAACCACTTTTCATGTCAAAATTATTCTGCAGGGTCAGACCGTTATATGTAACGAAACTCGTAATTGTTGAACTTAAACAGGTATGTTGGGGTCTCGGTTTTGTGGTCGCAACGCTCTTTTTCGCTGTGGTTGAGGTATCTATAGACACGATCATACTTTCGTATTGTCAAGATTCCGAGGAACATAGAGGGACTACACAATACGCGACACCGCTTCTCCTACAACCCCTAGATAACAACCATAGTGAGATGGAAGGTCATGAACAATGAGAGTCATATTCACAAGATGTACAACAGCCAAAGCATATGGTACAACATTATGCTTGGCAACTGTTTTGATGTACTATGGGGTTCTCTAGGATATCATGTATTTATACTTATATAATGTTAGGATAGGTTCCCCCTTGCCGTCGGTTTATATGGGTTGTGAACGTTTATTTGGCGCGGTTTTGACCCTAAAAACAAACAAAAACAATCGATCTCTAAAACTATCCGTTGTGGTCCGCAAGCCACAACCTGGTCAATGTGGCTAGTGCCCACGATAATAGATCCATGTGAAAGCTGCCGCGAGTGATCGTACGGGAGTTAGCTCGCGTTCGTTAACGGGCTGGCTAACCGTTTGAATTTTAAAAAAATAATTTTTTCACCAAACAAAATTAATTTTCTTTTTTTTAGTGTAATTTTCTTTTATTTTTAGTTTAATGTTTTTTTTATAAAAAAAATGTGGTAAATATTTAAATATAT
This sequence comes from Ambrosia trifida, assembly GCA_028751855.1. Classification (NCBI taxonomy): domain Eukaryota; kingdom Viridiplantae; phylum Streptophyta; class Magnoliopsida; order Asterales; family Asteraceae; genus Ambrosia; species Ambrosia trifida. The sequence continues at coordinate 128,094,220 of CM054129.1, forward strand.
TTGGTATAAAAAAAAATCCACTCACCTTGACCCACAACACCATCTCGCGAACAACCGCCGGCCGCTACCCAGTGTCATGTAAGCGTCGACGTGGTAAAATATTATTCGATAAAGCTTCCACTCACCTCTACACACAACACATAGTCTAAGCGAGTCAGCTAGTGATTAGATCGCGGTTAGTTTCATCATATAATCATGCTACTGTTGCTACCATGGTTGTACCGCATGTGTAAAGAGCATGTTTTCCGTCTTAAAAACTACGTTTGCGTTAACGAAAGTCGCCACAACTTCGAACTAACATTACTTGCTCCGCATTAGGAATGTGGTTAGTTTTGTTTTGATTTATGATGTCTAATTTGTTACTTTTGAAATGTCGAAAACAGGTTTTCGAACACCAACTTTTAACTTTCTCTTGACTTTAGAAATTAAAAGAAAAAAATCTTGAATAATTTTGAAAAGTGGAATGTAAAAATGGTACCAAATAAATTGTTTTTAATGTTAATATTAACTCAAAAGTAACATTACTTGAACTTAATAAGACTATAAGGAGTGGAGGGGGAAAAGAGGAGGTAAAACGTTATGTGACACTTGTGGGACCTATGTGTAGGGGTGATTGTGGCGAGTGGAAGGGGAAAAATGGGTGAAAGGAATAATATTATATTGTACGAATATCACAAAAAAATATTCCTTAATAAATAAATGATAGTTTTTTTTTTAAATGAATATCGTATCACAAAAAAATATTTCCTTGATAAATAAATGATAGGTATACAAATAGAACTAGAAAACTAATATAAATGTCAATCACACATAAATATTTTCTAAATAAGTTATTTCTCATATAAAAAAAATGTGAACTTCGTGAGCAAAAAATATCCAATGATCAGTTGTTTTTAATACTAAAAATATAGGTCCTACCGGGAGTCGAACCCAGGTCGCTGGATTCAAAGTCCAGAGTGCTAACCACTACACCATAGAACCAATTTTTGAATTTGTTCTCTACAAATAATATAAATTATAAAACAATGTACTGCTGAAAAAGATAACAATCGCTCTTCTATAAGCATGTAGCAATGTAGAATGTAGATGATAACTTTCGAGACCACACAAACCCATCATGCATGATTCAGATTGGTATGATTAACTATGTTTAAAATTGTAGGTAAGAATTTAGATACGTTAATAACAAGTTAAAGTGTTAGAAAACAAGAGTTGTTTTGATCTTATTGTTGTGTTGAATGATGAGTTTCACCTCATACAAACTAGGGGAGTCAACCGCGTCAGTTGGCCTATTGACGAGTTTAATTGGTAAACCCCAACACAACAAGTGTATATATTTCAGGTATAATAATTTTAACCCGAACACAATTAAAATCTTGGTGTGTCAAGAACTAAGTCCCTATTTTACAACAAATAATACGTGTGTATGATGTATAATTTATAAATTCAAGATGTCCTAAAATAAGATTTCAATACATAATTTAAAGGGATGTATATTAAACAGGACATGTTTGTGCTAACTCCTTTGATAAACACAAAATCCTGTTATTTTCTTGTCGTGCAAAAGATACCGCCTCTAATAAAAACATCACATAAATTATCAACATGACTAACATGTTTAACAAATGTGTCCACTTTTAGAATTTCTAACACGTTTGACCAATCGCTATATAAACACCCATTCAAACATTAACCCAAACCTGTCATAAAATTTTCCCTGGTTATTGTTAGTATGTTACATTCATTGTTTTTGGGTGGACCAAATTAATCAACAAACTTATAATTAGACTACTAATTATTTAATATATATATAGCATAGCCTGCCTCACATCATACTTAGATACACTACTCTTTAATGACCGTCAACATAGGCATTTAGATTTGAAATCTCTAGAGAATATTTGTTTTGATTTACATCGCTTTCAAATTTAAATACCAACAAAAGTTTTGATGCCAAACTTGTAGAAAACTCGGTCAAGAAAAAGAAAGATGGTGATGGTCATTACATTGTCTCATAATATCATGCATTAAATTAGAAAAAGGAGGAAAAAAAAACAAATTATGAAATTGATTATAATTTGAATGTAAAATCCCAAAGACTTTACCAATTTATGATTGAATATGAATATTCAAATGGCTAGACCATTTGGCTTTGAATAGCCGAATTGCCTTGGTCTAAAAAATGTGTGAAAAGTTTTGAAATTGCTTTTAAATAATAATATACTTCTAAGTATAAGACCATTCACATTTGGTCCACCAAATATATGTGAGTGTTTTCCTTAAATTATACGGAGTGAGTGTAAGTGGTTTTGAGTGGAGGAGATACAAAATATTTGGTGGAAGCATTGTTCACCCCTATATTTGGGTGACACTCTTCACCCCTATAAATATTTTAATATTTTTGTAAGTGGTTGTGAGTGAGGAAAGAGAAATTATAATGATAAAAGTATAAAAAAAGTATTATTATTTTAATTAGGAGAGAGAAGATTTAGAAGTGAATTATGATTTTTAGTGTAATTTGATGGAAGGAATTTAGTAGACCAATGTGAATGCTCTAACTGAGAAATAAGGATTAAAAGTGAACCCAAATTTGAAGGATTCGAGGTGGGTAGGCCTCTAAACTAACCAAATGAACACTAACAAAGGCATGTTCGTGTTCGTTTATGTTCGTTCGTGTAAAACCTAAAAGAACAGTTCATGAACGAACATAAAAAATGTAAACGATTTTGTATTACGTACTAAAAAACCCAATTATTAATTGGTCATATTTATACAAGTAGATAGACCCCAATTTATGTTTATATCTATATTAATTAATAAACTTAAAAGAATATAAATGAACGAACATAAATGGACGTTCACGAACATAAATAAATGAACACAACAATTGTTTAGTATTAATATTAGAGTTATACATTGTTAAGGTTAGGCGTTAACATTGGAAATACATTGTTAATTGTTTTAGGTTAGGTGCTACCCGAAGCTTTCCTGCATGTAACTGTAAAGCGCATCATTCTATTTCATATGTAAAATTGATATGCCATATTAGATTTTCAACCCCAGGACATTCGCGGGGTATAATCTAATCCATATATGTAGAAAAACATAAAGAGGAACCATAAATAATTACATAACCCAAAAATTGAAATTATCCATCTTGTTTTAGGGTGTGTTTGGCAATGAGCTTTTAAGATCTTTAAGGAGTTTCTAGCTTTAAGCTTTTAAGAAAAAACTCATCTATTATATAATTGAAAGCAATAAATCCTACATGGCATTCAAAGAGGTCATCATTCCAACGAGCGTTGTATTATCTTTCAACGAGTACCATAGTGCTATATAAAAAACGGAGTAAAAAACGACTATTTTTTGTGGGGTTTTGTTCATACAGGAAAAAAAACACAAAGTGTTCAGTTAATTCATTAATCATGTATAGGCAAGTCACTAATTATGTTCAAATCAGTAAATATGAATTCTATTGTCAACATGTGTTAGCATTGGAGTTGTATATTGTTTTAGGTTAGGTATTAATATTAGAGTTATACATTATTTAAGGTTAGGCGTTAACATTGGAGATACATTGTTAACTGTTTTAGGTTAGGTGCTACCCGAATCTTTCCTGCATGTAACTGTAAAGCGCATCAATCCATTTCGTATGTAAAATTGATATGTCATATTAGATTTCTCAACCCCAGGACGCTCCCAGGATATTAATCTAGTACTCAATCAAAAGTCTTGTTTGGTTGAATGAGCTTGAAGCTTTTAGGGTAGGAGAAAAAACTCTATATTGAAACGCTACTAGTACTAGCATTTAAGAAAAATCTCCTACTAGCTACAAGTATTAATGAGCAAAATGACACAAATACCCATTTTACAAATAAAAAAAACATGCATATAAAAACTCCAGCTACTCTGTCAAATATCAAAATATATTTAAAAAGCTATTATCTACCACCTAGTTTGGCTAAACATACCCTTAGTTTAACTCGACAAATTTTTATGAATAAATATTAAATTAACGCAAAAAAAAAAAAAAAAAACGTAGATTTATGCTATGATGTATCTAGTGTGGAGGAATGAATATAATAATTTAATGTTTGACAAAACATACATTAAAAAATAATTTCAACAAGTTATAAAAGAAGAAAAATGGTGGGAACATGAAAACCAAAACAAAGACTGTTATCAATCCAACATTTTCCATTTTCCTTCCAACCCACCAACCCTGTGACTGACTGACTATTTCTCCATCTAACGGCCATCATATTCATATTATTCTTCTTCTTATTATTATTATTATTATTATTCGTTGTCCTTTCAAAAAAAAAGTTATTATTATTATTTATAAATTCAAAGATTAAAGCAAGCAACAAACAATTCTAGAATTTTCTTCCATCCAATTCACTGAACAGCACGCGTTACTCTGTACCAAGTCAACTGCAACAGATTTGATGATCGTTTGATATTCGATCATCATCGTTATTAGTTTGGTTTGTGATTTCACATCACATAAAAGGTGATTTTGTGATTATTTATACTTCGATCGTCGTTCGTTCGTAATTTCGATATGTTTCTGCAAATTCGTGCATAAGATGTGATTTCTGAGTTTGTTTTGTGATTATTGATGTTGTTAGTAGATATTTTGAACGCTTTTGTGGATTTGTTGTATGATTGTAGTGGTTGATGATTTAAACCTAGCTTAATTTTGAAATGATTAAATAAACTGATGCATTTGCATGAATTAGTTAGCTTAATTACTCTAACCTACATGAGATCGATTGCCATAGGTCTTGGTTTGATCACGCTGAATCGTATCGAGTGTCCGGTTGTTGTTGTTGTAGTCATCCTGAGCTCTGTTGAATTTAGATGTTTCAGTTTTAGACTATCTGTTGTCGGCCGCGAGCGAGCAGGCGAGAGCTACCGACTTCACTCTCAAGTAACCTGGTCACTTGACCCCGTTGTGGCTCGGGGTGAGCACCGGCGCGACCAAAGCTCACTTTCTCCTGTTAACGCAAGCGACCACCATCGCCTGTGCTCGCGCCAAGACTGTTCGCGTGGGGCTCTTGTGGCTGGGGGTGAGCACCCGGCTCGCTCGAGGCCCCAGTGGCGAAGCTTGAGCCGAAGGTTCGGGGGGTCGGAAGTCACCGGGGGGTCGAAACCCTATATTTTCAAAATTTTCTATACGAATACTATATAATCGGAACTTCTGCGCGAAAATCCGGGGGGGGTCGGCCGCCCCTCCCCGCCCCTACTATGCTGCGCCACTGCGAGGCCCACATCGGATAGTCTTATGAGGGGGAAAAGTAGTAGATGATGATGGTTGGTTTACATGAGTTATGTCTGTTGAACTTAAATGTCTATTGAGGCAGAGGTTAATCTGGCTTTTGTGCCAGCCTGGTCTGGTACGTGACTATGATTAACTTTTGTAAAGGACTAGTCCTTTAGTAAAGGTGAAACTGACAAGTCTAGAGCAAGGACCAACTTCTAGTGCATGAGGTACAAGTGATGTTAATCAAGTTATCAACTAACTTGGTTTACCCTACATGCCATGGTCATGGAACTTCAGTTGGCTGCCTGCTATAATTGGTGCAAAAACGTGTTCCGGGAAATACATTACGCCAAAAAAGTTGAGGGGTAACGGACGTTACCCCTGCTCCTTCTCTAGATCCGTCCCTGATTTCCCGGATCCGCTAACCAGCCCACGCCAGACCGCCCCAGGCCCAACACGTGAGAGATAAATCAGCCTAACTCAGCGGCAAGGCGAGACGCTTGGTAACAGATTCGAACCCGGCCCATTTTGGTGCAAGTTATACGCCCCCTTAAACCAACTGAGCTACACGGCGGGGGCCTGCTGCTATAATTAACTGTCTTTCTGCTTAGGAGTGATCAACTTTTAGCACACCAATAGCACTTCCATTGCATAGAAAAACATTTGCAAAAAAGTTATAAATTTAAGTCCCATGGTTTCTTTTTTGCTTTTACATATTTGCAGAATTTGTTCAAATGTGCTCAATATCGCAAGCCGTAGCCTTCCTTTGGTGCTTTCACAAGAATGTGATTAATTAGCAAGAAAAGGCCAATTAGCCAAACATGAGATAAAAGTCAACAAACTTTTTCCAATTTTGTGGCTCCAGCATCTAAGACTTCTTTTTCTAAGTAAAAATAATGTTAATATATGTTTCTTAAATGTTTGTTTTATGTTTCGTAAATACTTTGTCAATCTTTCATGGAGCAATTGTAACTTTTATCTATTTTATAGTTTTATGCTGATAATTAGCAGTTTATCTGATGCTATTCTGTTTTTATTTTACAAGGTTGAGCTTCATATTTAAATTTAACTGATATGAGTTGTAGCTGCTTTGGTTCCTCACGTGCACGAAAGAAAGAAACGAGTACTCATAGAGAATTGGAAGGTAGAATTTTTTTAAAATTCATAAGTTATAATACATTTATATATAGAAGTAAGGTTTGCCACCATCCCCATCCCCCCCCCCCCCCCCCCCCCCCCGATCCTACAAATAGCTTTTGCTATGAGTGGGATGATATTGGGTATGTTTGTTGGTTACAATATCTGATTTATAAGATTCCAATCATATCTTTTTTCTCATTTTCTCTTCAAAGTGTTACTTGTATGTGTTATGAACATACTGTGTCGTTTTTTGTTGCACAGGTTATTCTCTTGATAACATAAGGAATTTTTCATATAAAGAATTATCGTTAGCAACATATAATTTTGACCGAAGTACCAAGATAGGGCGAGGAGGTTTTGGAATAGTTTACAAGGTACTTATTCCTATCATGTATATCTCTATAAGTCATTCCTCATAATATTTTCACAGATTGTTATCATTGTACTTTTAATGTAATATTCTATCCTAAAAGGAAAGATATTTAAGTTTTTTTGGAATGATATTTAAATCATTAGTTAATACTAAATTCTGATCAAAACTTTAGGGAGTCCTCAAAGATGGAACACAAGTAGCAGTAAAGACACTTTGTGCTGAATCAAAGCAGGGGGTTAGTGAATTTTTAGCAGAAATCAATACGATATCAAATGTCAGACATCGAAACCTCGTTGAGTTAATTGGATGTTGCGTTGAAGGAACTCATCGTATTCTAGTCTACGAATTCTTAGAAAATAACAGCCTTGACCATGCAATATTAGGTAAACTCGGTTGCCAGTTATTGATTAACGCATACTGCATTATACTCAAGTAGCAGCCTACTTTTGATAAATTTCAATATTTGGTAATCCAATTCTGTTTTCACCTGCAAAGTAGCAATAGACTTTAGATTTATCTTCCAAAACGGAATAAATCATCATAAGTATGTAGCTATATATCATTAAAAAAGTGTTAATCGCCTAAAATAAGAACTGAACGAAACTAGGCTGTTATTTAATCATTTCCTTTTTTTGTACAATTTACCGATTTAGTTATGACTTGACTGTATTACAGGTAAAAAAAGTAATATTGCAGAGCTCAACTGGGAAAAAAGATCTAATATTTGCATCGGTACAGCACAAGGACTTGCATATCTTCATGAAGAACTCAAGCCACATATTGTGCATAGAGATATTAAAGCAAGTAATATACTTCTTGACAAGGATTTCACACCAAAAATCGGAGATTTTGGATTGGCTAAACTTTTCCCTGATAGCATCACTCATATAAGCACAAAACTAGCAGGGACGACGTAAGTTGGTATTACTAATTTAAAATTTTCTTGTTTGGAATTATCACAAAGGTTGTTTTTCTAACCAAAATGAATCACTTTTCGACCCATCATTGTACTTTTTGTGGGGAAAAAATAGCCGTTTTGACAAAAAACCAAAAGAATACTGTGACCACTTGCGCAAATCACACATCGTTTGACATAAGGAGTGTCCGACTTTAGATACTACCTACACATTGTGGCCACATTGTAGATGAGAGGGGAACTCCATATAGTTGTTAACCTTGCTTGGGAGTCATTCCAAGACGAGTGACCTTCTGGAAGTCTCCACTCATCCAACAAAAAAGCCAAGTCGTAAGCACCTAGTGAGCAAAGCGGACGATATTGATAGGTATGAGGGGTCAGATGTTACAAAAACTCTATTTTATCCAAAATTATTATTCTAGAATAGTGCAGGTCGAACACGTTTCAAACGTTATCCCTAACGATTTCTTCATTTTATGATCATTAGGCATGAATTTTGCTTCTTACTACATGAATGATGAATTTTGCTTGATGACATTCCTTTTTTACCTTTCAGTGGCTATTTGGCCCCTGAATATGTATTGGGTGGTCAGTTGACGTTGAAAGCCGATGTGTATAGCTTTGGGGTACTGGTTCTTGAGACGATTAGCGGCAAAAGCAGTTCATTATCAAGCTGGGGCACAACTCAGAAAGTTCTATTGGAATGGGTAAGTATTATCATTATATTATTATCACCATCATGATACTTAAAGAAACGCGAGTAACGCGACTAAAAGATTAGTATACCTTAAGGCTATATGTGTGAAATTGTTTGACATGACGATAGAGGTATACCACTAAAAAAATGGCTACTTTCGTGAATTTCTCATTATTTAATACATTTTTATCTGTAAAATTCAGAATTCAAATAAGCATACTCAAATGTCTGACGAATTTCTTTCGTGTTGCGCAGGCATGGGAGCTCTACCAAGAAGGAAGACTTATAGAACTCGTGGACCACGACCTTAAAAGATATCCTGAGGACGAGGTCATCAAGTACATAAAAGTAGCCTTCTTTTGTACTCAAGCAACAGCAAACCGAAGGCCAACAATGAGCCAAGTTGTCGAAATGCTGTCAAGGAATGTTAAACTTAACGAAAAAGAACTTACACCCCCAGGATTCTTCCAAGATTCTAGCGAAGACAAAAAAGCGTCTGGTGCTTCTACGAGCCGACAAATAAGTTCTTTTCCTACCACAATCACAGAAGTACAGCCTAGATAATTTCAAGATAATGCATTGTTTTTATAGGATTTTATAATATTTTGCGTACTGCTTAACAGTACAAAGATAAAGGTTGGTACATTTATAGGCCGAACGCATATAGAATAGCAGAAGTTAATTAAGACAGGATAACTGTCATTTGTAACCTATCGCTGATACGGCGAGATGGCTCTCTGTCTACATCGTCAGGTGAACCGGGGTGGTGGTCTTGTTAGTTGGCATAGAGATCGAGATTCGAGAAATTGAGTTATTTTGGGTAGATCTGAGTTGAGTATTGTGACATTTTATGCAAAGACTATGGAATTATACAGCATGAAATAGATATATTATTATTTAAAACAATTGTTGGTTTTCTGTAAGAAGATAAAGAACAAGATATGTGTGTGCTTGTGTATCTGCAAAATTCTTGATATTACTACATAAAGTTGTAAAACAAGAAAGGCCTAACGAGCCGAGCCGGGTTGAGTCAAGACGTCGCGAGTGTATTTGCAAAAATTTTGTTACCAAATGTATGTTCTTAACACTTAACAGAAGAGGAAGCAAAAGAAACAAACAGTTCTTGCACCAATAATAACAAGCAAGTCTACCAAACATATTGAAGTCAATTATAATGTTCACATTTCTGCATCCACACACAAAAGAAACTTATACGAACATAAACAAAACAAGAAAAATATATCTAAATCGTTTAATATCATAAAGGTTTTAGTATTTAGGCGGCAGGTTGTTCAACGGGTGCACTCGAAGCTTCAGCAGTAGCGTTTGAGGGTGCTGCGTCGTCTTTGGCAACTGTTTTATCATCTTTGCCACTTTCCTTTTCTCCGTCTTTGGCGGCGGCAGGTGGTGGGGGTGGTGGAATCATGTGAGCGGGCGGAGTGTGCTTCAGTTTCACCAAGATGTGACGCAACCTTGATAGATCAGTGGGTTTTCCAGGCTTCGGTCCTTGAATAACTGTGATTGATGGTTTTTTGTCTTTATCTTTCTTGCCTCGTTTTTCGATGTTGGGAACCTCGCGAGGAATCAGCTCGGCTATTGCTTTCCAGTATTGTTTATCAGCTTCTTTGTGGAATGTTTCTTGCTTCGCTACATACATCTATTACAAAGTACAAACACGGGAATATTAACTGTCAAATCAGTGCTGCATTGGCGGTTTGTACCGTACGATTCAGAAGTGCATGCATTGTATTAACTATTAAGGAATTACCTTCTCGCCTTCTCTATTGGTGAGTTTGTTTGTCTCGATGTTTTTCAGTCTCTTTTCATGGAAAGCGCGTATATACTCCTCGCCCTCTTGGATGATCTGGCTTCTTAATTCCTTCTCTTTGATCTCCTTCTCCTCTAGTCGAATTGCATTCAGCCTGTACATGGAAGATTATGTACACTAAAACTTTTTTTTTTGTCTAAAAAATTCAATCCTTTAACTATTTAGACACATCTTTAACTTTGTCATTAATGCCGTTCATCACCCCGAACCCATTTACCCCCAAAACTAAACATTTAACATCGTGTGGAGCCATTTTTAACCTCTAAACACTCGAGATTTCAACTTGGAAAAGCACCGTACAAGCTACAACATTTAAATGACTACTGCAAGTATGACCTGAACTGGAATCTAATTGACGATATAGTTCACTTGTTTGCAATTTTACATGATTAATCCATCTTAGTAAGGTATGTGCTAGGATAGCTCCATTTACAAGATCTTACCAAACTTTTAGCCGCCTCTAATGTTTATCTATATGTTGTCTTTCACTTCCTATAAATCCATATATGATAACTGATAGTAAAATTGAGCAGAAGCAAAAAGGTAGAACATCAGACCATAGGTATTTAGACTTTTAATTTGCTAAAGCTGTAAGTCTGTAACTCTGTAAGTTCCTAAAGCATGCATATCAAGATCACCCACACGCAGTTTCAGTATCTTGCCAAACATTTTTGATCAATTCCTTAACGTAATATTGTTCTTAATACACTCAGCACTGAACTTACAAATTATAATTCACTTTAGGATGAACCTAGTTTTTTCATATGATTCATTTGCCAAACCTAAACTCAACACGAACAAGAAGCCAAAAACACCTAACGCTCGATAGTTTCCAGGAGAGATTATTATCGATACACGACTACTAAATCTCGCTTTCAGCATACATGATGTTTCATTATGTTGCAAAATACATTTGATCAATTCCTTAATCCTATAAACTTCAAATGAACCTAGTTTTCTATACAATTCACTTACCAAACCTTAACGCAACCTAAAGCTTGATAGCTTCCAGGAGATTATTATCGATACACGAGCACCAAATCTAGCTTACGCATGTTTGTTAGTTTGTCAACAGAATTCTAACTGAATCTAATGCAATTTTAGCTGATAAACTAAATTAAATGCAAACCTAAATGCAACACAAAAAGTAGAAGTAGACAAGTAGTCAGCAATACCTAATGCTCGATACCTTCTAGAAGATTACTAATTAACATCGATACACACGAGTAGTCGAGTACTAAATCTAGCTTAAGCGTGTATGTCAACAAAGTTCTGATTAGATCCAATACAATTTTAACTGATCAGTTAAACTCAAACCTAAAGGCAACACAGACGAGAGGTCAACAGCACCTAACGCTCGACAGCCTCCAGGAGACTATCATCGATACACTCGAGTACTATCAATAAACGAGTATAAACATAAACCTAACTGAATTCAATACAATACCTACTGCTCAATACCTTCCAGGAGATTATTATCAATAAACGAGTATAAACATAAACCTAACTGAATTCAATACAATACAATTCTATCTGATCAATTAAATCAGAAACAAAAAGCAATAACATCAAATTAATGAATATTAAACCAAAATCAAAACAAGTGAAGGTGAAACCCTAACCTTCTCCACTCACGAAGAGCAAAACCTTCCTCTCTCATCTCACTAGGCGGCGGAAGCACCGGTCCGTCAGAAGAGAATATTCCGTCAGCATCTTCTCCAACGCCGCCGTTAGAAACCGGATCCGGATGTGAAACGAAACCGTACGGATCTGGACTGTCTACAGGTTCTTGAGCGTCAGGAGGAAACTGATACGGCGTCGTATCGGCGGTGGAGAAGTTGGAGTATGAATCGTTAGTGTCGAAGTAGCCTTCATCGAATTGACCGGATGTACGGATCGTTGTGGTTTCTTCGCCGTCTACACTAAACGTATCGAACGACGACGACATCTGTCTCTGTCTCTGTCTCTCTCTCTAGATTCTCGATTTCTCTGTCTGTGAATCTGTAGCTTCTTCTTTTATTAAGGTGTTTTCATGGCTGCCCTTTTATATTATCAGGTCTTCTCCATTTTTATTGTCGTGTTGTTCATAAAATTATTATTATTATCGTGATTTTGATTGATATTCATTTTCAAAAGAAAATCATAAATAGTTAAATAAAATAAGGGATCTGGGTTCGATTTTTTAGCCAGACGGTTTACTGGTAATTTAGAGGGTGTTTGAGATTGAGTTTCAAAACAATTTATTAACTTATTGGCTTTTCCAATAATTCAATAAGCTGTTTGTTTAACCTAAAAAGTACTTTCTGTTTTGACTTTTGGCTTTTAAGGGTGGAAAAATTGTTTTTTGAGAAGTTAGAAATCCTGGCTTTTGGCTTTTGGAAAAAAATTACAAATTTACCACTCGTACAACCAATATTCGCAATAAGTTAAGCAAAACACTTAAAAAAAGCCAATCTATTGACTTTTTGATGTTTCTCTTCCCAAAAACTAATCCAAACACTTTTTTTAAAACTCATTTTCAAAAAGTCATAAGTCAATAAGCACTTCTGACCAAAAGCACTTTTGCATTTCTAAACTCAATCCCAAACACCCTCTTAATCGGTGTGCTTACAGGCGGGTGGGTTACCGTTTTTCCCGGAATTGGTGTTTGACAACTCAGGTATTCTCGAAGTACTTGAATTTGTTGAAAGGGTGCCCGAAGAGTACTCGGGTTTGATTTGTTGGCCGTTCAAAAAAAAAACTTGGTTTTTATGATCGACTAGAGTTATTTTTATTAAACTTTATGAATCATTTGAAAGTAAAACGTCTACAACTCATATACTCGTATAAGTTTTAAGCTAGGGCTTTGAGCGTTTGAAAATGTAGAGTCTTATTTTTTCTAGAGTTTGGTTCGATTTAACTTTATATTCCTATTAACATACCATCAATACAAATGATTAAGAATATCATCAAATGATAATCACATTCACAAGAGGTGGTCATCATGCTAGAAGACTATGGGCCTGTTTGGTAGCCTCTTAATGAGGCTCTGAATGATTTAGCATTTAGATTGTTTATTTCAACCTAAAAAAAGGCTCTGAATGAAATGATTAAGAGCTGAACCATTCAGACTTTGTGCATAGCTGAATCATTCGGCACTTAATCATTCAGACATCTTAACCATTCAGACATCTTAATAATTCAACACTTAATCAACCAAACAGCCCCTATATCGTTTGGAAATGTGATATACTGTTTATTCCACACTTGGATAGACCAAACAAATTGCAGTAGGAATATCCACATCTCAATCAACAAGTTGCACTGGGTGGGAAGTCGATTAGGAAGCTATATGCCAAGCTAATATATTTACTTTAATTGGTAATCATTCATTCCATCGAGTAAGAGATGAGCTAGTAGGTAATAACATGGCATTAATGTGTTTAATGAATGGACTTTAATTTTAAAGTGTTATCTAAATAAAATCCCACACCCAATAATCTCTACCTCCTTGAAAAACCACTATACCATTTAATAGAGGTGATAAAATGGACCAGTTGAATCATTATAAATTTTACCCATTGAAATTTTGGTACAAGTAGATACGAGCTAATTATGATGGACATTTATACATTCTTCTTATTAAAACTAGTCAACTAGTGGTAAGACCAACTCCAACGGAGACGCCTGTGAGAAAGGATGTGTTCGTACAAAGTGTGCGAGGGGGGAGTGGAGAGGTAAAAAAACAAGAAGGGGTCAGGTAGGGTGAGCTCCTACCGAGTTGGAGTATGCGCCCATGAGCCCTACCCGTTGCCCATTGGAGATGGTTTATGTTTTAGGTAGACTCATTGGGTATCCGAGTCAAATCCAAAAGTACATTTTATAACCATAACTGCTTAAATAATTACAGCAGGCTCATGGAAAGTATGACATTTGCCATTACCATTGCCATTACCATGATTTGCTTAAATAACTGAAAACAGAAGGAGGCCCCTGTGAACTTCCTCTCGGATCCAGCAGAAGGGAGATCCACCCTACGACCAGCAGATCTCCTTGTCTTTGGGTGGGCAGTGGGGAATCATGCTTGTGTTGACTTGACAGGTGTATCTCCTCTAGTTGGGTTGAGGGATAGTGGCTTTGTAGCAGGGCAAGCGGTACGAAAAGCAGAGGCAAAGAAGGTAGGAAAACATGCAAAAGCTTGTGAGAACCAACATGTTTTTGTACCCTTGGCTTTTGATACTTTTGGCTCATTGGCACCGGAGGCTACCCGTTTCCTGACCAGGGTCCAACGGGTTATTCATAGTAGTGTCTCGGCTCCGGGTGGGCAGGGTTACGTTTTTAGTAGATTAGGATTTGCTATTCAGAAAGGAGTGGCGGCGCAGCTTGTTGCTCGCATACCCGCTATCTTGATATAATTTTCTTAATCATGGAATAAAAGAATTTCTATTAAAAAAAAAAAAACAGAATAAAACTGAAGATAAAAAAAAATATATATATCAGACATTGGACAGTAGCAACTACAAAGGTACAAAGGTTGCATGCCATCCCCATCATCTTAAAAATCATCTTAGGCAGCATGACGGTAGCTTCCAAAATTTCAAACAATACCAGCCATCCATCAACTGTATTGATTTTCAATCCCAGTTTTAGGCATTGGCGGTTTTCCAACCATCATGGCGGCAAAATGAGACCAAAATCAGAGGATGGGGCAATAAGCTCCGAGTCAAAGTCAGATACACTCTGCATTTCTCCATCTCTATGGATCCAGATTCAAAAAACAACCAAAAGGTCTTGGCTCGAGAGGGTGGTTCATTCACAGATGGGTATTTAAAAAGACCGAGCATGGTAAAGCAGTTTGTGGTTAAGGTTGTTAAAGAGCCTTTCTATGAAACAATTTGTAAGCTGTCAAGGAGAGGAGAGGAGGTTTATAACTTGTACCAAAGTACGGTTGGAAATTTGTAGTTAGTCGATTTGCAAGATATCAAGGAACGAGATAGGCATTCTTGGGGTATCTTGCTGATGCTGCCATTCTTTGCATAACTCTTGGGTCCTCTGGTCGAAACCGTTTGGTTGGCATTCCTTGAAATGATCTGTCATCAAAATAACAAGTAAATTTGATCAAATAACTTTTCAAGATGGCAATCTTTTCAAATAATTCGGGTTTGTATTTCTATAAGAACAGACCTGGAAGAAATTTGACGTTTTTGAGGGTATTGACCAATCTTTGCTTTCAAATTTTGAAAAGCAGTTTCTGCAGCCTGAAGGATAGAGTAAAAACATTAAAATTGCTCAAGAATGGGTCGATTACTTGATTTGGGTTATGTTTTATATATAGAAGGTCAAACTGGTGCAAAATTAGCTTAAAGGCAAGTGGGTCAAAAGTTGCCCAAAGTGTATTTTAAGAGTGTTCACAGTCCAGTTTTGACAAATTTCTGGTAACTACGGTTTTGGGGACGATAAACCGGACAGCCAATTTGGCGCCTTGGTGGTTTGAACAGATTTTTTAATTTAGTTTTTTTTTTTTTTTTTCTCAAACTCATTAGCTTTTATTATAGGTTTGGATCTCAAACCGGCCGAGACTCTTGAATTGTTTTCAACTGTTTTAGAACACCCCTATATTTAATTGCATAACACCTCCTAAAGCATTTTACCAAAAAATAAAAATAAAAAAATACATTATTATAATAATACAGAACAGATATGTACCTGCATCTTAGCTTCATCCCATGTTATCCCAACTCCCTTACCCCACACCTCCCCATCTATGTCAACCTGAAAACATGACAAAAAGACGTAAGCATTGCAAATTAGAAAGAAAGAAAAAAAAATCTGTAAATGACCATATAAACAATTAATCACAGCAGTACCTGTGCATATAGTTCATTGTTCATACCCATACCAGTTGAAACTTGAGGCTGAGGTTGAAAAGTCATGCGCAAACCCTCCATCATGCACTGAAAATGTAAAATATGATCAACCAATATCCCAATAACCCAATACCCTAACATTTGTGGATCATAGAATATTGTGACTAATATCATTCAAGCTATAATGAGATCTTACTAGTTCATTAAGTGCATCGATTGAGCTTTTTCGGTGAATCTCTAGCTTTGCTGGTACTGATGCAGTTGGAAATAGAGCAGATTCCTCCCTTAGCAAAGACTGATGTCTAAAAGGACTCCCGTCAGTTATAAACCTTCCCTCGTCTCCTGGATTTGGACACGATAAATACTTATCTGCACGAACATCGCCTACAATGGTTAGAATCGTTGTTGCCACTTGTACTAGAGAAATGAACATAAATATACAGAACATATTTGATAACAAATACAGCCTTGCTTTCAGTAAACCTTTTAGCAACAAGTACTAGAGAAAAAACAAACAAGATCTTATTCCTTAACGAAACATGCGCATACACAAACTAGAAATAGATTTTGTTTCCTTGCATACAGATGTGAGAAGCAAAGACAATTCAACACACCAGTAAATAGTTTCTTACCTGCCAAATTCATAAGAGATGACTCGGCGGCATGGTGTTGAGCTTCCCTACGCGTGCTCCCAGTTCCATCACCGATTTTTTCTCCAGCAAACCATACCTGTAAAAGACAGCCGATTGTTTGGTCCAAAATGAATGACTCCGAAATTGTCTCATAAGTAACATATTGAATTGTAAGAAAATCAAATACCTCAAAAGAGAACAGCAATTTGATGCCAGGCACCAGAGCCGGCCTGAACTCAACCTACATTATATATACAGTGAGTTGACAGAACAAGAAAGCTTCACTTAATTCATTCTCAAGAAGATGCCTACAGGTGGAAAAATGGGTGGGTCCAGCAGGTTGGGTAACTGGTCAAAATGGGTAATTTTTGGTGTTGGTTCAAAACTCAAAAATGACTTGGTCGGGTTGGGTTGGACCCATAAGCACCTTTTGTAGTCTTATCTTTTATTCCTTAATATAGTTAGTGTGTTAAGTATGGTTACAAAAACAAAAACAATGTGATAATACAAATCTTAAAATAAGAAAACTTTATTATTTAACCCACGGACCCTATATGAGATAGAACATAACCCAAATCAACCCATCCATACATAAATAGGTCAAATTTCCACCTAGGAATTCCATTTGAGATTATAATCTGCAAGCACAATAGACTTAAATGACACATTTGGTAAATGATGGATTTATTATTCTAAATTTCTAATACCTTGGTTCCGCACTTAAAGGCAATATAATGCAGATATTCAGAAGGGGATTCAGCAAAAATATCATTGCCACCGGTTTCATTATCCATATCTCCATTGCTGGATGATGATTGACGCAAGGAGCTTTCCTCCCCTACAAAATACACTCCCATTAATAAAAATAGAAAGAAAAACAAACACTTCTGGTTCATGCGAAGTTCGTAGAGCCAGCAAAATATCAATTACAAGATCCAGAATATTTCCCAACTTAGGGTGTTTGTAAACTATTTGAATGTAGCTGATATCCTCGACCAGGATAGTAATATTTATGAGTTTAGCTGTCAATACTCGATCGTTAACCATTTAACACCCCTTAAAACTAAGATTTTAAAACTGTTAAATTAACAAATGTTAAAATTGGTAATCAAATTTACAGTAAATATCATATAGACTCTAAATATAGATAATTATCATATATTCATATTTGATATTTGCTTAACAAATTTTGTGTTCCATGCTGCATAGCACGATACCCTGCTACTGCTAGTCAGCCATTAATCTAAATGGTCAACAAAAATTGTTTCCCCTGCTTTCTTTTTATACTCAGGTGGGATGGTAAAAAAACTAAATATTCATTTCTTCATCAAATTTACATATGGAAACTAGAAGTTTCCGCAACACATATTTCATTTCTAGTATGACCAAAACATCTATTGTTGATATTTCAAACTTAATATGCTGGTCAAAATATTATAGCCCTGGCCTCTTACAAGTTGATGTTCTATATGATAAACAAAATTCAAAGATAGATGAGAGAGAAACAAAATTCATTTGGCTTACCTGGGAACAAGGGGTGAATGGGAGGTGAATGGCTTAGCCTCAACCTATCATCACTTTGAAGGACCTGAAAATATATATGTATATTTTAACATACACACACACATATCATAATAAACTAGCATAATACATAATATCAGTAGAAAAATAAATTACCTCCTTAGGTAGCCTCTGATTTTCAAGAACTCTATCAGGCAGTGTAGAAGCTTCCACCTTATGAACAAAGGGTGGTGCACGAAAAGAGTGTTTTTTGTCAATATGCATAGGTTCAGAATGTAAAGAAAATTCTTTAGGAGATGGTGCTATTCGATTAAACTGTCTTTGACCCATGTCTTCACCCAATGGAAACCACCCAGGGTGTGGCTCGACCCGAGGAGCTGAAACTTGCATTGGAAGTGGCCTTACAGGAAACTGTGGTGGTTCAACTTGCATTGGAGCTGAACTTCCAGGAAATTGTGGTGGTTCACTGGTTGCTTGTCCTCTCATGTCCATACCATGTTGTAAAATGAGGAGCCTGCGTCTTGTATCAGGGTCTAGTTCAGATTCTGGCACCTCACCTTCTTCCCTTGCAGGAGAACTGTGCAAGATTGTTTCTTGATTGCTCACTTGAGTTAATGGGAGCAACTGCTTATTAGTGCATTGGACGATTGGCCCTGGTGGCACAACAGGCGTGGATGCAGGTGCAGAATTGTACTGGAAAGATGTCTTAAGTACAGTGTCAAGTTTAGGCATTACTGGAGCAATGGTTGATGAAGCTATAGCCTCCTGGATAATCACAAAATTAAGTGTCAATCAACTCTTTACTTGCGAAAAATAAATAGCCAAATGAGCAAGTAGAATAATAGCATCCTAATAAAAGCAGTTACCTTTAACCTTCTTTCTACTTCAGCATCGGCCATCCCATCAAAACCAAGTGGTTCTTTGTTCCCATTTAAAGCAGTAGCATCATCCTGGGCAGTGAGCAGATTATACAGCAATAGTCACAATACTGAATGCCATAACTTAAAAAGGGAGAAAAAAGAATGAAACTCGATACTTTCTGATCACTAACCTCAGAAGCCAAATAGTTGCTCACATCTGGAGGCAAAATATCTTTTATTTCATCTTCATATGCGACTTCATTGATTCGTTGCAGAAGGCTATCATCAAAGTCCCTGTAAAAGATAGAGCTTGTTATGCCAAAAGATCCAACAGATATTACCAAACTGAGACAAAAATTTTAACAGATGCAAAGTTTTGAAATGAATGCATATGTTCTTACTTGAAAAAACCACCTCTGACACTACAAGCAACATTTCTAGCAACACAAAGGATGGGAACAGAACTGTTTGCCTATGAGCAAAAAGATACACGTAATAATATAAATATAATTAGTAAGAAAATAATTGAGTGAATTAAACATTGATGTGGATAATTAGTACTTCAGCTTGGGGAGCATAATATGGAGCAAAAGCAGGAACAACATGAACACGAGGTTGATCTCTCTCATCCCACACTTTCAAACGATCGTCAATAACTAATGCCATCTTGGGATGGCAGTTCCCATCTTGAAAAACATTAAAGAGTGATTTCTTCGACCCTGGTAAATTTAGAACAAGTATATCCGTAAAATGCTCATATAACAATTACATAATATAAGTAGAGAAACACAAACTAACCAGATTTCACACACACGATCCGGTTCGACAACTCTTTCATGGTTATTAGATTTGAATCTGGATCGAGAAGCCTCCACATTTCCAAAGCATAATCTCTTTCAGCCATTGTACAAACATAAACCTCAAAACGCTTTCGTCCTCTTGCAATCAAGTAGCTTCTAAGATCCTCCCAAGCAGGTCTCAATCGCACAAGAACACTTGTATCACGAATCTTGATAAATGCAAAAAATTTAGTGAGACATCAAACAGATAGTTATATACATGAACAAGATTTGTCTGTACAATAAATGTATACCAGTGGGTTGATACGGGTAAGGATGATGTTCCTATCTTGCAATCTTATAAGAGGGCGAACAAGAGGTTGATGATTGTCTGATAAAGCAGGGACAACCTCAGTCTCTGCTTTGATTATCTTGCCATTTTCAACAACTTGATCACTTTCTGCATATTGTTTCAAGATATTTCTATCATCTTGATAGCGTTTAATCTCAGAAAGCATACCAGCAATACGCTGCGGATCAACTTCACTGCTAAGTCTCCTTTGTAATGATTCCATTCTATCCTCAAATGACCTCAAAGTATTGGCTACTATGAGAGTCTCATCAAGGTCAAATACAATGCCCAAACACCTTAGGTTCAGCATGACTAAGCATGACTCATAAAGCCCTGGCGCAACACTAAATCCCCAAAAACAAGGAAATAAGTTGTTTCTTCTAGAACGCATTGCCACCAAGTGTAGCTCATCTCCACCAAGCGAGACAACAGCAGTCTGCACACGGGCACATAGTCAATAACACATTAAGATGGAATGGAAATCAGATCGCATATTGATAGGCTAACTATTTAATGACGCACTCAAATAAGTTTCAATGCATAATTCTATCCCATAACACGACAACAAATAACAAATACACATTTACTTAGTAATAACTAATAAGATCACACACAATACGTAAAAAAAAAAGAACACACATGCAAAGGTCAATATGTAAATGCTAAGTAATAATGACTGCTTATATCAGGAAGTCAATAAAACCTTGCGTGTGCTTTGAATATATATTTATACTGCAGGGCGTTATTAAGATACGGACTAAACCAGTTTCCGAAGCCAGATTAAAGAAAGAAAGAGAGACCTATATTCATGATTAGATACAATTGATTTTGTTTTGTAATGCATTTGTATAACTTGCTTCAACGTCTCGACGCTTAATCAAAACCGAACCCGCTAATGTTTCCAATCAAACAATTAAAAGTTTTCTTTGAACTCAATCACTCATAGCATAATCCGGTTTATTCTTTAAAGCAAAACAAAAACACCAGAGCTTTAACATAAATATGGTTCACGGATTTATTCTTCTGGGCAAAACTATTCCATGAAGAATCATCCAGATCACAAGTTTCAGTCATGAGTTCTCCGAAGAGAATATAACATCCACGGTTCCAAATTTCATGCAAAACTGCAAATTATATCTCGAATCAGTCCACTCAAATCTTAAACAATGTCTTTCATTTGTATTACTTAAAAGTAATTCCCAAACTGCACTGGCATATTACTTAAAAATGTTCTCATTTGTATGCCTGCAGATATATTCAAATATCAGTCTTCATTTGTATGTTTCAAATTCAAAGTTCTTCATTTTAATTTTTAATTGTTTTTAATTGTATTTATTGGAACTAAAACTGCAAATTATTAATCAAATCCGTCCTTAAAAAACTTAAAAACAGCCTTTCACTTCTAATTTTAAAAATTAACCGCAAGATTATAGCCCAGATCTGTCTTTTATTAGTAATAATAATAATAATTTTCTTTCATCTTTAACATATAATTAATAATAATTTTCCTGCTTAACAATTAAAAAAAACAGTCCAAAATCCACAGAAAATCAGTCATATTAATTTTCATGTTCTTCATCAAGTCAATCAATCCAAAGTTAAAAGTCCCAATTTTATTCACATCTTTCTTTTTAGGGTTTCGTCTGTCCACCAAAGTCCTCAAATTATTAAAAATTAAATTAAATTAACCTTTCCATTTAATTCAACAAATTAATTCAATTCAATACATTATCGTCTTTTTTTAATTCTTTTATTTATTAATCTGAGTATTATCTTTTTTGTTTAAATAAATTAATTATAATTAGGGTTACAACTTTAAAATACCTTATTTTCTCCAAGACAAGTAGCGTGCAAAAGACGCAAC
Organism: Ambrosia trifida; assembly: GCA_028751855.1. Taxonomy (NCBI): domain Eukaryota; kingdom Viridiplantae; phylum Streptophyta; class Magnoliopsida; order Asterales; family Asteraceae; genus Ambrosia; species Ambrosia trifida. The sequence continues at coordinate 128,116,294 of CM054129.1, forward strand.
TGCGAATTAGCGTTGATGTTGTTGGACTCCAGTTTCAAGCAAACCCTAGTAGATGAACTGATTGTATACAGAACAGCAAGTGGCGAGCATCTCTCACTAGGTGTTGAATAATATGATATCCTTATTTTCTCCTTTAATTTCGTGTCCTCATTCATCATCAATTCTTGATTATAACACGCCTCTACTTCACCGACATATTTTTCCCCATCGTATACCGTCACCACCGATTTATACATATTTTTCCTTCAAAAAATCAATAATAATAATAATATTTTTTTAACAATTAATCGATAACAACAACAAAAAATCGAAAATTATAACAAATCGTTGACGAAAGTCTCTATCGTTCACTCTTCGTACATATACGTATAGATCGGTCAACAAACAACAAGTTTTTGGGTTCGATTGATCGAATTCGTCTTATGCGTAAAAAATTATAACAGATGTTGATCTGTTGTTTGAAATAGGGCAAATTAGGGCTAGATTTGTTATAGATCTGTTATGGAGATGATGCTGATGAGCGATCAGCGAGTTTTATGTTTGGATATTTTTAGATCTAATTAGGGGAGACGATGATGAATAATATTTGTGAATAAGAAACCCTAGATTAGATAAGAGGGTACGAAAGACGTGTTTGGTTGTGTCATATATAAAAGATGTGATTGTGGGTAAGTTTAGAACTAGGGTTAGGTTAGGTTAGGTAAGGTTTGGTTTGAGGCGTGTTTGCGTACACGCCGTTAGTTTGGTTACGTTAGCTAGCCGTCGGTCATTAAATGATAAAGACAGATATTTGATAGTGGGATGTTTGTGCATTAGCCAAAACTACTATAGTCCTGCGTGATACAGCGGGAAACATAAACACTTCTAAGGATGTGTATGTTTTCGTTAAGTTAGATTATTAACCTCAACCGAAACTAAAATCAAAAGTCATCAATTAGTCAATCTTATTAAACAATTGGTTCATTGGTTCGGTTAGTATTGTTAGATTATCGATTTTTAGTTTAATTTAGTTAATTTTGGTGAATAACAAAAACAAACTTTGGCTAAAAATTTTTTGCCTATCAATAGATGAAATGAGGATATAAATACATGAAATAGAGGTAAAAATAGGCATGTAAATGAACCGAATGTTCATGAGTTGTTCGTGAACTTGTTCAACGGGAAGTTCGTTTATGTCGTTTATTTAATAAACGAACAAACACGAACAAAAAAATTGTTCATTTAGTTAAACGAACGAACATGAACAAACGTTGAGTTTGTTCATTTATGTTCGTGAATGTCCGTTTATGTTTATTAATTACATACGTAGTTATATTTATATAAATATAAACATAAATTGGACTTTAGCTACTTGTATAAATATATAACCAATTAGTAATTGGGGTTTTTAAGTAATACAAAACCGTTCACATTAATTATGTTCGTGAACGTCCGTTTATGTTCGTTCGTTTAAAACTTAAATGAAATTTCTTAATGAACGAACATGAACACAAAAATGTGTTTTATTATGTGTCGGTGTTCGTTTAAAATTAAATGAAATCACACAAACATCGTGTTACTTCGATTCGTTTACAGGCCTAGGCATAAAAGCTAAAAATTTCAAAATCCCCTCTATTTATACCGCCACTACAATTCATAAACCCGTCTACTCAGCTTCAAACCAGATTAGAGTATAATTTTCTATATACTTTTAATTAAAATTTTGATTTTTTTTATATGATTAACAATATCTAGGGGTGAACAATAATTGAATCTCAACCGAAATCGAACAAAAACATACAAAACCGAACTAAAAATTAACCAAAACCAAGTTAACCTAATATCGTTTTTTTTTTTTTTTGTGTCCTAAGTTAACCAAAATTAACAAATCAAAACTGAACCATTTATGCATTTATATCTTTTATACATCTATTACATGTATTTATACCTTCATTTCATGTGTTTCTAAGCAAAATTAAATTTTGATTTTGGTTATTAACCAAAATTAACTAAACCGAACTAAAAACGACAATCTAACAAAATAGATTGAACCAATTAACCAGTTGATTAACATGATCAATAAACCGATAATGTCGGTTTTTGTTCCGGTTGAGGCTTATAACCGAACTGAACCTAACCCAACCATGAACCATTAGAAGTGTCTGTGTTCACTACCACATCGTGCGAGCACGCAGTTATGAATATATTAATGGGTTTGTTTTAGTTTAACTAATTTGGGTTAACTAAGGGTAAAAAAAAAACGATAACCAGGATGTTAATTGAAGAAACAATAAGTTCCTCGGGGATTATCACTAACCTCCGATGGGTTGCACTTATGTTACTCTACGTACGTTCCTTTACCCAAACCGTTTGGATTACCCGAATGTGTAGATAAGTGAGTGCGTGGTGAGTAAGTGAGTGTGAGACACAAAGATGTAAGTGGTTCGGTCGAGTATGACCTACGTCCACTGTAAAGAGCCGAGAATATTATTACTTTGGAGAGTACAAAGCATATGAGTAATTCTAGCCCTAGATACAAATGGTTGACTATCGATCCCTTTGAAGGGAGTTGAAGTCTTCTATTTATGTAACACCCCAACCGATGGCGGAATCATCGAGGTGCCACGTAGTGACGATTGTTCAAAAGCTCATGGTACTAAAATGTAAATATTTTTGAATAATCAAAATTGTCTTACATGGAAATGGAAAATACATTGTCTAAATGAAATGTAAATATTGAAATAACTGAATTAAAATAAGGCACTAAATGTTCCTTGCTAAAGCACTAGATCAAACTGCACCTGAAACATGTACAAAATAGATTTGGTCAACATATGAAATGTTGGTGAGCATTCCTAGTTTTGATATATATAGTAGGTTAAAAGTTATACAATTCAAGTGCAAGCTACAGTGCAAATATGTAAACTATGTATCATACAAATGAGCGAAATCAACCCTGTGACTGTATAATGTACTGTATGAACTGTAGTGTACTTATCCAATAAATGGATAAAAACTTAACAATGGCCACGGATTCTCCGATGAAAAAGGGGGAGAATCAACCTAGGCGGGTTGTCAATCCAAATAGCGCTATCCAATGTTAAGGTCGGCTTGTACCATGTTAATGATTTCACTAAGTACAAATGTAATCCACATGTATTGTCTAAGCATAAAGCACGTTGTAAGCAATGCACATAGTACTAGAATTGTATTTGTAAAAATGTAAATTTGAATTTGAACTTGTAATAGTGTACATGAATCACCCCAAAAATGTATAAAAGTAAAAAGGGGATAGGAATACTCACCTTGATTACAACGAGGAACTTGTAAGAAGTCAACGGGAAACAATGAATTATGCTTGAACCTAAGTATATTAAGAACGGCGATTTAGTGCCTTTTTAATGTTATTTTATAGTTATGGCGTTCGTGATGAAAATATCACTTTTGATTTATTTATTTTAAAATTTTTCAATAATCAATTTATTTAACACAAAGCGCATACTATTTAGGCTAAGTGTCAAACATTAATATAAACCACGTTAATATATATATATAAGAAAATAATTTGAGTTTAACCAAAATATATACTACTTAGTTTGTTCGAGCGTTTAATATAAACCATTTTATTTTATAAAACAATACCTAAGCATCCGTATAGAAAAATACTTATGTATGTCCAATGATTAAAATTTCCACTTTTGATACTTAAAGCTCAAAGGTAGTAGGACCTTGATTTGTTCGACATGAATATGTTAGATTACTATTTTCGAAAATATCCACTAAAAGATATTATTATAACTCTAAACTAATAAAAGTTGGTTGTAGGATACAAAATATTATTTTATATTATTTGGTATTCATATTGGTTCCATGGAAAGACATGAACAGACAAGAGGGCAAAACCAACTTATCATCTTTTTTTTTTCTATTATAAATTCATGTCATGTACCAGACAAAATAAACTTTGCCATAACATACACATGCTCTTGTCAATTACCAAGTTTTAGTAGCAGGAACACACATCATTTGTAAGTTTATATTAGAAGAAGAGGAAAGAAAAAAATTAATAATAATAATACGATTCGATTGGGTACCTTAGTTGCTAAACCAAGTTGGCCGGAGACGAATAATCGACGCTTCGGATGACCGAACAGAATGAAGACAGTCTAGTAGCAACAATTGCATACGACCAAATCTTGAATCCAACGAAGTCAAACGAAGTGCGAAAGGTATGGGTTGGTCACGACGGTGGTGCGACAGAGGTTATGTTTGTCGACTACGAGAGCCGAAAGAGAGGGGTAGGAGGGTGTCGTGTGGTTCTCTTAATTGGCTATATGTGGGTCTGTTTTTGGATTTAATTGTAGTGATAACCATTCTATATACAAATCAAATTTTTGGTTTATGGAAGGTTTGGTTGATTGACCAAAGCTTGGTCAAAACCCAAGAATTGAGGCTCAATTATGAGCTGTTACAGTGTGGGATGATATTGTCGGTCAACTAGAGTCATTTAATTTTGATTATAGATTCCTAATTTAGCTACAATACTTGGTCAAGATCAAAGGGTTGTTGGTCAAACTTGGTGGTCTGCACATCGATTCAAAGAAGAAAACCAAAGACAATAGTTGGGCCGGATTGGGGTTTGGGCTAGGTAAAGAGATTGGGCCAATAGTAATTTTGTTAAGGTTGGGTTTGGATATATAGCTTGGGCTCATTTAGAATTTGGGTTATTGTTATGTTTAAGAAACCATGATAAGTATATAAAAAAAAACTTTATAAACCTTTAACATTCTAAAAAAGAAAATCTGATTTATAATAATAATAATAGTTATTATTATTATTATAGAAAAAATATAATTGTTTTGAAATAAATGAAAATAATTAGGATGGTTAGTATATTTGTTCAAGAGAAAGTATAATATAGGGAAAGTGGTGACTTTACTAATCAACAATTGGGGAAAAATTTCGCGATGTTACAGTCTCCCCTACTTTTGGAAACTTCGTCCCGAAGTTATTAAAAACATAGGGTTGAGGGTGATTAGGTAGAAATTAGGGTAGCTGTGGTTTGGGTTAAGGCATGACATGAATTTATAGGTAATAGAATAATCTATTTTGAATAGTTTGGATAAGAGGTTTGATATGTGAGTTTTAAGAATTGAATTAGGTTCGTCTGAAATAGCAAGGAGAATCTAGCAAAATGCTAAACTTTAAGTTTTAGGAATCCTAAAAGAAATGCATGAGTTGATTTGACAAATTTTAAAGTAGGTGTTTAGAGTGAATATCTTTGACGTTTGACCCGAGGTTAGGAACTTGAGAGTGTAAATGAGAAGGGTTTTGGGAATGTGTAACTGGTGAAGGTCTGAGGTACTAATGAAGCAGTCTCCCCTACTTTTGAATGGTTTCTGACCGAACATTATTAAGGACATGCAACAGGATTTCGACTAACAGGGAGTGTAAGAGTATACAAAGTTTAAGGTTTTCTGTAGAGGTGGTCAACAAGGAAGGCTCCAACAAAACTAAAAATGCTAGCTATTAGTCAACGACCTATTGAAGAAGTAGTAATGGGTAGGTTCTTGGTCAGACTCCTAGTCCGCTCCCGCAGTATCGTTTATGCTTATATATAGGGTGTACCGCAGCTAACCCACCACGCTCCCGATACTTTGGACTCGTACTAATTGTCTACCAACAACCTAAATAGAATTACACACCACCCTCATGTACCTGTAAACCCATGATTGCGTTCCGGACCGTAATCATAGATTTACCTTACACTAGGGTGCTATGCTTTTCCATAACACTAACATAAGTAATACAAGAAAAAATGCGTACAACCAAAATGTGTTAAATAGTAGATACTGCTCAAGTATAAGATGCGGTTAAAGGTTCTTGCCCTTTCAGGTTCACCCTTTAACCGTAATGGGATTAATGTGTAAGTATAAGACACAATTAGGGGTTCTTCACCTTTCGGGTTCACCCTTAACCGGTAAATTTTCTGTTCACATCATTGGGCTCTAAACAACCATATTGATAAACTCTGAGGATTAAACTGTTCCCCTCGGGTTAGAGGAATACTCTGAACCGAGTCGTACATGGGAACTAGATTAGATCTCATACAAGCTATCAATTAGTATGTTCATTGGCCATGATGACGAACAAAATAATGTAAAGTATAACAGGGTTTTGCTCACAACAAAAAAAAAAGTATGCATACCAAATATGCGTTCATGTAAGTATATAAGTATAGCATAAAATTTCGATTGAAAGAATAGCATAACGTAAATCGATTAAATCGCACAATTTGCACAAAATGAAAGATAACGAGTTAAATTAATGCTCAAAACTAGTGTTGTAAGAATAACTACTAATAACTAGTGCGAGAATAGTTGCGAATAACGCGTGAAAATAACTACCAACAAAAGAATAATACAAAAATAATAAGATAATGTACGAACGTAACTATATATAGAATGGTGTAAAAAAAATAATAATGAATTTTACTGTAAATGAAAGTGCGCAGAACAGACGTATAGTCTACTGGTACGAGGATAACTTTTTGGAAACCGAAGAATGTTTTAAGTTCAAAACAGGTTCACTTGAAAAGATTTCGTAGGTACACATTTTCACGTGTTTACGAGAAGTCGAGTTTGAAAAGTGTTATTAGGTATATTATTAGTTGCAAATTCCTCTCGAAAACATATATTGGATACGTTATATGAAAACATGTAGATTTACATTTGATTTGTAAAATATGCAATGCAAGTTTATAAAATGCAAGATGAAACCATTTCATGAAGTGTGTGTAAATATAATGTGTTTCGAAAGATCAAGATTTAAAATGATGTAAAGGTTGTGAATGATCCCAGATGCCTTGACGAATTTTGGAAAATAAAATTTTCTGTATTTAAACATTTCTTTAACTTATGGGTTGAAAAGTCGGAAATTTTTAATTGTTATGAAATGTTGAGAAAATCGAAGTGTTAGCCGTTAAGACTGAGTAAACTTGAAACCTTTTAAATTTTCAAACTTTTACGAAATTTATACATTGAAAGATCATTTATTTACAAGATCGTTAAGGCATCTCTTTGGGCTCATAGCGGGCTATTTGTTTCAAGGCACAAGGTGTGAAAAGTGTGTTCTAATTTGGCGAATAGGCTTTGTGAAAAGATTTATAGAATAAGTTGTCAAATTAATCGTTTTAGAGAGTTGTGTACTAGTGCATATCGTGTAGGTAGGCATTTACGTATGAGTTTAGTCTTACTAAGAAGTGCTAACTAATGGTAGTTGGCTATGGCTTAGACGACTGGGTGTGGCTATATTAGTATTAGATATATCAGAATGTATTGTCTTCAAAGTATTGTGGCTGTATAAACGAATACAAAAGTCATAATTTAAGGATATACTATGACTAAGATCAAGTAAGTTTGTAAACATGAAGGTATAAAACAAGTTGAAATAATAAGTTTGAAAAAAAAACCATGTTCATTTTTAACTGTATGATAACGCAACATTCCTAAAATCAGGATGTGATCAAAGCTAAACACAGAGTTTAAAACTTAAGTCATGGGTAAAAATGTTTTAACGCAAAACGAGTAATACCTTATAGTGTAAGAATCATGAGCATAAGTGAAATAGTGTAAGCTTTAATGCAATAATATATCAAACAAAAGTTTTAGTAATGATGATAGGGATTCAAAAGCGAATGATCAATGAATAATGGCATATGAAACATCAAGTGATTAAATGGAATCTTCAAATAATAAACAAACATAAATATCAATGATATAAAACATTGGAATTGTTTCTATAGGAAACTTTGACCAACTCAAGTATTTGAAATTTCCTAGTGACTTGTGGGGGCATACTTTAGCCTATAAGTGAATGCTCATCCCAAGAGTTCCCAGGTAGGTATACGGGTCCCTCGTCTGATTGGGATTTATACGAAATACCAGGCCTAGATAGAAAACTCAGGATACAGGCGCTCACCCTTCCAGATTGCACGTGCCCCATCAATAGTGAATTCCAAAACTTTAGCGAGATTAAAAACGAGATGCAAAAATAGATCCTTGAGATTTGGATTTCACTCCTAACTCAAAGATGTATTTCAAAATTGAAAACGATCGTGGAATGAAACCAATCACTAAGTTAAGGATATCACTCCCAGCTTAGTGGTTAAGTTCCTTTTTGAAAGAAATACTCTTTGAGGTGTGGATGTCACTCCTATCTCAAAGATATATTCCTAAGATAAATAACATATAGAGGAGTGAAACTAATCACCAAGGTATGGATGTCACTCCTAACTTGGTGATATCGTTTCGTTTGTGAAATACGAGTATCTTCTTCTTTAAACAACACACCGAAAGAACAACGAGAAAGAATCATAGCGAAAATATCTTGAAAGAAAATAATAGGATAAAGAGAAATAAACGCGAGAGGACTCGTGAATCTAAGCTTGGTTATAGACTAGGCTAAAAGGCATTCTAATAACCTAATTCCCTATAACCATGGCTCTGATACCAATCTGTAACACCCCAACCGATGGCGGAATCATCGAGGTGCCACGTAGTGACGATTGTTCAAAAGCTCATGGTACTAAAATGTAAATATTTTTGAATAATCAAAATTGTCTTACATGGAAATGGAAAATACATTGTCTAAATGAAATGTAAATATTGAAATAACTGAATTAAAATAAGGCACTAAATGTTCCTTGCTAAAGCACTAGATCAAACTGCACCTGAAACATGTACAAAATAGATTTGGTCAACATATGAAATGTTGGTGAGCATTCCTAGTTTTGATATATATAGTAGGTTAAAAGTTATACAATTCAAGTGCAAGCTACAGTGCAAATATGTAAACTATGTATCATACAAATGAGCGAAATCAACCCTGTGACTGTATAATGTACTGTATGAACTGTAGTGTACTTATCCAATAAATGGATAAAAACTTAACAATGGCCACGGATTCTCCGATGAAAAAGGGGGAGAATCAACCTAGGCGGGTTGTCAATCCAAATAGCGCTATCCAATGTTAAGGTCGGCTTGTACCATGTTAATGATTTCACTAAGTACAAATGTAATCCACATGTATTGTCTAAGCATAAAGCACGTTGTAAGCAATGCACATAGTACTAGAATTGTATTTGTAAAAATGTAAATTTGAATTTGAACTTGTAATAGTGTACATGAATCACCCCAAAAATGTATAAAAGTAAAAAGGGGATAGGAATACTCACCTTGATTACAACGAGGAACTTGTAAGAAGTCAACGGGAAACAATGAATTATGCTTGAACCTAAGTATATTAAGAACGGCGATTTAGTGCCTTTTTAATGTTATTTTATAGTTATGGCGTTCGTGATGAAAATATCACTTTTGATTTATTTATTTTAAAATTTTTCAATAATCAATTTATTTAACACAAAGCGCATACTATTTAGGCTAAGTGTCAAACATTAATATAAACCACGTTAATATATATATATAAGAAAATAATTTGAGTTTAACCAAAATATATACTACTTAGTTTGTTCGAGCGTTTAATATAAACCATTTTATTTTATAAAACAATACCTAAGCATCCGTATAGAAAAATACTTATGTATGTCCAATGATTAAAATTTCCACTTTTGATACTTAAAGCTCAAAGGTAGTAGGACCTTGATTTGTTCGACATGAATATGTTAGATTACTATTTTCGAAAATATCCACTAAAAGATATTATTATAACTCTAAACTAATAAAAGTTGGTTGTAGGATACAAAATATTATTTTATATTATTTGGTATTCATATTGGTTCCATGGAAAGACATGAACAGACAAGAGGGCAAAACCAACTTATCATCTTTTTTTTTTCTATTATAAATTCATGTCATGTACCAGACAAAATAAACTTTGCCATAACATACACATGCTCTTGTCAATTACCAAGTTTTAGTAGCAGGAACACACATCATTTGTAAGTTTATATTAGAAGAAGAGGAAAGAAAAAAATTAATAATAATAATACGATTCGATTGGGTACCTTAGTTGCTAAACCAAGTTGGCCGGAGACGAATAATCGACGCTTCGGATGACCGAACAGAATGAAGACAGTCTAGTAGCAACAATTGCATACGACCAAATCTTGAATCCAACGAAGTCAAACGAAGTGCGAAAGGTATGGGTTGGTCACGACGGTGGTGCGACAGAGGTTATGTTTGTCGACTACGAGAGCCGAAAGAGAGGGGTAGGAGGGTGTCGTGTGGTTCTCTTAATTGGCTATATGTGGGTCTGTTTTTGGATTTAATTGTAGTGATAACCATTCTATATACAAATCAAATTTTTGGTTTATGGAAGGTTTGGTTGATTGACCAAAGCTTGGTCAAAACCCAAGAATTGAGGCTCAATTATGAGCTGTTACAGTGTGGGATGATATTGTCGGTCAACTAGAGTCATTTAATTTTGATTATAGATTCCTAATTTAGCTACAATACTTGGTCAAGATCAAAGGGTTGTTGGTCAAACTTGGTGGTCTGCACATCGATTCAAAGAAGAAAACCAAAGACAATAGTTGGGCCGGATTGGGGTTTGGGCTAGGTAAAGAGATTGGGCCAATAGTAATTTTGTTAAGGTTGGGTTTGGATATATAGCTTGGGCTCATTTAGAATTTGGGTTATTGTTATGTTTAAGAAACCATGATAAGTATATAAAAAAAAACTTTATAAACCTTTAACATTCTAAAAAAGAAAATCTGATTTATAATAATAATAATAGTTATTATTATTATTATAGAAAAAATATAATTGTTTTGAAATAAATGAAAATAATTAGGATGGTTAGTATATTTGTTCAAGAGAAAGTATAATATAGGGAAAGTGGTGACTTTACTAATCAACAATTGGGGAAAAATTTCGCGATGTTACAATTTATAATGAAGGTCGTGGGCTTGAGAAGAAGCCCACGACGAGTCTTGTGATCTTTGGGCCTTGGCTCAGCCCAACTGTCTTTGGTATCTGAAAAAGGCGGGAAAAGGACGTCCACTGTAGATGACGTCAGCGGTGAGCTTACAGGTGGACACGTGGCGGTTTGTGACTGGCCATTGGCGGCAGGTTGTTCTGAATCAGCATGGTTGACTTACCTGCCGGCGTCTGACGTGACCTCTGACAACAGGTAAGCATGCCTGGTCAGAACAGTAGGGGCAGCATGGTGGAAGCATGGAACTAGTCACGTCATTGTTGAACCTCAGTGGTTGTTGGGCAACCGCGGACACACGTCCTTATCCAGTTGGTGGTGTCAGTGATCCTCTGCAGGTAGATCTTCCTGACTCTTGATCTTCCGTACCTCGTACTTAAGAATGTTATGATGTGAAGCAGCCCGCGCGTTGGCAGACGCGCGTGTGTTTTCCATAGGTGTGTAGGGTTGTGACCCAAGTCCTTTCCGCCGAAACTGTGCTATGCGACCATTTCCGCGGATCCTCTGTTAAGCGGGGATAGGGAGGCCGCGTCCGCCTGGATTAGGCTCCCTATCCCTTCATTAATGTTAACTATGATAGTATGTCTATATTAACAACTTTGCCTTTGTAAAGCTAGGTCGTGCTAGATCTATTTTTGTGCACTTAATCGAGAATGTTAATGTTAACTAATCAAAGCATATAATCAAATCCTATACGGCTAAATCACAAACACTAGATTCCCCCGCCACAACTCGCGGAGGATGCAATCTAGTTAAATATAAATATGAAACTTTCAATAATTTAAAAAAAGTTACATTCTCGATCTCTGTTTATTGCCGTTTGCCTAGTTCGTGGTGCACTTGAGACCTCTTGTTCCTCATCCTGAATGGTTTGCGCTGCCATCGCCACAATATTTATAAAAATTTGGTTTTCCTTAGTAGACGAAGAAGATGACGAAGCAAACGAATGAGCATTCGACATTGTATTATAATTTTTATAAAAACTTTAAAAAATTGTGTAGAGGTTGAGAGGAATATGTTATAAAAATGTGAAGATTTGAGAGAGAGAAAGGTAGTTGTGAGTGGTTTTTTTTTAAAGTGTTAAGGTATTAATGGATAAATAATAGAAATTTGTTCTTTTTAAATGAAACGGTCATATGACCATTTGAAGGGCCCCACACAAACAAAACCACCAATCAAAGCACCCCGGCCAAATCGTCCATTTCTAATCGTTTACGACGGGTTGGGGACGACCGGGGGTGGTGTTGGCCGGTTCAGGACGCGAATGACGAGCCCTTGCCGTGCCCCATACCAAAAGCGAGCCCTTGCCGTGCCCCATACCAAAAGTCTTAGCTAGCTTGTCTCATACAAATGTGTTTATAGTCTCAACTCAAGTATGGCTTAGAATTAGCTCGTTTTTCTTTTTTTTTTTCGTTTTTTAAATCTATACATCTAATAAACTAAAGTCCATGAGGACACTTGGCATTCCCATGTTGCTCCTCAATTGTGTAGCCTATCATATTGTGCCAAGTGGCACAACAATAGAATTTATAAAAAATTTTATTTTTTTAAAAAGCAAAAATCATTTATTTCTTTTGTTCAAAATTGGTCAACAGTTTTATTGCATTTCCTAAATTACATTGATCCTCATTATTATCATTCCTAAAACACAATCAAACCCATTATACAAAACCGATTATTATTCATCAAACCCTAAATCAAACCATGAATTCGTCTCATTCATCTCCTCTCTGGCGTCTCCTTCGTCACCTCTCCGGCGTCTCCTTCGTCACCTCTCCGGCGTCTCCTTCGTCACCTCTGTTTTTTCCATTTCCCCAAGCTCCTCAATCGTCAAACTGTTCTTGATACGTTTTTTAGAAAATCCTCTTTATCTCATCTCGGTTGTGAAGCCACGTTTGTGATACTGTGAGAGATTTCCGGTAAAATAGCCCTATCATCTATGATCGAAGACCTTGGTATGTTAAAAGCCCTAACTTTTATTGTATATATATGCATAAACTATACATATTTAACAAGAACTTAAGGCAAAATCTGTGGGCTGTGGGATTGTTCACATAAAAAACGATTTTTTTGGGTTTGCATGTATTATTGTTCATTATTACTAATTCTTTTGATTTTTGATTGATGTTTTATGGTTTGTGTTTTAGGGTTCGATTGATGTTTTAGGGTTTGATTTATTTCAATTCATGTTTTAGGGTGTGATTGTTCCAATGTTTATGTTTTAGGGTTCAATTATTTCTCTCTGTTTTGACTGATTTCAATTGATTTTTCAGGGTTTGATTGTGCAATCGTTGTTAAACTGATTAGGAATATGTTTTTAAGTGATTTTAATCCTTTATGTTTTTAAAACTGATTTTAATCCAAATGTATCATTGTATTCTTGTGCAGTTTTGCTAGATAAGAATTATTATTGTTATTATTATTATGATTATTATTAGATAAAAGCTAAATGGAAATTATTTTATTTAAAGTTCAGAAGCATGTTGGCTCAATTGGGGAATGAAAAGCTTGATGATATCATTCGACACACAGAATTATTAAGACTGTGTGATATTTCGTTAATCAATACTCTACATCTCGATCTTAGCTATGTTATTTCGGTATGTAGTCTTTGCATTTTTCTCAAAAGCATCACATATATATAGTTTCTTCTCCCTTGAATTGTTCAAATTTCGTTATGTATAAAATCTGTTGTTGCATTTGTTGTATAAACAATCTAAACCATCATCGTCTCCTCCAGCTTTGCTGATTGTTTAACTCCAATTTCTTCTACCAGACTACAACCACGATCTAAGTCAGGTTCGTATCTATCTTTCCCCTATTTCAATCATCCAATTTTGATAATTATATATTGATATAATTTTTATTTGAATGGTTTGAAGCGTGACTAATGATGTTTGTGATGATGCCCCAACATATGTTTATTTAGGGTTAAGTCTTTGTTGAAAATTTACAGTTAAGTCTTTGTTGGATATTGATTGTTAAAACTTTTTTATTATGATTAATGATATGAATTTGTTTTGCGTTTACATAAAACTACCACTAGACGCCAACCTGTGTGTTAACATTTAACACTACCAAACTTCAAACATGTGATGTCAAAGATTTCAAGTTTTAGTCATTTAGACCACTGTTTTGGAGACCAGATCGGACTGGCCAGTCCGACCACGGTTCAATTTGATATTAATGGTATGATATGATGTAGATTTTAGATCTCTGTTTTATATTTATTTATTTATTTTTTTATTTATTTTTGCAATTTTAGTTATTAGTTTTGTGAATAGTGAGTCGTTTGTAATCTCTTCGTCATTTTGATGTTTCAGCCTTTTCCAGAACCTATATTTGACCGATTTTAAGCCACATTTACAATAAGCAACGCCTCAAGGCTTTGAGATGTTTTTTTTTTTCTGATTGTGCAACACCTTTTTGAATTGAAGGCATATGCTACTTTGTTTTCAAGCTTTTTTCTTGAATTATATTGCATATGCTACTTTGTTTTCAAGCTTTTTTCTTGAATTATATTGCATAACGGTTAACGGTGAACCCACATTTAGTTCGGCGGTTTCGAGCAAGACCGGTGGCTATCTACCGATATTTGAGGCTACATTCGGTGGAAAAGTACAATAGGAACGATGGCTCTAATCTACCAGAATAGTGTAGCAAACAAGACAGCGATGGCAGATGTTTCGTTGGGATCTACTTGTGGCCTACAGGGCTGTAGCGATTCAGGGTGTTTGATGGTTGGATAAGAACAATTACGGGCCTGAAAGTCATGGTGAAATCGTACCAAATAATAGCGGCTCTGGGCTACCAAAGAGGAACATAAGATGGACAACAAGATCATTATTTTGGGCGTGATACTGAATTTTGTGGGACAACGCAGCAGCGAGTGGGGATCATTTACAGCCTGTTTGGGAGGTACTTCGGGCTGAAAATGGTGTTCAAATAATCTATGCGACAAACTAAAACCATTTATCACAGGGATCCGAAAATACTTGAAATTTGAAGAAACTGAGGTAACACTCATGTTCATTCATTTGGAAAATATAGTGTTGAAACATTTCACATGGTACTAATACATGGTCACAGGGATTCGAAAATACCTGAAAGGGCTCATGGTGTAATGACACATGACCCTTTTCAATCAGACGATTATACAGGCGTCCAATTATCACGCCAAATGAGTCGTCTTGCGTCTAACCATGCGTTATGTGTTTTCGAGTTTTTTTTCTTCTGTTTTTTGCAAACACGTTCTTCGTTTTTCAATTATAACCTTTGAACATCAAAATTGTTGCAATTCTTATATGTTCATATTATTTTTTCTATTCAATATTTTTTGTCCGTATTTTTTTTTTTTCAATTATGATAGGTGGCAACGAGGTGAAGAGGGTCATCCATGGATTAGAAGTCAGGCCAGTGAAGTGAAAGTGCACTATATTGACTATTGAGACTCATGAAGAATTATTTACGTTCTATTCGTAAAGCTGCTTTACGGGTCGGCTGTTGGTAATTAACGTTAATCCATGTTTAAGATTGTTTTTTTTAACCAATTGGTACTCAGTGTTATTGTTTTTTGTTATTATTTGCAGGCTTTATCAAAGGCGTTGACTGTAAATGAGCTTTTTTTTTATCTAAAGGAGCAGTTTTCTTTGTTGGAACCGAGCAAAAACGGATCTATAAACATGGAAACATAAAAGCAGTGAGTAACCGGTGCAATTGTTTCTTTTTGTTAGCTCATATATAAAACAGTCTTGTAAGCGTTTTGTTGTTACAATTAAAATTGAGTTTTCTCATGAACTTTCTCAAGCCTTGAAGTGACAAATACGTGTACCCAAAAAATCTGAGATTAAACTTTTAAAAATGCTATGTTTTTTTTTTCCCACAAAAGAGTTTAAATCAGCAATTACATTGTGTAGAAGCATAAATAGTCATATAAATCAGGAAGAGTGCCTATGTTATGTTGATCCTCTACTTCAATCTGTTAATGCTGAAGATTGTTGTTGTTTGTGAATTCTTACTCTGTCCATAGTCCATAATGCTGAAGATTGCTGTTGTTATATACGATAATGTTCACGACAAATATGAACAGGTTAAAATCAAAGTTAAAGATTTGGCTATAAACATGTTGAGTTGTTTGGTAAACTATGTTTGTTTTACCATCATTTCAAGTCAGTAGCTCACCTATATAAAACTGAATCATGTTACACTAATTTTACTAATTCAATGATATTGTTTTAGATTATCCTTTTTTTACTTGAGATACTGATCCAACATGGTCTAATTTCCCAATTTCTAATTGTGTTTTGTGTGCTGTTTAGGCAAATCAAGATCGGAATCAACAATACTAAATCTTCTACAAATGCGTTCTGAATTTAATTTATATCTCTTATTTATATTTTTACTTTTATTTTGTTTGGTTAATTTATACCTTAAATTTTATATCTCTGATTATAGCTTGACATGGAGCTACCTACATGGGTTTGAGCCATGGTGCGCCGAGGTCGAACCCTTTTTTTGATTTGGTAGTCGTGGTATAAGCACTTTTGGAATTTGTATCACTATGTAAAGATCTAAAAACATCAAAGTAGCTGGTATGGTACTATCACAAGCCTGTTTGGAATTTCAATAAGAAGTAGAAGCACTTGTGGTCTAAATAAGTCTTGGACCTGGAAGGTGTGAATATTATAATCAAAATACTTATGTTTATACAGTTAAGTATTGGTTCTAATAGACATTTGATTTTATAATATTATGCAGATGGCTTGATGTTAAAATGCGGGCTTTTGGTGATGCAAATCATGGGACTTATGTCGACTTGAAGGTAAAAAATCCATCTTCTACAGGTTCGGATATGGGTTGGCAGGCAATACTTTATTGTCTGTATTTTTAATTTAATTATTAAACAGTTATATAAATAGAAATTTAGTATCTAAGCAATCTATATTTTGATCAATGAATTTCGGAGATTTTATACTATAAAATGCGGTTTGAGCAGCGCTTAACCTTTTTGACCCGTTTGTAAAGTTAGTTTCCTTTCTATATGCAGGTCAGATAACGGGTCAGTCCGGTTGGCCTGCAACGCTTTAATGTCCAATTTTTTTTTTGTTAAACAACTGGCGTGTCACATACGATGCCATGAATATTACTATTACAATTATGGTCTTTCCTTTTTTTCAATGCAGAATTAATCATAGAACACTAAACATATCATGTTTATCCATTTTATATAAAACAAAATAATCAGTTACTTATAAGTTATAACATTTGTTTAAACAAAATATTCATTCAACCACTTTGATATGTTTGAGATATAACTTGACTAATTCATATGTTAATGGGTCAATGTTTTTAACAAGAATTTGATGTTTGAATTTGCAGGTGATCTCGGGTGACTTGAGTTGATATCGGATTGCTCTTAATAGTGGATGACAACAAGCCTAAGCGAGATATAATGTTTTGGGAAGTCATCCGTTTTCATGAGAATGTACAAAGGAAAACATTGGTTATTTAGAAAACTTATACTTGGACTAAAA
This sequence comes from Ambrosia trifida, assembly GCA_028751855.1. Lineage (NCBI taxonomy): Eukaryota > Viridiplantae > Streptophyta > Magnoliopsida > Asterales > Asteraceae > Ambrosia > Ambrosia trifida. The sequence continues at coordinate 128,133,759 of CM054129.1, forward strand.
CAAAAAATGTGGTGTATAAGGAAATATTTAGTGATATTTGAATAAAATGTATATTGTTTGCTTTTAAATTTGAATAAAATATTTATACTATATTTTTTTTAAATTTTAATAAAATTTTTCTACTGTATTTTTCTTATACGTTATACTACTCCAAATAATCGTACGTTGGTGAACTGTGTGTCAACGGGGGCAAATATCTGGTTTTAAATAAGCTGGAGCTCTCACGCTCACTCTGGACTGATTCATGCACTTTCCGTTAGCTTCTGCAAACAAGTCTTCAACAATTAACAAAAAACCCCCAAATTAGGTCTAAATAAACCCTAAAACCCTAAAATTTCCACATTTTGTTCTTCAATTTCTTCCTTAATTCACATGATAGTTCCAAATCTAAACACAAAACATGATCGTTAGAACATACGGTCGCCGGACCACTAACAGCAACAGCAGTAGCTTCAATTACGACGATACAGACGAATTCAACCACAATTTATCACAAACCAACGACGATATATTCAATTTCTCCTTTGCATCTCAGGAGTCAACAAAATATCCGTACAGTTTCGATTCGTGTGAGGAGGATTCGGGTGAATTGACGGTTATACCCCCGAGATCGAAGAGATTGAAGGAAAAGAAGAAGAAGAAGGAGTTGGTGGTGGTGAGTGAAACGACGACGTTGATGGAGACTCAGGAGTATGGGGAAATGATGGAGTATGTTGATGAGGTGGAGTTTGGGTTGGATGGGTTGAGGAGAGGCCAGCCGGTGAGGATTCGGCGCGCCAGTTTGTTGTCTTTGTTGTCGGTTTGCGCGAGTTTATCGCGGCGGAGACTTGTGAGAACCCATGGGTAATAGGTTATTTTGAGGAATTGTTTTGGTTATTAGAATTTAGATGTGTGTGTGTTTTAGTTGTTTTGATGATGTGCATTTTGATGCATTGTGTGATTGGTTTTGACATGTGATGAGCTTATTTATGTAACAAAGGCCAAATTTTGATATCATATTCATGCATCACTACTAACTATAAATATACACTTAGTTGCATGTCAGTGTTTAAGTTCTGATGCATCAGCGAAAGCGAAATTAGAAAATGTGTGTGAAGAGGAGGGGGGATTCATCTTGCTGGCAGTTATACATATAGAGCTGCATTTGTGTGTTTAGGTTCTGATGCTGCAGCAGTGTGTGTGTGTTTTAAGTTCTGATGCAGCGGTGGAAGCGAAAATGTGCACATGAAGAGGGGGGGGGGGGGGGGGGGGGGGGATCTTGCTGGGAGTTATGTATATGTGTCGTGTGTGTGTTAAGTTCTGATGCAGCAGCGAAAGCGAACATGTGCACATGAAGGAAGGGGGGGGGGGGGGGTGATCCTGCTGGGAGTTATATATATGTGTGTGTTTAACTTCTGGTGCAGCAACGAAAACAGAAACATGTGTGTGTGTGTGTGTGTGTGGGGGGGGGGGGGGGGGGGCTTGATCTTGTTGGCAGTTATATGTAGCAGCGTGTGTGTGTGTAGTTGCATGTGTGTTTAAGTTCGGATGCAGCAGTGAAAGCGAACCCATAAAATGTGTGGAGGAAGGGTGGGGGGACTGTTATATATATGTATGTATATATTTGCATGTGTGTTTAAGTTCTGATGCAGCAGTGAAAGCAAAACCACAAAATGTGTGTGTGGAAGAGGTCGGCAGTTCTTTAGTTTATAATCTGATTCTAATATATAGAACACTTGTTTTAACTACAAAAGTGTGAAGCATTTGTATGGTAAATCAACATGTTGTGATCTTTGTAATTTCAAGCCCAAAGTTGCTTTGTTTTGTTGTAGTGTGTACTGTGTAGTTAACATGTAGCAATCTTTTCTACAGGATGGCAAAGACAATCATTGATGCTGTATTAAACCTGAATCTTGATGACACCCCTAGTAATTTGGCTGCTGCGGCTTTGTTTTTTGTTTTGACAAGTGATGTAAGCTACTTATATTTTTACTGAACGTTATTTTTGCGATTGCACCAAGTATATAAGTAGAAGCAAGATAAACTTTAGGTTAATCATGTTCTTGTTTTTATATTTAAGGGGTGTCTAGATGTGCATCTAAAGTGAGTATTGTTCTCAGTAATCGATTAGGAATGTTTGATGAGAGGTAAAATAATCAGATTCAGATAAGCAGGTGGATTATTAAAATAATGATAAACGTATGTATGTGTATAAGCACTTTTATAATACACATCCAAACACCACTTAATGTATATGTATATTGTGAAATGATTTCTTTGTTTCATTGGTTTGCATTAATCCATGTAGCCCCAACTTCATGTTTATCAGTTGTATCTGGATTAAAAGTTCAGTTTTGAGAAAAAACATATAATTTATCATTTCTGTAATCTTATTTAACAGAAAGGTGCTAAAGAGTCATTATGAAATTTGTCCTCAATAGCAGGTTTCTTTCAGTTACCAAACTAAGTCCTGATTATTTAATTTTTATCTCATTTCAGGGCCAAGAAGATTACCTTTTGGATTCACCTAGTGCCATCCGGTTCTTGTTAAAATTGCTGAAACCTGTAACCATAACCGTTATTAAAAATAAAGTTTCAACCCTTGGTAGCAAACTTGTAGCCCTAAGCAAAGATGCTTCCATTTTTAATGATGGAAAGGGAGACGAATTGTCTTCTGCTGCTGTATTGCAAAAAGTTGAGGAAATTCTTGTGAGCTGCAAAGAATTGAAGCCACGAGTTGAAAGTGAAAGTGACACGAAAAGGCCGAGTTGAATCCAAAATGGGTTGCTTTACTAACAATGGAGAAAGCTTGTTTGTCCACTGTTTATCTTGAAGGTACTTGCAAGGATTGATTGGATTCTAATTTCTAGCATGATAATAGGTGGGTTAGTTGGGTCAGAACCGATAAACTTTAGTCTGAAAATTTTTAGCATGTCATATATGATTACCACCTACGGTGTGCGCATATAATGTATATATATGTGTGGCCCTTGGGGGGCAAAAGTAAAGTTGCACTAGTTTTAACGTTATTTTACTAATTTCGTGAAAATAACGTTAAAAACGACGGACGGTTAATCATGCATCATGTGGTGGCGTGGATAGCCAAAAGACAAAGGGGTACATGCACCGATTGGGTTTGTCCCGATTGCTAAGTGTTCTGTGCCTTATGTCCAAGGCTTGATACCAAACCACATCGAGCCGGGGGTCTCACTGGAAGCAGCCTCTCTATTCTTAGGGGTAGAGGTAAGGCTGTCTACATCTTACCCTCCTCAGACCCTACCTTAGCTTTTGCTATAGGTGGGATTAACTGAGTATGATGATGATGATGATATATATATATATATATATCATAAAAATACAATATAATATAAAACAAAACATCATGGATATTATAAAATCTAATTTAGTAATGAAACAAACATCATAAAATAGTTTTAATAGCATTTTAATCTTTAACTTAAGTTTGGAGATCAAATGTAAACTAGTGAACATTGAGGGGGTTAAATGTAAAAATACCAAAAGTTGATAAGGTAGAGGAGCAGGTGTGTTTTGGTTGGATTTTGAGGTGGGAACTCGTTCCAAGTACAATTTTTGACCCGACTTGAACCAATTTTCACTACCTAGACCCAATTTTGACTTAGGTGGTGAGGCTTAAGCCTCACCGCCTCGCCTCACAGCCTCGGGAAGCCTTGGAAAGCCTCGGATAGGCTGAGGCTTAGGTTTCAATTGACCCCCATGAGGCTAAGCCTCTAAGGCGTTTTTTCATAGCCTCAGCCGAGGCGTAAGCCTCGAGGCGAGCCTCAGACAGCCTTTTTAAACCATGGTTTTAGCCTTACTCTATGAGCATTTGTCAAAATGACAAACATTTGATCATGTTTATTAAATTGTATTATTGCAGAGACAACAGGGACTGTTAGAAAGATGAGGGGCAACTTCAAGGAAAAACTAAGAGAGCATGGGGGACTAGATGCTGTTATTGACATCATAAGGGAATGTCATGGTGTAATGGAGGTATGATCACTGAATATTGTGTAATTGTTGCATATACAAAAGACAATAAAATTGACTTAGGTCGAGTGGTCTCCATTACAATTTTTTTTTGAGATGTAATGTATTTAGAGCAATTTGGAAAAAAAATTATTTTCAGATGTAATGTATTTTCATTCTCGAAAAATTATTACCAGTTAGGCCGTTGGTCTCCATTACAATTTTTTTGATGGAATTTTTTTCCGGTGCACAAGGCTTCCTTCATCATTAAAAGGATATTTTGGACATTTGACAAGTAAAACCTTTTTCTAAATTATTTGTCTGGTCTGATGTTATGACAAATAATATTTAATACTCATAATATTTTGCAGGGTTGGCTAGAACGTTATTCATCTCTGACTCCTGACTCTAGAACCATTATCAACTAGAAAGCCCAATGCTTCTATTGAAGTGTTTGAAAATCATGGAAAATGCTACTTTTCTTAGTAGTGATAACCAGGTAACGCTTATAAGCATGTTTTCTTGTAAAATAAGTCTAATTTTGAAAATGGGTTGTTGTAATGTCAACTTATTATTTGAAAATGCAGAACCATTTGCTTGGAACAGACGATGACGACTTTGATTATCAACATGTTTCTCAGTCTTTCACGAAACTTATTCTTAGCGTCATTAAGATCCTTTCTGGTATCTTGTTTTTTCTTTAGTTTTTATATAACTAACATAATTCTCATAGTGTTCTTATATTGTTTTCTTGCTATTAATTTTCAGGTGTTTCTCTACTAAAAAATTCTTCAATCAAATCTGACATTAGAAATGGAAACAATGGGACTGTTCATACCTCTGATCTTCCATTACTAGCTGATGATAAAGGTATAAATAATTAATATATAAAATTTGATGACTGTCAGATTATGTAATGTGCATTAAACAAAAATTGATTTCCCCAATGAATCCAAAGTAGGATAATAGGATATATTGGACTACCACATGTTGACTCATTATTTGTACATGATAAGTTTTTTTGTTCATTGGAAATAAGTTAGAGATGTATGGCCAGAAAGTTATCTGAAGTTATTTTAACACGATCAGTAATCAGTTAGTTTCATAGTATATTGTTTGACCCGTCACCCGTTATCAGTAGATATAATCCAAATTTTTACATGAGTTGAGATTGCCCCTCTATGTGCAATAGTTGTCAATTTCAATTTGCTTTGCTAATCAATGGGTTAATATGGATTATGTTATTTCTCTAATGGCGCAATGAGTGAAGCTAAAAGATTTATGGAAGTGGAAATATGTCAAATGGGTCGAAAATTGCCCAGTAATCCAATATGCGTTTGTTAGTGAATGCAACCTCTTAAATCACCGTATTTAAAAGAAGAAAGATTATTAGTGTAATAATGCCGTGTTTGAAAGCATATTTAATTTAACACATCAATTATTTAATAAAAAAATGCACAAAAAATGTTTGCTGCCAACCCAAGACCCGTATTAAGCGTTGCCTGTGTTTGACCTGAATTCTATGACCTGTTGGAGTGACTTTATTTATTATTTTTAAGCAGCAGCCGACAACAATGAGATCATATATATCAGTTCTTCCATAGAGAATTGCAGTATGGACCAGGTTTCGTCTCAGAAGACTTCTAATTTATTAGAAAAGAACCAAATTTCGTCTCAAAGTCAGCCTGTATTTTCAAAATCGGATCCTGTTTCTAGGTTCAGTGGTCACTTGCTAAAGAAAGAATCTAAATCTTCAACTTCTAGATCAAGCAGTGGTACATCGAGTGGTTCATCAATAAAAGTAGGTAAAAGTGCTGGAACTAGTCTACATAACAAGTTTGACTTTGAGGAAAGTCAAGATCCTTTTGGCAGCGATGACCCTTTTGCATTTGATGACGAAGGAGAAGAACCAAGTAAGTGGTTGGACTTAATGTCCAGTAAGAGTAATGTTTCAGAAAGTCAAAAAAGCAATTCAGCGGTTGAAAAGGATGGAGACCAACTGTCAAAGTTTGACTTAACGGTGTATAGTCAACAAGATTCAAGCAATGAGGATTGCAATGATTCTCCTCAAGCTTCTTGTTCACATGTGGATGATGATGAGGCTTTTAATCTTTTTGCTGACTGCCTCCTCTCAGCAGTGAAGGTGAACTATCTACAATAGTTATTATGAATACTAGATTGGTCCAAATATATGATTGCTCAACTGTCGACTCAATAAAAAGTCTTTTTACAGGTTTTAATGAACTTAACAAACGAAAATTCTGTGGGTTGTCAACAAATTGCTGCATGTGGAGGATTAGAGACATTGTGTGGTTTGATAGTTGGCCATTATCCGTCATTTAATTCATATTTGCCAAGTTTCTGTGATCAAAAAGACAAACTAGCTCTTCTCGAGGTTGATAGTAACAATAATAAGCGCCTTAATGACCAAGAATTGGATTTTCTCGTTGCTATTCTTGGACTACTTGTTAATTTGGTTGAAAAAGATGGGCGTAACAGGTCAGCTTTCATTTTAGTCCTTTACCATAATTTTTTTTTTTGTATATAATTTATAATAAAAGGTTTGGCTGCTTTTGTGTTAAATTTATTTTCTGTTTGCTATAAATAAAGGTTAAAAAAATTGGATTTTCTACAGAGCACGTCTTGCAGCTGCCAGTATATCGATACCTAGCTTGGAGTATGAAATTATGGATGTAATTCCTCTACTTTGTTCAGTATTTTTGGCAAATCAAGGGGCTGGTGAGGCAGCTGAAGAAGGACGACAGTCAGCTTGGGTGAGTCGTGAGTGAACTTATATTGTTGAATGTTGACTTTTAGTTAAATGTTGAAAATATCCTTGAGTTGACCGACGGTATATTTGGCATGCATCATTAGAAGCTGTGATAGCTTTAGCTTTTTCATGTCAATTGCTAGCTAAAGCTACTAATGCCAATCTAATATAAAACCCTCTTAAAAATGCTGCACTTGTAATCGTCCAACGAGAAATATATTTGATCGTGATGAAAGTTAATAAATTCTAGCTAAATGACCAAGATACGCCTTGACCAAAAAATTACCTTTGGCCTGTGAATTGTTGACCACAATGTGTTGTTTGTGTAGAGCGATGAAGATCCTATTTTGGAGGGAGAGAAAGAGGCAGAGAAAACAATTGTAGAGGCGTACTCCGCCCTTCTTCTTGCATTTCTATCTACAGAAAGGTTGGCCGACGTTTTTTCCTCTTCTTAACAATACCAGTTGACATTTTTTTCTCATGGGAACACATGTTCTTCGACTTTTGACAGTAAAAGCATACGTAATGCTGTTGCGGAATGTCTTCCAAAGCGCAAGCTGTCTGTTCTTGTACCTGTCTTGGAGAGATTTGTGGTATGCCATCTTTACCCTTTTGAGTAACCCTTATGTCAAATTCAAAGCCCGAAAACGCAATTTTTAATGACAAATATACCCTTTTGCCAGGAATTTCACATGTCATTGAACATGATCTCAGAGGAGACTCATTCCACGGTGCTCGAGGTAATTGAATCATGTAGGATGCAATGAGTGATGTATTAGAAGTAGAATAATAGATGTTCATTAAATGGACATCTTGTACAGCTTTAACTTTCCTCTTAAAGAGGAATGAGATAGGATCATGTTATAGTCTTGTTAATACATTGACGACCATTATATATTTCTTCTATTTTATTTCATATTGTTTCTATCAAATGAAACCCCCCCCCCCCCCCCCCACACACACACACGCACCATTTTCCATCTTCTCGATGCCGTCCGTTATCCTTCGTTTTCATTGTACGGGTTGACTTTAAGACGTGTTTGTTGTAGCGTTTTGGCATATGATATGTTAATTCTAGGGTCTCATGTTTTGTAATCAGACGACTTTTCCTTGGGATCTCCAAAATCCCAGGGACAGTGATTATTGTGTTCTAAGGAACATTGAGTGGATTAAGAAAACCAGATTTCTCATATATATATAGATATAGATTATTTGGGTTTCTGTCGCAGATTTGATCTAAGGATGTTTTGCGCATATAGTGAGTTATAGTCTTTAAGAATTAAGAGAGACCCAGTGGGTTGTTTACTAAAATCAGGTATACATAAAAATGTTCACTTGACTTCAACGATATTCGTACTTAAAGCCTATGATGAAATGTGTTGTCCATAAAAAAGAGATTTAAAAGACTAAAAAATTTGTTACAAAATGAAGTCGCGATGATGAAATGTCTTGGCAATGAACAAAGTTAAGAGATCTATAATAAGAAAAGATTTGTGAAGTGACCTAATAATCTGCACAGTGTGGTGATGCCTAACATATTTTCACACTGAGAGCTGTGTGGTTCGCATTTATCCTTACGCAGTAAGCCATGCCATAGTATGTTTGTCTTCACATCCTACGGTTAAAGCCTAAAGGCGATGTGATAGTTTTCACATAATTTGTTAGCTCTTCCGCTTGTTTCACACAAACACTGCAATTTGTTACCTTCCATTTTCTGCGTGTCTACTAGGATGTTGTGTTTTGTTTTTACTCTAACCGGTTTTTAACTCTGCTATTTGGTTGGTGATAAGGATCCATGTAATATGCAAAATCTGGGAGTTATTAGCACAGACCAGCCAAAGACTTATTGGACATTATATTCTACTGCAAATGTTTATATATGTAGAACCATATCTTGTGCTGGAAACTGTTTTTGTACAAAATACCGCGTCTGTCTTTTATTTTGATATTTTTGAGTCATCATGATCCATTTGGATCAAGGTAGGTGGGATCATTCTAGGTTTAGGTGACATAAGGTGCAGTGTTGTAAAAGGCGCTAGGCGCTAGGCAGGCGGTGAGGTCCAGCCTAGGGACTAGTCGGGACTAGGCGAAAATTAGACGGAATTAGGCGTTTTGGTATTTTATACGTATTATATATATATATATACACAAATTTAGGGGTTTTTTGAAAATATGTTAAGATATATACACATAATACTTAGATATATACACACTAGCTGATTACCCCGGGAAGGTCCCGGGGTTGAAAAATTTAATATGATTTAATAAAAAATGATAACAAAAAATGATAAAAGAAGAAAACTCAAATCACGAAAAGCGTAAATAATTTAAACATAATCAATCTTAGTTAAAAAACATTTATTTAAAAAGTTAAAAAAAGTTAAAAAGCATAAACCATATTAAACATAATACAGTATTAAAAAGATAACCTTCAACATATAATCATCCTTCACGTAATTTAAAATATGTTACAATTTGACTTTGACTTATATAGATGTAGAATTCATGATGGGGGTTGAAAAATATAACAATTCTAATAATATTAATACTAATAGTAATAATTATTACTCTTGTAATTGAATAAATAAAAAAATAACCTTGTTATAAGGTGACACCATGTGTTGCAGTGTTGCGTGATTCGTTCTCCTAACTTCTCTTGATGAAGTATATCTATCCATCTTTAGAAAAATAAAATTCCAATGATAGCATGGCGATTGGGCTGAATTTCAATATCGTAGATAAGAACCTGGTTTAAAAGAAAAAACATGATTAATGAATAACCTGAACACTTTGTGTTTTTTTTTTGTATGAACATAACCCCACAAAAAATAGTCGTTTTTTTCTCTGTTTTTTATATAGCACTATGGTACTCGTTGGAAAGATAATAAAACGCTCGTTAATTTGGTGTAATTTTTTTATTTAAAAAATCTCGAATATAAAAGATATTAACGTTTAAAAATTATGGGAGGAACATAAGAGAGAAAAATTTAAATTTGTTTTTAAATTCTTTTTTCTTAAAATAACTCAATTTAATTTTAGTAATTGAGAATTGAGAGATAGAGAGATAAATTTAGGGTTTTATGTTTATCTTTTTTTTTTTTTTTTAATTAAACAAGGAAATAATTCAAAAAACATTAAAATCTTTCAATCATGATGCCACGTGGCAGTTTCATGGAGAGGATGAAGGCACCATTGCACGCCACGTTAGCAATGTTCAATTCTTTTATATATATTATAATAGATAATACTAAGAAATACCTAGAAATACTTAGAAATTTAATAAAAAAAATAAAAAAAATAAAAAATAACACCGCCTAGGCTCGCCTAGGCCCGCCTAGGCTCCGACTAACTGCCAAATCGCCTAGGAATCCGCCTAGGGCAAAATTCCAAGTTTTACCACCGCCTAGCGCCTAGGCCGCCTTTTACCTGATAAGGTGACTAAAACACGTTGTTTGGATAATCATCTTTCTTTCTTTCTATCCTGCTCTTAAGAAACTCTTGTTCATCCACCGTTAAACAACTGTCCAAATTACATGTTTTTCCCTTTTTGATCAATTCAGCGGCTTTTAGAGGGATTTTAGGATGTTCGGTTTTAGTCGGTTTATGGTATGGCTTTTTTCTTAGTGGTATGCCATCTTTATCCTTTTAACTAACCCTCATGCCAAATAGAATTTCTCATGTATTTGAACATGATCTCAGACGAGACTCATTCGATGGTGCTTGAGGCAATTGAATAATATAGGATGCAATGAATGATGTTCATTAAAGGACATCTTGTACAGCCTTAACTTTCCTCTTGGATAGGAGTGAGATAGGATCCTGTTAAAGTCTACACAGACCACAATTACATATTTTTCTTCTATTTTATTTCATATTATTTTTGTCAAATGACACCCCCTTTCACCTTCTCGGTGCACATTCATTCATGTCTCTGTTCTGTATTCGGTCAAGGGAGGGATATTTTGCTTAACTGGAAGTGGGTTATAGTATGTAAGGATATGGATATCCAGGTGGGTTGTTTACTACAAATTGGGCGATATACTGTGTGGTGAGATAAGTGATCTCCCATGTGGCATAAGTGGAGTCATCTATGCAGCAATGGCGGGCTAGAAAATTAAATAAGGGGTAACATTTTATAAAAATACCTTAAAAAACAAAATTTTTTCCACTTCGCCAGGATAATCGAGGGGTAACAGACGTCTCCCCTGGTTCTTAGCTGTATCCGCCCCTATATGCGGCATAACTGGTGTTGCGTAATATACCTTCACATTGAGAGTTGTGTGTTGCATACGTGGAGTTGAATGCATGTAGTGATGACAAGAATGGTTAACATAAGTGGAGACGATAATGATGGACTGCTCTTGTACTACATCGCCTAGCTGGTGTTACGGTCCCCTTGGATCTTCAACGCGTACGAGTATCCTATGGAAGGTGAACAACCACATGGCTTAACGATAAATGTAAAAAATGTTAAAAGATCAAGACAAAGGGTAGTAATTTTTTTTACCACACCACAAGAGGTAGTTAAGATGTGTGTTCCCATAACATGACAATATAAAGTACGAATAAAGATGTGATACAATATTATACGAAAGAGTGAAGACTGAAGAGATGCGCCTGAACATCACGAAACGTGACATAATGGAGTCACTAAGGTACAAGTGGTATAGAGGTAAAAGGTATTATCACATAATAACATAGACATGAGAAGATCAAGATAATAACATAACATATGCACAATAATGGCCAGTGTCTTGTTAAACAAATGAGTTCTATTTCTTATTGATGGCATAACTCAGATATGTATTACCATTACAGACGAGTTCTGTATCAGATTATTACAAAACATGTTTTAAGAAAAAGCAAGTTTCAGTTTTTCAGATCCATCCAAACTCGAGATCTTTACAATACGTTGAATCGCTAATGTTTGTAACGGTTGAGAAAGTTGAGGATAAGCTGATTAACCTGGTCAGGGAATTGTTCATGGATGAAATGAGATCCTTCAGGCAAATATATGGTTTCCAGGTTGGGTACATATTTCTTCACCTCACCACTCCTTATATATTCCGCGGTTCCAGGTAACGCCAACACGAAATCTTTCTCACCCATGATTAACAGTGTTGGAGCTTCTACTTTCATATCTTGTTTAGGGGCTTCTACTTTCATATCTTGTTTAGGAACTTCAACTTTGCTCCTTAGAATCCTGCAAAGATTAAACTTGTAGGTTAACTAAACCCATTTTGACCCGAAACTGTTTTGACCCATTTGCCAACTATACATGATAAGTTCGATAATGACCTGTAAGGAACTTGGAGTGGAGTTTGAAATCCAGACCTCTGATATAAATCCCCGTATACCGCAAGGTCATCCTCAGTAATCCAAGAAGGTAAAGGAGTTGACGGGTCCACCAAATCCAGTATCTCTTGGTTTTCATTGGCTATCGGTATCTCACTTCTAGAGAAAATAATGTAAATGCTCTTCACCACCGTTTTAGCATCAAACCGGCCAAAATCAGCTTCAGCTCTTCCAGGCTCCTGTAAATGTTTGTTGTTTTATTTCCTTAGTGTAGTGTGCATATGGCCTTTGTTTTAATACATTACACTTTAAATGTTTTTTATATGGGTTATATTGTTTTTATGGCATATATACCTTTGTTCTAATACATGACACTTTCAATGTTTATATAAATTCAGTATCTCTTTATTAGTTTTTAGTGTTGTTTACTGGTCGATTTTGTGTTGTCGAGCCGGGGGTCTCTGTGGAAGCAGCCTCTCTATCCGCAAGGATAGGGGTAAGGTTTGCCTACATCCCACCCTTCCCAGACCCTACTCTTAGCTGTGCTAATTGTGGGATTTACTGGGTAAGGTTGTTGTTGTTGTTGTAGTGTGCATATGGCCACAAGAGCAAGGTTCTTAGAATCGGACCAGCCACTTGGATCCAAACCTTAGTCTATTTGAATCGCCTCCATTTGAACCATCAGGTTCAAGCTTCATAATTTGTTTATCAAAAGATTAAGCAATTCTGTATTTTGTTCTACTTTAGTTATATATACTGAATTATATGATATGGTTTTTGAAATTGATCCGACCAGTGAACTTATAAGGTAGACGGTTCGATGATCAGTCCGTTAATTAAAACAGTGCCCAAGAGTGTACTGGATATGCAAAGTGTACCTTCCATCTATTAATGTAGTAGCCTTCGGGGAGGATGGCTTGATGATTCGCGGAGCCAGGAGGCCTAAAAGCCACACCAAGCGATATGACACCCACGGCTTTATGTGGGTTGAAAAGGGCGAATATGTAGCCAACCATTGATCCAAAATCTTTACCGATAACAAACACCTAAGAATGTTCACACAAACATTCAGTCAAATCCCTAGTGTGTCTTTCTTATCAGATCTAACTATAAAGTTGCATATGCTTTACACCTAATGGATGCAAACATTTATAGTTGGATTAGTTTTAGCTTACTGAACTAGACTAGATAAAATTAAAAGACAGGTTTTTTCACATGTGATTATGTGACTAGGTCAACAAATTATAAAAGCAGATCCATATGCAGTTGATCCCAGAATTGATACTCATAATTTAAATAACTTGATTTGTAACATTTTAAATGCGCATGTATCTCAAAATATTACAGTGGAAGTTATTGAGAGTAGGGTGTAAATGAGCCTAGCCACTCATAAGCTACTTGAGATCGGATCGTTAAAACCTTAATTTAAGCAGGGCGTAAACGAGGTCAAGCCTAAAACAAGATTGGTTAATACACGAACTCGGGCCTAGCTAAAAAATAAGCTTGTTAAAAATAAACTTGTATAATAAATGAGCCCGAGCCTAAACTTGCACTATGGAGCTCAAGGTGGCTCGCGAGTAAAAGCAATCCCACATTCAAAAAAATATATGTTTTTTCAAAAATTATTATCGATATATTACGTTATATATGAAAAAGTATAATTAGAAAATAGATGTATAAATCACAATATTAGAATATATAAATAAAATAATTAATAAACAATTTTTTTTTTTTTTGCTTAGTATTGTCTTTTTAATTTTCATTTTTAAAACTTGTCAAGTTACATTAAAATAAAAGGTAGACCGACAACAAGCTGCGCTTTCACGTTTTTGTGAATTTGAAAAACTACTAAGCTCTAGTTTACACCCCTTGTGGGAGGAATCAAAGTAAATGAGTAAATAATACACAAAGTCAATGCGTTTGAACCAAGTCCAACATGATGCATAATACTCAAGAAAGTCAACGATCTCTATGTATGTACCTTGGAAATATTAAGACAATCCAAAATGGACCCAGTATCTTTAACAAAATCAAAGATCGAAGCCTTTTCGGGTTCTGCAGGGATATCGGATAGTCCGTATCCTCTGTAATCGGGTGCAATGGCTCTGAAACCCGCGTTTGCGACCGCGATCATTTGGTGGCGCCACGTGTACCATATCTCCGGGAACCCGTGGAGGAATACCACAGCCGGTGATGACTCCGATCCGATCTCGGCTACGTGGATATTCAGACCGTTGACTTCAATGTACTTGTGCTTTATTTCATCCATTTATTTATTTATTTATTTATTTCACACAGTTTATGTTAATTTGTGTGTGTGTGTTTGATCTTTGGAGTGTAATCGGAATCTATTTGATCAACGTCGATTACGTGTTGACCGCCAAACGTTTATTTTAAAAAAAAAATTTGTAAAGGAAAATGGCTGATGTTTGACGGACGTAAGCTTTCTCGAAAAAATACGGGGATAATTGCTAACAAAAACCGTTGACTAAGCATATTTGTCAAAATAAACATCTGATGCGTCTAAACATTAGAGATGAGCCACTCTTTTGTGTCTACCAATAAGATGATTACACGTGTAAAATCTTTAGACGCTTTAATTTTTAAGATCTCTGCGTTTAAACTTTAGACGCGAGGTTGTTATTTAGACGTACAGGGGAGCACCTATTCTTGAGGCAAAGGGGAACACCTATTCTTGCGTCTAAACAATAGCCTCGCGTCTGAAGACTTTACACGTGTAATCATTCGATTGGTAAACGCAAAAGAGTGGCTCGTCCCTAATGTTTAGACGCATCAGGTGTTTATTTTGGCATATGAGAGTAATTATTTGTTTCACAAGTAATACTTATAACTTTTTTTTTTTAACAGCAAAGAACGATATGCGAATCACTGTGACACTTGACGTTATGGTTAAGGTCGACTACTCGACTGCCGCCAATTCTTTGGCTCTCTCAAATGTGCGGAAACCCGACAGTGAAATAATCGATAAAACCTCGTCTCTTATCCAAGTCGAACCGGCACCACCCGTATTCGCTATTCAACTAGATGCCACATAAAATAATGAGGAGAGGAACGTGAGAATATTTTCAAGTATCTTAATTCATAAGCATACATAGCGTTTGCGGCTTTTTTCGTGTATTACTTTAAATTTGTAAGGATTTTAAACTCACATCACTTTTTCAGAAACAAACATCAAACTAAGGGGGGAATGGGCATATAACTAAGTTTTTTTTTTCACTGATTTCAATAAATCCTGTACTGCCACACCACTTCACTGAAACACAGTTTTGGAGGCAACATTTCACTGATTCTTTTATTTATTTTCATTTAAATTCAATAAAACTAATCAAATTAATTTTTTACTAACCTTTTTTTCCCAACGACTACATTTTTGACCATTTTTTTCCCAACGGTTATAAATTAATAAAGTTACCATTTTCTAATGGTTACAAACCCTATAAAAACCCCCATAATTTCTAATACCATAACCAAAATCATCTTATAAAAATGGTCCCGTGGAATGTAAATGAGGAGATCGCGTTAGTGAGGCCGTGGATAGATGTCCAAAATCGACATCATCCTCCCAGTTTAAGGAGGGTTTCGTTTTGGCGCAATGTGTTGGTGGAAATCAATCGACTAAGCGGTACAAATGACTGCACTATGGATTCGCTCGTTAATAAGTCGACGAATCTCTCCGCTTGTATAACAACGGTTAAAAATATATAAACGGTAAAAAAAAAAAATAGAAAATGGTCAAAAATTTTTGAACGTTGCATTTAAAAAACAAACTTCATGCCCGTTAGTTAGAACCAGGATGACGGTCCACGGGACCCCTACCGATGTCCACGACGACGGTGTTACTGTGCTGGTAGTGAGGTACCCGGACCCAGGGGCGAAGGATATATGGGGCAAGGGTGGCCCTGACCCTCCTGTTTTTTGGCGCAGTAGTGGAAATTTGCGATCCCCCCCCCCCCCCCCGGCAATTTATGAACCAAGCTTCGCCCCTGGATAACCCGAACAAAACTCGTTGCGCCCCGTCCCCTCTAATAGACCCTTAGATGGCTGGTGAGTATATATAATGTAGATAACAATTTCAACCAATAAAACTTACTAAGAATGAACAAAACTCGTTGCGCCCCCCCCCCCCCCCCCCCCCCCCCCCCCCTCAACCAAGCTACAATCTCCACTTTTTTAAAAGCTAACTAATGGTAGGGTGGGTTTTCTTTTAGGGGTTCCCATCCTGGGGGTAGGTCACAGGTTCAATTCATGCACACAACAAAAAAATTCCCCGTGACGGTTTGAGCTTAGGCAAGGAGGACACCGGTGTGTGGGTAGGGATTCGAACTTGGGACCGCTAGGTTAGGGTTGTACAAGGATTTCCACTGAACTAAGCCTTTCAAAAAAAAAAAAAAAAAAACTAAGAATTAAATTCTGGATATTAGATTTTGGAGCACGACATTGATGACGAAACTAACCAAATCAACCCTTTGTAGGAAATCAAATTAACCAACAATACAAAAATGTTAGGATCGATTTCAACAATTCTAATTTTAAGAAAAATTACTAAATTAGTCTTACACTTTAAGCATAAGTTTAATTGAGACATTGATGACACGATTTAATAAATTAGTTCATCACTACTCCCTATTCTTTCACTAGTAACAATCTTGTAGATGTGCCTTGTGCAAAGGCTGCCTCTACAACCTCTCCTCATCATGTCCCTTTGTCTCTGTTCTCTTCCCCAAGGCCGGCCCTAAGGGGGTGCGGGGAGGACTCCCGGCCCGGGCCCAATTTCTAAAGGGGCACTTCGAGTGGCGATGGGTGTTTTCTTTCTACAAGTATTTTCTTTCTGTTTTCGACCCAAAAAAATATCTCATCTTAAACATCACTGGTTATAAACGTAAGAAGGTGAAAAGTAGATAAGAAAGAAGATGAGTCGTACATGATAAACTAGATTGAAGGGATACGACAGAATTAAAAAAAAAAAGTTGAAGTGTGTTACTTGAGATTTGTGTTGTGGTACGGTAATTGTGCAGCCTTTGCAGTAAATTTTAATATATAAAACTACTACAAAACGGTAATTGTCTCACGCTTTTACACATGATGCAAGTCATCATCATCATCATCATACTCAGTTAATCCCACCTATAGCAAAGCTAAGGTAGGGTCTGAGGAGGGTAAGTTGTAGACAGCCTTACCTCTACCCTTAAGAATAGAGAGGCTGCTTCCAGTGAGACCCCCGGCTCGATGTGGTTTGGTATCAAGCCTTGGACATAAGGCACAGAACACTTAACAATCGGGACAAACCCAATCAGTGCATGTACCCCTTTGTCTTTTGGCTATCCACGCCACCACATGATGCAAGTCAAATTCATTTTATTAAAAAACTTTTGAAGTTTAGACATAAAATAATGGCCCTTCAAATTATTATGGAATTTTAAACATGGTGGTTTTTTTATGAGCCAATTAGCCAAACATATTAATTTTTATAATTATTACGACACTTTCAGTTCTATATCCGGTTCGACCGGTCCGACTAGGGAACCGGTAAGGACACCAGTTCAACGTCCGTTTCAGTTATGAAAACATTGTTTAAAAGACCTAAGACTAAGAGGCACATATTTTACGGCTCGGCCCGGGCATCTGAATTTTCAGGGCCGGCCTTGCTCTTCCCCCCACCATCACACACACACACACATCTAAACAGGCAGGGTATCTACTTTCGTGTTAAAAACAATGTTATATCTTTTAAAAGAATGGTAACACCGGTAAAAGAATGTTTAGATCCGTCACTTTAGAGATTCTAGACCAGACTGTATCAGTTTTCTAAACATTCTAAAACCAAGAACCAAACGACTCTAGCCTAACCATCAAAATTAAGTGGTTTTTTTTTATCCCCACATGTCTATGATCTCTTATCCCTAGGCTGATGATAGAAGGAAAAAAGGCCGGTAGACAGAGGACTCCATTGCATAGCCCAACTCAGACGACACAAGTCAATGAAGATTAAGCGATGGCATAATCTTCTATTCTACTAGAGGTTCTCCCTTTTTCTTTGAGATTGATCGAACCATGACACTAGACGCTTAGATAAGATGTTCTGAAGAAATATCTATCTGACTTCACTGGCGAAGCATAGTAAGGGCGGGGAGGGGCGGCCGACCCCCCCGGATTTTCGCGCAGAAGTTCCTCTTATATAGTATTCGTATAGAAAATTTTGAAAATATAGGGTTTCGACCCCCCGAAACGGGTTTTCGACCCCCCGAAACTAGTGACTTCCGACCCCCCCGGTGACTTCCGACCCCCCGAACCTTCGGGTCAAGCTTCGCCACTGTCTGACTTACAGGGATTATCAAGTTATGTAAGGTTATCCTTTGTTACCTCAGTTCGAGAACATCCCATCCTCCACAACAGAAGACTCTTTGGCAGAAACCGTTTCATAACACGAGTTAGAGCTAAATTTGTTGTTTATTGAAGTATCAAATTGTTGTTTAACATATGAGGTACAAGGACTTCTTGTTACTTTAAAAACAAGACATTAAAATTGTTGTTTATTGAAGTATCAAACTGGTTACTGTTGGGCCTGGCCTACCTTTTATGGAGAGAATGTACAAGAACCTGTTGGCTGTTGGGCTCGAGGTATAGAGCCAGCCAAGCGTTACTGGCCCAATTTATAAACGTATAAATACGTTTTATTGAAAGGTATATATTTATATCTATACTACATTATAAAGAACCAAACATGACTACGATAGTAATTTATATGTATTTTATAAAATGGCATATGAAAAGTTTTTTGCTTCACACTCAAAATGTCATGAAAATTCTTCCAATACTACCCCTATTTGCAAAACTAATTTGTACATTTTTATCATAACCCCTTCATTTATAATTTCACATTAATTAGTAAACGGTTTATTATGTATAATATGAGTTTAAACAATTCAAAAGGTTGTAAACACTTGTTAAAAATGCTCATATTCTATGACTTTTTTTTTCTTCTTTTAGTTAATTTTCCACTAAAATACATTTTGGTTGACTTCTAACTGTTCAACCCTTTTCGTTTTACATTATATATCAAGCTTACTCACCCGCCTTGTTAGAGACAAAGTACGACTATAACCATTTCTACATTTTAAACTTTAGCCTTTTATGATGTTTGCTTTAATTAAAAATTAGCGGGCTAATCAGTATTTCCATTTATAATTGTCAGGTTTGATGTGGTTGTAAATAAAAATAATTTTAATCAACATTTCTAACTTTAGGGTGGGTGTACACTAATCAATAAAATTGTATTTTTTAATTTCAGTCTCAGTTTAAGGTGGGTAAAACAATAGAATTAGGTACCGCATTGTAAATTGTTACCGCGACGGCAACGCACAAGTTTCTTACTAGTATGAAACTAAAAGAAGAAAAGGTTGAGATTACTTCATGGACAAGTTAACATTATGTAGGGTCGAATACACAACAACATGATATCATAAAGAATCAACATATTTGGAATTGTCAATTTCATAAGAAAGCAAACCCAATATATAGTGTCATAATCCCTAATGTGAATGGTTTGGTTCGAATGTTTGATGCGACTGCTTTTGTTTCAATTCTCGACTATATTAAATAAGGGTAAAACTATCCGTTTATACTTTATATTCAAAAGTGTAAAATACCAAATTCTATGTGTCGCCGGAAGATGTTTCTCGACTTACAAACCCTTCTTATTTGATCGTATACACGTAAAATGAAAAAAAATTAAATCTGATTCATAAATTTTATAACCCATGTTTAGCCATTTATAAATCTATTTAAATATGCAATCTTATGAATTAACATTATAAAATTGATGAATAAGTTTTTTTTGATTTACTTATTAAATTCTGAAGTATCTACAACAACTAAAACATATGCTGCAATCCTTTAAAACATATTGTTGACTTTTATGCCAGCTTCTCCCATACTTGTTGAACGCCTATACCTTTTTCATACGTTAATAGTTTTTAAAATAAAAATCTACACCATAAATACAAGCATTTTATTGTATTTGAGTATGATATTGCCGTAGTTTTTTACCGTTCCACGTGATTACCAGTGTGCGTGTTTCGTCCACGCAGACACCCCTCTGGTGTGTGTATTGGGAGAGGTGTTCCACAATAAGAGCAAACCCTATTACATTAGGATGGGATAGTGACACTATTTTTTGGGGGTTTGGTTTGGTTTGATATGAAAGTGACTACTCCAAAGAAAAGAGACACATACACATGGGAGGCGATTTATATACAAGCAAAAGGTGACGTGTATCAATCATAAGGATACATATATATGATTATAAGGTGTTAACATATCAATAAAGTGATTTTATGATAAACACAAATCATATTTTGCGATATACTACTCTATATCTACGCGTCACACATATATCCACAGAGGCGTAGTTATTTAAGGGCCCGAGGGGTCCCCAACCCATACCGTTTTTTTGGCGCAGTGGTAAAATTTTACGATTTTCGTAGGTAAATTGAGTCCAGGTTGAGTCCGGCCCCCACCGATTTGAACTTCCGGCCACTACCGATTGAAAAAAATTGATTCTAGCCCCCACCGATTCGAGAACCAAGCTTCGCCACTGTATATCCATATATAGGGCTGTAAACGAACCAAACGAACACGAACAAGGCTTTGTTCGTGTTTGTTTGTTAAGGTTTCTTGGACAAACGAACCGTTCACGAACACAGTAACGAACATAATTCTATGTTTGTGTTTGTTTGTTAAGAAATTTAGTTGTTTGCGAACTGTTCGTGAACACGGGTCTTGAACACAAACAAACATTTAATATGCAACTAACTAAAAAAACATTGTTAATATTAACCGTTAGACAAAGTACATCTACTAAACGATGTCGATAAGTCAAATTGTACTAACTTAGACATAATTATCTAAAATTACTTAGGCATAGGCATGAATACATGATATTCCTAATTCAAAAGTTCATAATTATCCTAAGTTTTAACTAGTGATCGAACATACACGAACGGATATAAATAAACGAACGTAAACAAACACATTGCGAACGTTCACGAACGCAATCGAACGAACGAGACATTTGTTCGTGTTTGTTTGTTTAGTTAATCAAACGAAATTTTTTGTTCTTGTTCGTTCATTTATTAAACAAACGGACACAAACGGACACAAACGAACTTCCCGCCGAACAGTTTACGAACTGTTCATCGAACGTTTGGTTTGTTTACAACCCTATCCATATATAAAATAAAAATAAAGAAATTCACAATCACAGCCCCCATATGATGGCATTGGGCCCTAATGAATTGGGTGAAACTCATTAGTTGAGACCATCAAAACCTTGGCTAATAACTCTTTAGATTAAAATTCATCGAGTTTTTTTTGCCAAAATGGTTGGTTTTTACAAAACTTTTGTGCTTTTGGTGTTTGTCAGATTTCGTTTTTGGCTTTTGGAAGACCCGCAATCTAAGATTGCGGGAGTCATTATGTGTCATGCTGACTTGGACGAGCTGGCTGACTTGGACGAGGACCTTGGACGAGCTGGCTGACTTGGACGAGGACGACTGCCACCTTGGAAGACCCGCAATCTGAGATTGCGGGAGTTATTTTAAAGCTGTGCATGTTTTTTGTCTTTAACTCTTACACACTATCAAATCAATTGCATTGTAAATGTAAATGTGAGAGGGAAAGAAATATGCATCTGAATTTTGTATAGTAATATGGCATAGTAACATCTAATCAATTGCATGCATTTGAATATATATATATGGAACGAACGGTTCTTCATTTCTTAGACATACATACATACTAAATATCAAACTCACTAAACTCATAACACAAAGAGCTTCTAAAGAAGATAATTTTACAAGCATCATATCTAAAAAAATGGCACATTTACACCCGGGTCCAAGAAACAATGAGCTTCTATGGCTGCAGCCACAACATCGTTCGGCTTATCTGTTCGAAGATGATGTTGGCCATGCCACAGAGCTTGATATTAGGCGGGGCGACCAGGCATTATTTTCTGCCATTAAAAAAAATCCGTTAAACCCCAATGTTGAAGAGATGGTTAGAATGGCAGGCTTTGGTGGGGTTCTTGATGTTGGATACCTGCTTTATGACCATGGTTTGATAACCGCGTTGGTAGAAAGATGGCGTCCAGAAACTCATACGTTTCACCTATCGTTTGGTGAAACGACGGTGACTTTAGAGGACGTGAACGTGCTCTTGGGATTGCGAGTCAACGGTCCCCCATTGGGAGGACCAGAGGAAAAATGGTCATCCCAAGATCGATTACAGCTAGTTGGGGGGTTTGTTGGGCATAGAGGCGGAGGAGGGAATGTTTAGTGGAAATTCTATTAAAACAAGATACCTTTTAAACAAAGTAAAAGAAGTTCTGCCTGAAGGGGCATATATGAATCAGATTACACAACATGTTACACAACAAGCACGTTGTGTGGTCTTGGTTATTGTGGGTAACACATTGTTTGCTGACTCTTCTAACGGTTTCATATCATTGTCATTTTTAAGGCACCTTGAATCGTTAGAAAGATGTGGTCAATATAGTTGGGGGAGTGCTGCATTGGCTTATTTGTACAGAAATATGTGTAAAGCCGTAGTCTCCACTGATAAAACAATTGGAGGACCTATGATTATACTCCAGTTGTAGGCCTGGACACGAATCAGTGTACTATCCCCCAAGTGTTCAACCCGGTTGATGCCTGGAAAACCTTATGGTGCTATGTATGTATTTTATCCATTACCCTTATATTATATAAAATAATTATTTGTTAAATAAACTAAGTCGTTTTTTTTATTATTTTTTTACAGCTGGAAAGGTAAGCACGGATTAAAGGAGGTTGCCTCGCGATCGTTAAGACAGATACGATCACAACTACAAAATTTACATGTTGAACAGGTATGAGACCGTTGATGTTGTGTTACAAGTAAAATACATTATGAGACTAATAGAGATTCTTATTAAAATTTTTGCAACAGTTTATTTGGAGACCCTATGCACAATACATAGGGATATTGCCTCAAAGTTGCACAGAGGGGAGTGATTGTTGGCGTTCGGATTGCTTTCTTGTGTGGTTTCAGGTGGTGGAATACCACCAAGCTAGTAGGGTCATGAGACAATTTGGATTACGTCAATGGATTCCTGAGGGACCACCATTTACCCCCCAAGTCCACACCGAACTGCACAAAAAAACCCGTTCTGGCAGACCATACGAATCTTGGTTTGCAAACTTTCATAGCGAGTATGTGCAGTCGTGGAATGACCGCAAAAATAGAATAGTGGGCGGGGAAGAAACGCCATTTCCTTCCGTGTATCCCGGTTATATGGAATGGTACTTAGAAAGAACCGTGGGATACATGACGAATCCAATGTCCATCCCGGTATCGCAATCGGGTTTCAGAGATGACGCTGGGATTGCCCAAGTGATGGTATATATATGAATTTTTTTTTTCAAATATATATAAGTGTATATTTTAATGATAACTTTTTTAATATATAACTATTTGAACTTTATAGATGGAAGGATACACGCAGATTCACCGGCCCTGCTTCGTACAAGGGAGTATCTGGAAGTGTTGACGGCCCTGCTTCGTACAAGGGAGTATCTGGAAGTGTTGACGGCCCTGCTTCGTCATAATTAACACGTCTCCGCTTCGCGAATTGAAGACAACACTGCGCTGGCAGTGTTTTGAATGTCTCTGAGTTCTTCAGGAGCGCTTGCCATATACCGAGCCTCTAGACGATGTATCTCGGTATACCCTTCCAGCTGCAATAATATTTAAAAAACAAATATTAAAATATTTTTTTGCATAATAAGGTAATTCATAATTATTAAAGTGATATACAAACCAGTAGTGCGGTAATCGACCCATGATCTCGGGATCCGGTTTGTGGTACCGGATTATTCATCGGGTTGGTGACGTATCCAACCGTGTTTTCCAAATACCAAGTCATGTAATCTGGAGACACGGAAGGAACTATCGTCCGTTCCCCGTCCACCCTATTGGCTCTGCGATTATCCCAGGAAGAGATATAGTCGGCATGTTCATGTGTCCAGTTTGTGCGTCTTCTCCCGGTACGCTTCATTTCATGCAATTTTTGGTGGACTTCAGGGGTAAGGGGAGGATCCTGAGGTCTCAATTGACAGAACCCGAATTGTCTAAGGACCCTCGAGGGTGAGTGGTATTCAACTATATGCATCCACACAATGTATGACTCACAGCACCATGAATCCTCCCCGTCTTTGCAGTTATCCGGCAAAGACGCAAACGCTTCTTCATATGGTCGACAAATAAACTTGTTCACATAAAAAATATTATTATTAACACATGGTACCAATTTAACCAGTAACACAATGTAGATTAACTCTTACCGACTTCTCATGAAGATTTTGTAACTCTGAACGAATTTGGCGTAAGGAGTGTGACGCGGTCTCCGTAAAGTCATGTCTCACATGCCAACTATAAATATAATTATAAAAACAATAATTAGTTAAATTAACAAGTTTTACTAAATATTATGTAGGCATCACAGAATACTTACAAGACACCAAATGGAACTCCAGCTGGGAACTGGGGTTTAATTTTGGGGGATAATACCCGGATTCTGGTCTAGGTCCACAGTTGTAACAAAAACATAGGACCTGCAACCGTGGTTGTGGTCCTTACTGCTGCTTTGCATAAGTTGCGATACAACCATGCTAACACAGCACTCCCCCAACTCAACCTCCCACATTGATGAAGATTCAACAAATGTGGTAAAAATGACAACGACACAAAACTTTGGCTTGTGTCGGGAAACAGACAAAATGACAAAATAATTAAGATCACACATCGTGCGCGTCATGTGATCTCGCCCTCATTGGCGTCAGCGGGTAACGGAGCCTTTATTTTTTCTACGATTATGCTGGATTCCAAAGTGTTTCCGCGGAAATTGCGGGGCTCACTTTCCACACCCAACATTTCTTCGACATACTCTACCTGTTCCGCATCATCTCTCATGCTGAATTGCGGTCCTGAGACCGCTGCACCATTAACCCGCAGACCCATTAGGATGTTAACGTCCTGTAACGTCACAGTGGACTCACCAATTCTTAGGTGAAACGTGTGGGTCTTAGGACGCCATCTTTCAACAAGGGCAGATATTAGCCCCCGGTCAATTTTACGGTATCCGCACTCAAGAACTCCACTAAAACCAGCGATCCGCACCAATTCTTGAATGCGTGGATCTAACGGATGGCCGCCAATGGCATGCCAAAATGGTTGGTCACCCCGTCTGCAATCCAATAAACCCTCTTCGCCATTTCCTTCAAACAGCTTCGCAGTACAATGTTGTGGTTGAGCCCAAAGAAGTGGATTATTGCAAGGACCGGGGTTTAGAGATGTCATATTAACTAATAGGGTAAATGATTTAAAGTGGTAATGTATGTGTAGATGTTGGATTCCTGAACGATTAAATTTTTACGTTCTATTTTTAGTAATAACACTTCGCTTCTCTTCATTTTAATAAACTAACCTCTCTCTCGCTCTCTCTCTATATATATATATATATATATACACACACACACACACACATCTAGTCCTAGCCCACGGCAGTAAATAAAAACATATACAGACTTCCGCAATGACGAATTACAAAACAAACTTTGGAAAGCAACTTCCGCAATCTAAGATTGCGGAAGTGCTTTGTAATCGTGCCACATCATCAGCTTTGTCACAGCCAAACAACACTCTTGTACACATCGATCGTCCCTTGCCAAGTCACTTATACACATCACCACTTCCGCAATCTTAGATTGCGGAAGTCCTAGTTTTCTAAAACAAAATCTGACAAACACCAAAAGCACAAAAGTTTTGGAAAAACCAACCATTTTGGCAAAAAAACTCAAATTCATCGCCTTTAAAATTTGTATACATTTATCAATATATATAAAATAAAATCCTAGGACGACAAGAATCTTAGCCCTTCATCAATGACAATTAGTGACTAGTATGAATGAGCTGTCATGTAGACCTCAATTCAACGAATTGTATAGCCGAGCCTAGAGGAGCAAAATGGGAAAAGCCATTAAAGGTATATTATGTGAGAGTGGACTAGGTACACATGTTATGCAGCCATAGAAAAAAAGGCAACAGATTTTACAAGTTAACTGCCGGTGGCTAAAAGAAAGAAGAACCATACTACCTTATACACAAACTTTTCTAAGCATGAAGTCGTTATCGCCAAGTAAACTATCAAGTTTAGAAACAACGATAAAAATTGGTGTGCACAAACGACATGTTTAAACTTTTGTATTTGTCGCATATATCCGAAAAAATTATGACATTAATGACTTTGATACTATGAAGGTATAAAACTAGTAGGTTTACAAAAATATATATTAAAGTGATTGAATCATCCTTTCAAAAAAAAAAAAAAAAAAATTGATTGAATCACATAAATAAAAAAGGGTTATACCTTCTATATCCGAGGCAACTTTTGAAAATTTTAAAATATGTTTAGTCACTTTGCGAAATAAAAATCGGGTCTTACCCCTAAAATACAATAAACTGAACCTAATTTTTTTTTATTAGGTTTAAACTTTAAAATTGGGATTGAGCCTAGGTATTGGGTTAATTTCAATGGTGAAAAAATATAACATTAGTGGAATATTGAGCTCTATTAAAAACTACAATTATAAAATTTGAAATCACAATGGACCTAATTATTTTTTTTCATATATATAATTTTAAAAAAATCGTGCCTGCTTGAGGGCCGGGCTCTGAACCGGTGACCACACGTCCCATGCTCAGGACTTGCCCTGCCTATATATATAGGGTGGGGTTCCTGTACAAAGTGCATTTTTTCGTACAAAGTGTGAGAAGCCTATATAGGCATTGTGTTTTAAATTTTAGGCATGATGTTTTATGTTCCTTTAGCATACTATTATATAGAAAAACACAAAAATTAACAATTTAAAACACTAATTAATTTATTCTCGACATGCAATCTAAAACACCCTACGAAGAAAGTAATTAGTGTGTTTTAAATTTAATGTCTAGAATACATTTGATTGTGTTTTAAATTGTAATGTTTGGTGCTTTTCTATATAAATCAATGCAAAAGGAATCAAAAACATTATAGCCAAACTTAAGTTATGTTCTTTAGTTTTTTATAAAACGTCTTTAAGGAATGTCTTGTATGTAATTATAATATATACAATTTGCAACTTTCGGTGTGAGAGTACGAGAACTATTTCTCTCAATACAAGTTGTCAATGCAGCTGTTCTTCGCATGCACAACCATCTGATGTGTGTTGTTTACCGGTTCATGTCATTGCCGGTGACCGTACGTTACCTCTCCTGTTTCTCTCTCTAGAACACTCTATTTTCTCCCTGTAAAACATCAGGGCGGTGGTTGTGTTGTGTTGTGTTGTGTTGGTGATGGTGGCGTTGGATAGTGGCTGTCCTCGTGGCGCTTGATGGTACCGGTTCTTTTTTTGTATAATCCCTTTTCGCCTGTTGTTGACCGGCGATTACAGATCAACCCGATTCTGATACTGGATGATGGGAGGGTTTTTGGCCACCGGTTTCATCTGGTCGTTGATTATTGCCTCGCCCCACCTCCCTCTTGCGCGTCCAGATTCACCGTCGGTGCCGGCTCCCTCCACCCTGTCGCTTATGCCATATGTTACCTATGGATGGTAGTGCCTATGACACTGTTTACGAGTTATGGGCAGTCGCTGTCGGCGGCCATGGTGGTGATTTTCGTTTAAGTGGCGGCTATAGATAGTTGCGATTTGTGGCTTGGTTGTGGTGAGTTGAAAGTATTTTTCGACGCTTCATGATGATGGCATGGCAATGATGGTGGATGGAAGCTTTTACCCTGAACCACAGAAAGGTCACTTTCTTTTCGATTGGTAGATTTTTGTTATGTTTGTCTGAGGTTAGATGTTTATTTTCGGTCACTTGATCTGTTTCTCTGTTAATATTTGTGTTTTCATCTTATTGTTGATTTGATATTGTTAAACTGTTGCCATTATCGACTGTTGATTTGCTCAATGATGATTTGTCTTTGGTTATCTTAGAGAAAAAAACGGTTTTTGAGTTGGGACTTTTGATCTATTGATCACTCAAAAGCTGTTTACTTTGATGGTTTATGGTTTGATCATGATAAATAGAGCTTTTGATATTCTTTGTATTATGAATGTTGCAAATATGGTAGTGATAATTGTACAACTTATAAAATTAACATCATGGATCTATGTTAGTGCTTTCCAAGTTATCTTTATAGAATGATAGATATAGATAACAAAGTCAAATTGGTATTACATTTGTTGCTGTCAAAAGACCTTCCGGTCGCCCTGCCGCGGCAACGCGCGGTGAGTACAAAACTAGTTTAAATAAATAGAAAAATTATTACACATGATTCTAACAATCAAACCTAGTATCTATATCTATAATACATTATAAAGGAGAAGTGATGTACCAAATAGTCATTTTCATTTCTGTACAATTTAAGAAGCACCATGTACAACATATTTAAGCAAAAAATTCAAGGGTATTATGGGAATAATTGTGACAATTAAGACACTTAGAAGGGCAATATAGACATTTCACCCACCTCATCCTTTACAATATCAAAGCATTTTTACAATCCTGTCCTCCTTCTTCCATCCCTACCCCTCAATGATGCAGATGAAGGGTCTCTCATTCAATGGAATTCTGTAACCATCTTAAAACCAATCGATCCTTTCAATTTCCATTCAATTTCTATCGTCTCCCCGTCCATCCCTCTTTAATACTATTCTCATTAATATTCAACCTTCTTCTACTCTCTGAACTCCCCCTCTCTTCATCATCAACCTACGGTTTCGATGCTAACAACAAATGAACGATCACCTCCAAGGTGGATGGACAAACTGGTATGTATTTTCTATATATTTTTTATTCATGTATTAACAATTACCCTTAATTTCCATCTGGTTGTTCTTAGGTCTGGTAACTCAGACGCATATCCTGTGAATTGAGCTTTGAAAAAAGGTTATTTAGAGATATAAGGTTTCATGATGCTGGAGCTGATGGTGGTCATGATGGTGATTACTCAGGTAAATACCAAAACTCCCTTTTTGCTGATGGTGGTCATGAGCTGATGTGTTTGGGTTAACGAGCTCTTAATTATAATTTTATTTTTAAAACCGATAATTGTTTGCTTTATTTAGGATTTTGATTTGGCAGGAAGATAGAGAATTGTTTTAGGTGGGTTTTTTTTTAAAATGTTTTAACCATCCTGAATTTATTTATATATTTTATAATGCATATTAACCATTAGAAGCTCAATCAATTATACAGGAGGCATATGAGCAGGGGTCTAATACTCTAATGTGTTTTTTTTCAACACGTTACAATAGTTGTTATTCTTTCAAACATAATACTTTTTGTGGGTGTTAAATTTGCACTTAATATTTTAGGTGGGTGTTTGGATGTGGGTCTGCAGTTCACAGGATATGACTTAGATAATCATAAATTACTTTAAAGTTTGGGATGGGTAAACATACATAGTCTCAATCTTCTTGTGTTCAAGAAGATGAGTGATAGGGGGAGGGGTCATGAGGTATTTTAAAAACCGTTCTCGCTTACACTTATGCTTTTCATTTGCACATGGTTAACTACTTGACTTGAGCATCAAAAAGGAAACTTAGGAACTTATTTTTTAGGGTCATAACCGACATCCTATTCGATGTCACACGACATGAGAGCATATATCTTTTAGTGACTACCAGTGAGCGTCTTCAGGTAAACAACTAAAGGTTATCCCACATTTTTTCAAGTTATTTATTTTTTCTAGAATGTTGATCCGGCTCTATTGATTAGGTTTTTAAGGGAACACCGTTCAGAATGGGCTGATAACAATATTGATGCTTATTCGGCTGCTGCTGTTAAACTCGGTCCATGCAGCCTGCCTGGGGCTTGAATGTGTAGTTTTAGGGGTCAAGTGATTCTTCCCCTGGCCCACAAGATTGAGCATGAAGAGGCAAGTTGATATCACAGACCATTTATTGGTGTTAGAATAATTTTTGTATACAATTACTTTTATATATATGGCAAAACAAGCAGGTTGGATAATGGGTCAAAACAAATACGCTTAAACCTCTATCATGTTAACTATTTAAAGAAAAATAATGTGTTTCCAGATATATACACACTCAAAATTGGTGTTTAAGGGCATATGTTGTAAGTTTATGATTAAATAAAATGGACCGAGTTATGAGTTGAGGGTTATACCGATTGTCCACCTCCCTTGTATTATTATAAACCTACGACACCTGTCCTTAAATGTTGAGTGTATATATAAAATAAAAGTTAAACTCCATTTATGCAAGATTATTGCGCACATTATATACACACACGTTTACACTTTTTATGCATTTAAAGGCATATATATTCCTTACCAGAATTACTATCTACATTTCTGTCTCATACATAGTTTATCACTTATATTTCGAATTTCTAAGAAAACCAATGATTTATTGTAAAGTATAATGTCTGTTTAATTATGATTCTCTTTGTGTTGTTTAGTTGTTAGAGGTTATTAAGACGAAGGGTATTGGGCATTGTTCGGAAGAATCCTTAATACCAAGAGATATGTTTCTCCTGCAAGTACGTTTCGCGGATTCATTTCTATGATATTTCACCAATCTTCCATCAAGGCCCATAAAGTTTTTGTTTGTACCATTGGGGACATCAGATTAGAATAATGTGTTTTGTTTTAATCAAATTTTAAATAAACTGATTAACATGCCCTTGAAATGACTATAATTATTAATGTATGGTGGTCATTCGACATGGTTTCGGTCAAAACTGGTTAGAAGGAAACAAGATTTATACTTGGGTCTCAGGTGGCCTCCTTATACCTTATCCCATTATTTATTAAGTTTCTAAATCTCTATATATAACTATAATTAATTAATGAGTAAGACGGAACATACTTTAACTTCAATGACCCCACCAGTACAAAAAGAAAAACACTTAAATGAACATGTTGGAACATTAGTTGAAGTTCATTTCTATTTGCGCACTTGGCCCTTTATAATTTTATGCACACGAACAATGAGATCTAACTCCTTTTTTTGTAACTTGTTCTTTTAATAGCTATGCAACGGAATGGATGAGAATGCTGTTGGCATGTGTGCTGAGCTCATATTTGCTCCGATTGACGCTTCTTTTGCTGATGATACACCTCTTTTGCCTTCCGGTTTTCGTATCATTCCTCTTGATCCGATTAAGGTTAGGATTCATCATACCTAAAGGTGGAAACATGATTGGGTCGGGCAGGTTGGGTAACGAGTCAAAATGGTGTTGGATACAATTGGGCTTACCAGCAAATGGATTGTTTTGTCTATTTGTATAAATTGTTAACGCGTTAACATCATTACACAAGTATAGTTATTGTAATAATCTTTATATATGAATAAATTGGTCTAGGAAAAACTAATATTACAATAATAAAGTAAATTTTCCCATGCTGCCATGTGTAAGACTCATGACCTTAGGTGGCATCATGGGCGGGTTGATTTGGTTGTGTAACTTAGTTGTTTAGGGTGGTTCGTAGTAGGTTGGATTGGGTTGACTTGACCCGCTGGCTCATTCTTTTGTCTATTTTATATAATCAACTAGAACTTAAAATGTGATTACAAAAACTAAGATGACGGCAATGGTTTGAATTTTTACATAAAATAAGTTATGAGTTATGATGATCTTCTTTTCTTTAAAGGGTCTAGACATGTGTTTTAGTGAGGGTTGAAATGGGCCGGGTTGGATTAACCTGTAAATATTTGGTGCGTTAAATATGGTTAGTAAACCATACTATTACAATAATACTAACTTTGTGAAAAAAGAATTTAGCACATTCTATGCTTTAGATGACTTTCAACCGTTCGATCCATATCAACATATGATCACTTTTCATACAGAATAACTAGGATGTTCTACTTATATGCTTATAAAGTAAACTCTTGGATGACTTTAACTCATTTGACCCATATGAGATGTTGCCCAAATAGCCATCTTTTTCTTTAAAAAAAATTGTCCTGTTTTGAGATAAATCATAACCCAAATTGCCCTTTCATGTCACAAAGTTATCTCTTTGGTGTTTCCGTTACCTATACCAGGAAAATAAAATTCAAGTTCTTATTATATTATTTTTTTTTAAAACACAGGATGGTTCGAGTCCAATCACACCCTCGATCTTGCTTCTGCTCTTGAAATTGGTGGGTCCGGGACTAAGTTTATAAATACCCGCAGCAACGCGCGGGCATTCCCACTAGTTATCTTATTAAGGAGGAGTGATGGCTAACATAGTCATTTTCATTTTCGTACAACTTAAGAAGCAATATGTACAACATACTTCAGCAAGAAATTTAAGGGTATTATGGGCATAGTTGTGACAATTAAGACACTTAGGAGGATATGTTTGTAATTTTACCATCATTATCTTACTCACATCTTAAGATTCTATTCCAATCTTGCCCTCATGACCATACCAATAGATATCCATTGAATTGTCTTTAAGAATTGTTTTAATTGTGTTTATTGCAAGGTGAGACCTTTGAGTGCCTCTAATGAAGTGTATATGTCATCTTCTTGATATTGAAGTTCATTATCTTTAATGGTTAGGAAGAAGAGCTCCAGATGAAAAAAGTTGCACTAAATATCTCCAAGGATGTGAAGAAATTTTGGACAAAAATTGAGAAGCTGGTAAGTCATATATGTAATTTAGTATATGAGGGGTTTGTTTTACATTATAATTTTGATACATATTTATTTTCTATAAAATATCATGTCATTTTAGGTGTTGTACAAGCATCGGTTAGAGCTTGATCAAAAGAAGAAAAAAAGCTCTTGATAAGCATCTTGAATTTCTTCTAGGGCAAAACGAAAGGTAATTTCTTGACCTATGAATTTGGTTATTTTACTCTCTACTGGGGCAACTAGGTAAAATAAAATAAAATTAGACAGGAAGAATGTTGTTCAAATAGGTCGGATGGGTCAAAAGTTTGCCAAAGTGTAATTTGTAAATTGTAAAACATAAAATCTCATTTTTTGATTGAAGTCTCATATTTTTTGTTTACTTTTCTCCTTCTTTAAGAGTTATTAATTTGTGCCATATTTACGCAAAACTGTAAAGCAACTAGATTTTTGTTTGTTTTTCAATTGGATGGTTTGTAAATGATATACTTCATGTATAAATAGGCATATTTAATTCAATGTTACCAACATTACAAACACAAGCATTATGTTATCTATATACGTCTATGTGAAATATAGATTGAAAACACATTGCATAGTACACGCACTTAAATTTTCATGGATAATGAGTATGATATGTTGATTGATAACAAGACCTTTTGGTTTCATCATAATTGTGATAATGGGAACTTATGTTTTCTTTGCTTAACGCCAATTCATTGAATTAAAATTGAACTTGTGGAGTCCGCTATAATACTATACCCAGGTTAAAATTTGTATAATATATGACTGAAGTCATCTGGATCTAAAGATGGAAGAAGTGATGTGATCTTGCTTAAGTTCTTGAAAGCTAGACTTTATAGTCGAAGATTTTTTTTTAATGCTTAAGAACACATTTTTACGTAGAAAAGCTTGTCGCATTGACGATTTGGTAGATGAAAATATTAGATATGGACTTGATAAACTAATATGGAGTATCATACTTTATATTATCGCTCCCGCGGCAACGCGCGGGCTTCCTACTAGTCTAATATGACCACTGAGTTGAACCTAGATGCCTGCAAAATAAAACACCGTTAGGACTCGTCACAGGAAAGGGAGGTTTCCTGTGACCACCCTCCGGCGTGAGAATAAGTATTGGCGTTTAAAGGTGAGTAAAGTAAAAGCTCGGTGTGTATGTGAATGAATTTCTCGTTTACCTCCTACCTTTATTTATAACCTGGCCTTTCTTCTCGTAACCGCCTCTCCGGGCCTATCTCCAGGAACCAAACTTCCGATCTTGGTGAAGATAGGCATTATCTTCTTATTCGAACCTTCTTTCCACAATCCTCGGATAAGAGGTTGCGTCTATCGATTTGTTGGCCGGGATCTGGCTAACTGGGCCATTCCGGTCCAAGTCTGCTAATGGGCCGGCCCAAGGCTAGTTAGTCCTTTATGTGGTATGGGCTAATCCATCTGGATTGGGCCTACCTTGTCAGAATAAGTTGAGCATCAAACGATTACAATTAAGCAGCCAATAATATGGTAGACTTTATTATAATACTAGTTTTTATCCCGGGAGCGTCCCGGGTTAATATATAATATGACATAATAAAATATCTGATATGACAACATAATTAATGACTTGCCAATATATGATTAATGAATATTATTATTATTGTTATTATTATTATTATTATTTATTTATTTATTTATTTTAAACAAATCTCTGCCATAAGTTATCATATTCTAATATAAAAAAACGAATCTCTGCGCCGGGGTATAAATCTAGTGCCATTACAAAATATTATATAATGTCAAATGAATTCGGAAGTTTGTAATCGATCATTCTTAAAAGAGCTAACATGAAATAAGGAAAAAAAGTTATTTATTGAAATATCGAACGCATTAGTCTAAGGGTTATGTGATGCGTTAAAAAATTCATGGGTATATGATCGGGTATATAGTTCGGGTATTTGGGTATGTGGTTTCGGGTAATTGGGTCGGGTATCACCTAATCCCAGGCCCGACCCAAACCCACAATTTTTTTTTAAACCAATCCCAAACCTGACACAATACCAGTCGGGTTACAAAAATAATCGTTTTTTTCTCCTTTTTTTATATAGCACTGTGGTACTCGTTAGAAAGATAATAAAACGCTCGTTAATTTGGTGTAATTTTTTTCTTTAAAAAATCTCGTATATAAAAGATATTAACGTTTAAAAGTTATGGGAGGAAACATGAGAGAGAAAATAATAAATGTTTAATATTTACATTTAGTAGATTGAGTATTTAATAGATTAGGTTAAACCAAATTTAAACCATATTTATTCCTTTTTTTAATTGGTCTAGAATTGCCACATCACATCCTATCATATTTATTCCTTTTTTTTAATTGGTCTAGAGTTGCCACATTACATCCTATGTGCCATCTCTTAAAGGAGAGATTATAGAAGTATGACATGTAAGATTAATCCCTTTGCAATATATATATATATAGATATAGATATAGATGTTAATTGTGCGTCTAATTAAAGTTCCCGTAGATGTTATGTATATTGACAACTTAAAGAATAGTTTAAAAAAATCAAAACTTATATTGACAAACTTTTTTTTTTTTTAAACGGAGAAGGAGATAATTTTATTCCACACGATAATAAACAAAACATAATCGAGTACAGAAGTTTCCTAACCAGAGGTTAGAAAACCGGGATTAAAGACACGAACACACGTACGTAACACTCGCCTATCAAGTACAAAAACTACTATCTCCCAACCAGAAGCAATTAAAACCAAAACCAATTAAAACTACTATCTCCCAACTTAAAGCTCTAATTTTTAACTAATATATATGATGAACGTAATCTAGTAAACTAATTTGTGGCTTCCTTGGCTTTCTAGCATAGGTGCATACGAAACATCAATATAATTTCCTATTGTAATTTTTAAAATCTAAATCATTTAATTTTATATTGGCATGTGAGCCTGTGAGGTAATATAATGTTATGTCTAGAGCAAGTTGTTACACTTTTGAGTTGGTAGATTAATATCATGATTACCTATATATGCAGTTTTAAATTTTAGACGAGATATTTTATATTCCTTCACGTATTCTTATATAGAAAAACATAAAAGATAACAATTTAAAATACTATTTAATGTATTTTTAACATTCAATCTAAAACACCATACGAAGAAAATAATCAGTGTGTTTTAAAATTCGTGTCTAAAATACATTTGATTGTGTTTTAAATTGTTACGTTTGGTGTTTTTTATATAATACAATGCAAATGGAATAAAAAACATTATAGCTAAAATTTAAAACACAATGACTACATAGATTTCTCACATTTTGTACGAAAAATGTATATGTTCTTCCACAAAGAGTCATAGATCCGTAGATACGGTCAAGTTAGTCACGAATACTTGAGTCATAACTAGAGAGGGGAGAGTTGAAAGATAGGTAGAATGAGAAGTCTCTTAAGTGATGTCTTCCTTGGATTTTAGCTAGTCAAAATCCATATAAAAATATTTTTTATAGATAAAATAATTCAATGAATTAACTATATGATATGGAGATATCTCGCACCTTTACACCCTAGATGCTGAATCATGATATTGAGATGTCAACATATAAAATGTTTTATCTTCTCAACTGTGGTATTCAGTCACTTAAACAAAATTAAATATAAAGTAAAATGTTTAATTATGAAGCTAATATTATTATTATTATTATATTTAAATAAGTGGGGGTTTACCAAACCGACAAAGATTGAAGTTCACATATTCTCGTGTCGTTTCCGAAGAATTTAGGATTGTTATCTGAGACTTCAGAAAATATTCTTCTGCAATTAATTATGTCTATATGATGTTTTCCTAGTAAATATATATTATAATTATATCATGTAAAATAAGGTGGACGTGTCGATGTGCGTTAGGTTATTATTTTAAGTTAATCCCCACTTCAATAAAAAAAAATCGACCGTAGTGATCGAGTTGTGAATTTGTGATCGAAATGACGATTGCATATGTAATGTGATCTTGGCTACCTTTAAGTAGTAGAACATGTTGATTTTGGTTATTGAATATAGGTTTCGAAATGTAATTTTTACAAATATAAATCTGCTTACAATCGGAGCTTAATCAATTTTTTGTTTTTGTATCTATATCTATATCTATATCTATATACTAGTTTTTATCCCGGGAGCGTCCCGGGTTGAAATATCTGATATGACATAATAAAATATATTATTATTATTTTAAACCAATCTCTACCATAATTTATCATATTTAAATATAAAAAAAAACGAATCTCTGCGTTAGGGTATAAATATAGTGCCATTACAAATGAATTCGGAAGTTTGTAATCGACCATTCTAAAAAAACTAACATGAAATAAGAAAAAAAAGTTAATTATTGAAATATCGAACGCATTAGTCTAAGGGTTATGTGATGCGTTAAAAAATTCATGGGTATATGATCGGGTATATAGTTCGGGTATTTGGGTATGTTGTTTCGGGTAATCGGGTCGGGTATCACCTAATCCCAGACCCGAACCAAACCCATATTTTTTTTAAACTAATCCCAAACCCGACACAATACCTGTCTGGTTACAAAAATAGTCATTTTTTCTCCGTTTTTTATATAGCACTATGGTACTCGTTGGAAAGATAATAAAACGCTCGTTAATTTGGTGTAATTTTTTTCTTTAAAAAATCTCATATATAAAATATATTAACGTTTAAAAGTTATGGGAGGAAACATAAGAGAAAAAATAGTAAAGTTTTAATATTTAGATTTAGTAGATTATGTATTTAATAGATTAGGTTAAAGATTATAATAAATTAGGTTAAATCATATTTATTTCTTTTTTTTAATTGGTTTACACTTGCCACATCACATCCTATGTGGCATCTCTTAAAGGAGAGATTGCATAAAAGTATGACATGTAGGATTAATCCCTTTGCAATATATATATATATATAGATATAATAAACCAAAGCAATTTTTATGACATGACACTCAAGGAGACATTATAAGTTATAAAAAAAAAAAAAACACCATCATACTAAAACCATCACCTCTCTCTCTCTCTCAAAACCCTACCTTCTATCTCTCACGATCACCTCACCATGTGTTCTTCATTTTTTTTGCAGCAGCCATTCTCACATCCTTAACAAAACCATGAGTAAGATTATTAAAAAAAAAAAAAAATAGAAACTCCTTCCCCCCACCCCCTCTCTTTCTCCTAATTTCTTTCCTGATCATAAACAAAGGGCTTCGACACTCAAACACAAACCATCGACTCATGCTCTCCTTCAAACCCTAGCTAACTCCTTCTTTCATCTTTTAAGAATAGATCTACGATTTGACTGACTGATGATTTCTTCTATATTCTAAGGTCGCTAATCGGTGATATTGTTCAGACGAAGTCTTATATTATCGTTACCCTTGAAATCAGGTATAACCCTAACTCTAAATCCCTAATTCCTCTAATCATTGATATTTTTTACCTTTATTTTTTTTATTTTGTATTATTTTGGCCTTGGAATCGTATAGTGATTTAGTGATAAGAACTTTTATTTGTTTTAATTAAAAACATTGAATGTATTGAGCCCTATGTAGTAACCCTGTTTGTGTTCTGAATGTTTGATCTAGGGTTTCGATTTGTTTCGTGTTTTGTAAGATTTCTCTTGAGTTTATTGCTGTGTTTTCCATGCCCAGGTCTGGCCATAGGACTAGAGGTTTGAAATAGATGATCATTACTTGCTGAAGAATGTAACTACAGCACTGCTATGTTGGTTATTGACTTATTGTTATTGATGATGTAGGGTACTCAATTGGGCCAAGCCCAATAGCCCAAGTAGCCCAAAATCATTAAATATAATATTGGGTCAAGCCCAAGCCCAACAAGGAAGCCCATTAGGGTTTAACCCATCTCCCCTTTATAAATAGAGGGGCAAACCACACAAACAACTCAGATTGGTCTGAGCACAAGACCTCTCTCACTCTCTCTCTCTCTCTCTCTCTCTCTCTCTCTAAAACTCCCTCTAGAGTTATTCTCTCTAATAAGACTTTCAACAGCAGCAGGCTGAAGCCTTGAAGCCTTCGAGCTGCTGCTATGCATTCTTAACAATCTACAACCATGCTGATTCCACAACCATACTGGCTCCAACAGCCACCCCATGTGGAATCACGCTCTGTTACTCGCAGGTCTCAGCCTTCATCAGGCTTACGTGGATGGTCCTTAGTTGTAACTTGGGATCAAGAGTTCCTCTCTTCAAGATCATACTCTTATGTTTTATCTTTTCTTAAGTTAACTAATAATAATAACATTCTGACTTTGGGTTGATCCCAAGTCAGAATCATAACAACTAAAATATCAAAACTCTTGAACCTCCCATCTACGTTTACAACGTAGAAGGACACCACGACCTGCGTTTGGTGAACCGAAACCCTTTAACCCTTTTACCCCTTCTGACGAGTTCTTCCATGCTGCTGGTCCAACCCTTTAAGCAGCAGACGAGGTCAGAGGCTTGACGACCTTGGAACGTTCAGACCCTCTCCGAACAAATATTTGTTGTAGCAACAGTTATAGAATCTAATACTCTGTTTTAAGTGTTTTTGTTCTTTGAGTTTCCAATAATGTATAAATGAAAATATTATGACATTTTGATTGTTACATGGTAGTAGTCGAAGAAAGAATCATACATCATAGTATCATAGACAAAATTCACTAGAATCCAAGTATTGGAATATTAAATCATGTTGCAATGCGTATTCTGTTGTAATTATTAGCGGCTAATATAGAAATCAAATCCATAGGGGATCATATTGAAATGGTAGCATATTAGCCGGCTAGGGGTGTAACAACCGGCAAAATTAAGGTAATTCTGTACTAATTAATTAAACGCAATTAACGTAATTAAACGTAATTATGTGCTGACTGTTTAACTGAGGCCTTAGAAAGATAGAAGTTCCCAAATAATGCATAGGAATGCATAAGTTTAATAGCAAAACATGATAGGATCATGCGCAAGCAAATCTATCCGGTATGGACACTGACGATTACCCGGTAAAAACTAAATAAGCAAAACGAACTCCGGACACCCGGAATATAAAATAAATAATATTTTCACAAAATATAATGAGTTTTGGAAACCCAAAGCCATACGTGAAAGCTTATTGTACAAATCTCCCGGTGACGAATAAAGTGCGCGTACCGCACCCGATACGCGCGTAGCACGTAATTTCACCCGGCAAAAGCCGAAATAAATTATCAGTAATTTAACTGGGCAAAATTTAAGGAATATTAATGGTATTTTAATATTCGGGTGACACACGGTTAAAAACCCAAGAATACCCAGACGGTACCCGAAAGAGATTAACTTAAACATAATATTAGATAATATTTATCAAAGTGGACCCCACCCATACCTCATGGGGGCCGGCCATGGCCCACCCAAAATGAGTAATATCTTTTATTATCTCCTTTAAACCCTTCACCTCCTTAATATCTAATAATTAGAATTAATCATAAGATTGCATGGTCAAGCATTGGGCAATAGAAACTAGCTAATCACCTCTCTTCTCTCTCTAAACTCGGCCCAAACACCCCTTAATTCCCCAAGGATTTAACTTGTGATCTTACATAATCTACATAATCTTCTATAATCTCTCCATCCAATCCAAGTAAGATACACATAATCTTTGGAAGATTGAGAAGGATATTATATACAAGAGCAAGAAACAGTTAAACAAAAACACAAAATTTCTTCTCTTCTTCTTCCCTTTGGCCGTGGGTTTACACCCCTACATTAACACTTTTCCTTCAATTTTTACACTAACAAATCATCTCTAAATCATCATCCTACAAAACCCTCTTTGTGTGTTCAAGAGCTTGGAGCTTAACCCACTTGGAAGAACACATTAAACCTCACTCAAATCCAAGATTTTTGTCTTCCCTAGCCTTGAGCTAGTAGTAAGTATTACATTGTTTTTATTCTTAAATGTTCATGTTTTGTGCTATTGAAAGCAAGTTGTACATTAATGGGTAATAACATGGATTTTATAAAGTTAATATGTCTTACTAGAATAAAAATGGATGAACAACAATATGGATAAATCTTGGATTTAATATTATTAATATGATATTTGAAGAGAATGTAGAAATATGAACATACTCTTGAGTGAGATGATGATTGGAACATGATTTTTGAAAAAGACTTGGATATGATCAAGGATGATCTTAATCATCATAAGATGATATGTTAATGACAAAAATGGATTAAAATGGGTTAAATAAACATAGATGAAAAGTTTCCATATTCAAAGTCCACTCACTTGAATAAGTGAAAAATTGATGTTTTGGATAAAAGTATGGAACAAACATGTAAATAGCATCTAGGATGGATCATAAGATCATTAAAGGTGAAATGAAGTAAAAACAACTAAGCACCATGAAAATGGGTCTTCAAAGTCCACTAATTTGGGTGAAAAATGCTAACTTTGGAAGTTAGAGTAGAAAAATGCAACATTTGAAAGTTAAGGGACTAATGTTGTAACTTTGAAAGTTAGAGGACTAAAATGAATATTTTAGAAACTATTAGTCCAAAAATGCAATAATGGAAAGTTTGGTGTCAAAAGTATAAGTAATAATTTTCCAAGGTTGATTTGGTAAATACTAGTAACATACTTGGGTATTTTGTATAAAAAGTGTATTTTTATAAAAGTGGAAGTTATGAAAATATGGACTTGTATTAACACAAGGATTTTTATAAAAATAGAGATTTTAATAAAAATGTTGAACAAAGGTTGAAACTTGAAAAACTTATACAAAAATGAATACTTTTATATAAATGGGAATATAAAAGTATCGGAAACATTTTTGGGTTACAAGTTGGACAAGTTGGGCTAAAACCTACAAATTATATTTTTCCAAGGAAATAAACGTTCGGAATCAGAAGTAGGAATAACACTTCCATAAGAACGCACAATGGAAACAAATATGAAAAACACTAACTAACGCACTTAGTTACATGAGCTAACGTAAACGGACATATGAGAAAAATGCCATTGCGGCAAGATGAAAATAAATATATATATTTTAAGAGATAAAATATATATAACAAGGGTGAAACACGCGAAACACTTTCCTAAGTGTAGAAAGAATATTCGTGGGAAAGGAAAACACAACGTAACGAATTAAAAACGCTAAACGACACATGAACTTAACAAGTAGTATCCACGCGATGGTATATGTACATATGCTCGTTTTCGACGAAATTCTAGTATATCTATTTGAATGGGAAAATAGATGTGCGAGAAGGAAAACCGAGACGAGTAGGTGAAATATACCTATGAACGTGTGAGTGACCGACAAGATCCTAGTACATTTATTTAAATGGGAAAATAAATGTACGGTGTGGTGAGTCTAGTCGGGCGTTAGAAATATGTTACCGAACGACAAGAACTTAGCATATTTATTTGAATGGGAAAATAAATATGTGGCAAAGTGAGTCGGGTCGGATAATAAGAAATCACATTATATCGAGCGAAACGATCCTAAGTATAATTATTTAAATGGGAAAATAATTATACGTTGGGTAGAGTCGCGTCGAGTATAATATTGTACAAGTCACAAAGAATAATATATGACTTGTAAGGAAAGGGTAATCCATCGCCATTGAACCTAGGATACGAAACTATTAAACGGGAATTGGGATAAAGACGTGGTCGGGAAGTTGGGTGTACAACTTGCCAAGGCACATACACCATAGGTGTAGTGACTTATACGCCTAGAACATTTGTAGGTGCAGGATCACAAACTTTACTATTTTCTTCTTTGAGCCGAGCACAGTTACAGGTGAGTCTCACGGCCCCATTTCTAAACTATTTAACGTTTTTACGGGGGAAAGATATGTTGGGATTTGTTTGACGGGTTGGATACTTGAGTTAAGATCGCCACTCGGGGTTGAGACCTCCCCACTATAATCATTAATTCAGGAAAGAGAAACCAAAGGAATATTTGGATAGTACTATTGGTGCCTGACAAGGCCCACCCCTAATCGATAGCGTCGATTATGCATCGGCGTATGCCTGGGGTGCACGTATTCTGAAATCAAGTCGTAGGAATACCGAGTAACGACTTGGGGCGGGGGGCAGTGTTAATTGTCTTGGTTTGGTTATAGGCTCAAGTAAATTGTAGGACCTTGCAACTCCTATAAATGTCATAACAAGGATATCCCCACTTAATAAAGTTTTATTAAATCAAAACCTGTGAACTCACCAATATTTATATATTGACGATTTTCAAACATATCTTTCAGGTAATTGATTGATGAAGGTTAACGTGGCAAGCAGGGTCGGGGGAATCTCCAAGTCGGGCGTTGGAATGTCATGAAGGGGTCTCATCTCTTTATTCCTTGGACTTCGGGATAAAGGGAGGAGCCTCCTTATTAATTTCAAAAACAATTTATGATTATGTACGAATAATTTGACATGATTATCGGCGTTGAATAAATGCCCGTTGTTTAATTATTATTGTGGTTTGCATTAATCTTGGCTTAATACTCTTGAACCGTCGCGCCACGTGTTTCCGCCATAGGCGTGGTGTGACAAGGGGATACTGTAACAGCTGAAATGGTAGTTTTTCTTTGCAGCCGTATTGATTGAGTTTTTCTTATGTAAATCATATATTGAAGATTTTATTACAACAAATTACATTTTTTAACCCAGGACGCTCCCGGGGTATAAACTAGTTATTAATATTCGTAAATATTTTCTTTTAAACAATATTTCAACAAATTATAGCTCTTGATTAGAAGTTTCTTTTGCAAATAGAAACTCGTAATTCTGAACCCACTTCGGTATACGTTAGTGTTTTAAAATAAATGATGATTTATAAAAAAACAGATGTTGAGACGATTGCAACCGCTTAAAATTATTAAGCTAACTCTAAAAAAAAGGATTCTTAAGCTAACTCATCACAAATACATTTGGTCTCAGGAAATGGTCACAAAAACTAGTTTTGGTATAGAGGAAATCCTCTCTTTGGTGAGGTTGGGAGTTCAATTATAAGGGTATGTAAAAATGGTGTAAAAAATGGGGTGTGAGAAATTAGTGGTTCAAAAAGAAAAAAAAAAGGTTAGGCTAAATGTACCTTATATATAGACTGAATTACAAGTTTTGTCCTTTATTATATACCTGATTACAAAGTCTGCCCTTTATGTTTAAAATTGATTTGTTATATACGCACGTTACATCCTTTGACACAAACCCAATTAGATTTTAACAATAATACAAGGGTAAATTCGTCTTTTACTATTCTACAGACTAGTTGTGTAATTAAGTTAAAACTTTGGATCAAAAGTAAATTTTAAGAATTAATATAACCCCCCTCTCTTTACATAATTCTTCGACTTCATTTATATGCCCAGATCTTCTCCGTCAACGGCGACTTCTCCAATCATCAAACATTATCCACCACCACCACCTGTCGCGAATTAGAACTACCAACCCATTAGAGCCGCCACCACCACCTCTGTTCTCCAACCCAAACCCCATCAATCAACCCCGCCGGATTTGTTGAATCAAACATCATCCA
This sequence comes from Ambrosia trifida, assembly GCA_028751855.1. NCBI lineage: Eukaryota > Viridiplantae > Streptophyta > Magnoliopsida > Asterales > Asteraceae > Ambrosia > Ambrosia trifida. The sequence goes on from CM054129.1 coordinate 128,178,128, forward strand.
CCACCACCTACCGCAAATGAGAAGTTGATCAAAATCCCTTCCCTCTCTGTCGTTTCCCCAAAATCCTCTCAATCAGATGCTTCTTTAATCACACTTCGTAACAATCTTAGTTTCTTGAAATTTCTGCTCAAATTTCCTAATTCTTAATAGATATGCCCAAGAAAACGAATTTCCTAAATGGTTTTAAAGATACTGTTGTTTGATGGCGTCTCCTAGTTGGAAGGATGCTTATAGTGGCATGTCTACTGACAATATAAAGGGAGGTGTGGCGGTAGCCTTTTCTTTGTCAGAGGAAGAAAATGCAGTCGGCCAGTGGTGTTGGTTTGGTGGTGGGGTGGTGGTTGTTTAATTAAACTGAAATTGATGTATCACTCATCTATGACTTATGTTCAACGAATCAACGATTTAATTTGGGGTTTTTTTTTATCTTCTTCTTTTCTTTTCTTTTTTCCCCCTAATGTTTGTCACCATTTGATATTGGTTCAGCAGTATTTGAGAGGTTTGGGGGGGGGGGGGGTGAAAGAGAGATGGTTGCGGCAATGGATAGTGGTGGAGTGGTGGTTGTTTGCAATAAGAGGATAAGTGATGTTGATGGGTGGTGGTGGTGGTGGTGGGGTGGTGTTGGTAGTGGGGGTGGTGGTTGGGTATAGAGAGAAAGATAGAGGTAAAAAGACTAATATAACCTTGATTTACCAGATCTAACGAGAAAAAACTAACTGGGTTAGGGTCAAAGAACAAAATGTGCAAGATTTTGAAACATAAAGTACATAACTCATCAATTTCAAACGTAAGCCTGGATATGTAACTACTCAAGATATCATCTTACCAATTGAGCCTTGGTATGGAAACTTACTAAGTGATAACTTTCAAATTCAGAGGGCATGCTTGGAAATATGGTATAAACGTAAAGGACAAAACTTGTAATTCAGTCTTGTATATATGCTTAAGTGAGGGCTTTCTATAATTAAATTATATATATTTCTTTAGCGTGGGACACCCACTCAATCAGTGACGAAGCTTGAGAATTCGGACCGGGGGGTCAGAAGACACCGGTCACGGGACAGGGCCTAAATTTTTTTCTATAGCTATGTTTCGGGTGATATGTTCGGGTCGGTAATTCGATTCGGGTCGAGTCAAACCTTAAATACAATAAATATCAAAGTTCTACGCATTGTTTAACAAACAATTGAACAAAGACACTAAAAACATTAAAAAGAAGACAAAGGGTGAGTTTAGAGCTTTAATTGCTTTTGGAGTTTTATTTGGGTTTAGATTTTTTATTGCTTTTGCGAGCTCGAGAGACAAAAAGGGGTAAGAGCTTGATATGCTTTTGGAGTTTTATTTGGGTTTAGAGTTTTAATTGGGTTTTTTAGTTGGGTTGTCCCTAACGAAAAAAATGGGGAAAATAAAAAATATTGGGTTGTACCTCTCAAAATGGGCTCAAAAGAAAAAAAACAAAGAAAAATAATAAACTCGATAAAACAGCCGATATTTGAGAACCTTGTATCGTTCGATATATCGGTAGTTTTTGTTTATATAATATAACTATTTTTAAAAAAAAACGGGGATCGAAACTGTATATATCAAAAAAGTTCTATATGTATACTATATAATTGGAACTTGTGAGCGAAAATTCGCCGGGGGGAGGGGGTGCCCCTATGAAGCTTCGCCACTGCGCTCAAGCCCCAAACACCATCCCCCAATGGGCGCTACCCTTTTGGCTTGGGTTCTTCCACAAGCGTGAGGCGGGTCTATTATAATTGTGATTGACTGATTTTTTTTAAAAAATAAAAATATACATATAAACTTATTTAAAATTCAAGCTCCTTCGCGTCCCAAACCCAAACCCAAATCCTTCCACTACCACGTATCAACTCATGCCCATAACCCATGCCACTCAACTCCTTTCAGTCTCAGAGTGTTATTTTTCCAAAAATATCTTTAGACTAAAATCGAGGGGAAAAGATTGGCATATTTGAAAGATGGTCCTAAGTTAATAATTCATTGTTTTCAACTAATGCCATTGATTATATTTTGGTGCCATCTCTTATGGTACTTTTTTGTTTTAACATAATAATGTTTAGGGGGCATAATGGCCGAAACTGAGGGCTTTCTATAATTAAATTATATTTTTTTTGTCTTAAGAAGGTAAATTTTATTAACTATCAAAGTTTTGAAAGTTTTGTTGGAACATGTGTAACGAATTTCAAAAAATTCATTTGAGCATATCAATTTATTAACTTTTCTGTTATATAACTATATAGTTTCTTGGATGGATGTTACATTTTTTTCTCATGGACATAGTTTATAGATAGATATAGTTCGTATGGTCATTTTTTAAAATAATTATATTGACTAGTATTATTTATGCGTACACATGGGCAGTGTGGATGGAATGAAGATTTTGACAACACTTTACAGCCAACATCCATGAAACCCATCAATGGTCTCAATTCCACCTTAGTCTTGAAGTAATCCAACATACACATACACAATGTGTGTATATGTGAGTGTGTATTCTACAAATACGTATGACTCGTGCATGTACTACTTTTTGCTTCCTGAGTTTTCACTACACTTAGTGGCGAATCTAGAAATAATTTTGGTTAGCAATGTTCAAAAAAAAAATAAAAAAAAAATCGCCATAGTTTCATACAATGTAAAGGAAATAAAAATAACAACATGATAATAGATAAAGTTAGACACATACCTAATAGATTTCGCCTCTTTGGTTTTTGAAAGCTTGAAATCGAGCCATTATATCATCTTCTTTTACTTTATCAAAAGTGTCTTTTTCAACCGTACAAATCAAAGCATTGTTTAAATAGTCTTCACCCATTCTATTGCGTAAATCCGTCTTGATAAGCTTCATCTTAGTTGCGGTTGCAGCCGGCAAAACTAATACTAACTTCAACACCCGATAAACCAAAGGAAAAGTTTTATGTTTTCCGATTTACACCATTACACGAGCAAGGTCACACATTCCATTTAGTTTTGCAAATTTATCATCTTCCTTTAATGTGTGATAAAATACCGTAAGATCACCCGAAAGACATCCTCTTTCCTCTTCACTAAAATCATTCGGATACATATCACAAAATGCTAGGATCTTAGGTATGTCAAACTTAGAAAACGAATCACAAGGATTTAAACCTGACATAATTTCTATCAAAGTAGTTGATACATCATTGAATCGACTTCCAAGTTCTTGAATTTGCAAATCCAAAACCGTATTAAAAACTTTAACTTCAAAATGATGTCGGTTAGTAACGACATTCTTTCGCTTTCTTTGATTACCATAACTTTCCGACATTTCTACTATCTCAATCTTATTTTTTTCACAAAAAGATGTCACATTTGCCAACATTTCATCAAACCCGTTTTGTCTTAAATTATTCAATGATCGCGTCGTTCCATTTATCAATTTAGCTCGCTTCACTTCGAGTAACGTAACGTGGTAACGTATAATTTCATTTAGTAGCAATGTATATTAAATTTTAGTAGCAACATAAATTTTATTTCAGTAGTAACGTTTTTGAAAAATCGTAAAAAAAAAAATTTCACTACGCATGCGAACTTGAGGGGCAGCGGGTGCGGCTCCTAGCTTGTAGCCGCCCTGACTACACTCCTCTATACATATTTAAATTAATAAAATATTAATATAATAAATGTTTATGACAAGTTTTCATATCGTGAAAAGAATCTATTATGATACAGTATTTACGGATAGGGGTACGATGAGCCATGTCGTGCTTAAGCTCAAGCTCAACTTATTTATTTTATTGGAGCTCAAGCTTAGCTCGGCTCGCTTTGAGCTCTATCTCTAGCTTTGAGTTTTCCTCGTTAATGATTTTCAAGCTTTTGGCTTCCTTTATTTATTAATTATTAAATACTTATAATTGTTTTTTTTCATATATAACTAACTATGTTTTATTTAGTTATTTTATTATAAAATTCTATAAATTATTTATAATATATATATATATATATATATATGATAAAAAGGTTTCATTTAAATAAATAATAGACTCACAACTCTGTTAAGTTGGTCATGAAAACCTTGGTTATGAGCTTGTTTGTTAAATGTGCTTCAATTTAGACTTAGGATTAGGCTCATGTTTAAAGAATCATTCTCGAGATCTTCACGAGCAGCTCACATATTTTCTCAGTATATAACAGTATGACCTTCTTTCTCAGTATTTGTGATCGACCTATTGTATTGATTGTCCTCTAATTGTCAACTTATTATTGTTTTAGGGTTAATTTAAATTGTAAAGCCAATAAAACATTAGGTCGCGCAATATTATTATTTTAAGACGACTAAATGTCTATATATACTCTAACATATGACTATATAAAATTATATCGCGCGATATTGTTATTCTAAGACGATTAAATGTCTATATATATTCTAAATATTCTAACATATGTCTATATAAAATTATATACATGGGCTGATATAAAATTTCCCCAAACTCAATAAAGAATTTAAAATCTAACATGTGTCCATGAAACGTAGAGAAACACACACATGTTTATAGTATATTCTGAAACATTTTAAACTTTATTTTGTAAGCATATGAATTTAACATTTTTACTATACATACAGGAAGTATACTATTTGTTTTAAGAAAACACATAAACAAACACTAAAATGTTTATGTGTAGGTCACATGTAGGGTGAGTTTTCCTTTAGGGATTCGAACTTGGGTAGGGATTCGAACTTAGAATCGCTAGGTTAAGGTTGTACAAGTATTTCCACTGAACTAAGTCTTTCAAAAAAAATAAACAAACACTAAGATGTTCATTTTAGAACACTAATTTATAGGAGAACACAAAAATCAAACTAGTCATTTAATTTTTGATATTAAATTAATAACTTTTTACATGCACATGTAAATTTAGTACATAAAAAACCATCCACCTAATTTTTTTATAAGTTTTTTAGCGGTTTACCTACACATATGTAGGTAATACAACCTAACATGTTACATGACCTCCCATGTCTAAGGCTATATACATAAATTAACAACCGAACTAACTTTTTCTTCTAGTTTTAATTTCGTAAGAAATGGAGGAGAATCAACAAACAATACATACAATGTATACATTTATATCCCTTTTCTTTTATTTTAAAATTTTAAGATTAAAAGATAAATAACTTATTTTGTTATGTATGTACTCATGATAGGTGGTGTTCTTTATAGAAGTAATGACTAATGAGGGTAATTTGACCATAAAAATCACAACCACCCTTAACATCAAAGTCTAAACTAGATATTAAACAACTCTAACATGCCCTACATTCAATTAGCAATGGAGATTCCTCACACATGCTTAGTTCTCAATTCTCACCACCTTCCTATACATTCCCCCTACCCCACCCCCACCTTCTCCCTCTATCCCCTTATATCCTCACATCACACTTTGTTTTTTTCTTAACCATTTACATCAACTTAATTCTTTTCACATTCTCTTCCCTTCAATTCTTTCTTTTCATATAATTCCCACCTCAAATTCTATCACATATAGATACAAATTGACACATGGGTTTGAGTAGCAAACAAGTTTCTAGTGATCATCTTGAGTTCAATTGGCCTCAAAACATGTTAACATCAAACAACATGCAATCATCATCAAACCAACGTTCTACACCTATGAAAAGATCACTACAAACACAACAATCTGACCCTTTAAAGTGTCCGCGATGCGATTCAACAAACACAAAGTTTTGTTACTACAACAACTACAACAAAACGCAGCCACGACACTATTGTAAAGCTTGTAAGAGGCATTGGACCAAAGGTGGCACTCTTCGCAATGTCCCCGTTGGTGGTGGCCGCAAAAACAAGCGTGTTAAACGCCCTAACACCGCTATCTCCACTGCCACCACCACCATGGAACACAATTTAGGGTTGAGTGATCAGAAATATATGTTCCAAGATGATAAAGGCTTGTTTTTTAAGCCAAATGATAGTGAGTTCCATCAAGTTTCTTGGGATTTTAATGGTGCTTTCACTAGTAATGCCACCACAACTATGCAACAATTACCTCATCAAAATTTAGGGTTTTCTATGCATTCAAACTTGACTTCCATTGATACAATTACAAACCCTATTCCAACCATTTCAAGTACTTCTTATACACCATTATTATCTTGTTTCAAAGATGATTCAACCCTCACAACAACGAAAATGATGATGCCGAATTCTTCGAGTGTTTCGCAGCCATGGATGCAAGCTCCAACCACAAGCAATTTCTTGGAACCTAGTTATTGGACATGGAATGACATTGATTCAATGGTTCAAGCTGATCTTAATAAACCCTTTGATGATCCACACATGAAAAACTAAATGGAGGTGAGATGGAGATTAAATTAACCAAATTTAGATGATTTTATTTGTTTTAGTTTTTTTTTTTTTTTTTTTTTTTTTTTTTTTTTTTGTAAGTAATTATGGGTGTTTGGATGTATACTGTTATTGAAGCTGTGGTTGATTTTAGTATTTCAGCTTCATGGTTTAATTATGTTCTTTTTGTGAATCTATGTTATGATGAGTTGATGGAATATTATTTAATGTTAGTGGGGTTCCATATGAATTTGTGATTGAAATTGGAGTGATGTGCATGTGAAGAGACATTGGGGGTCTTGTTACAGCTCAATTAGGGGTTTGAGTTGATGTCAAGATGAGAAAGGAAGATTCTTTTGTATTTGCCCATTCTTCAAATGGAATTTGTGGGGCAATTTATCTTTCCATTTCTATCATATTTAGTTATATAGTACATGACCTTGAGGTTTTAGATTTCAAATAACAAAACATCAGCCAATAAAAGTGTCACTTTTCACATTTGTTTTCAAACCTTCAACATAATATGGATGATTTGATCCATAGTTCATTGTGAAACTGTATTTGTTTATAGATAGGGCTATAAGTGCCTATAACTCTATAAGTACAACTTGATCGGTATCCACTAAACATACAACCTCTCATCCTGTCACATATGTCATTTCACATGTAAAATGCGTTTAGAGTTGGCGATTTATATGTAAACATGTGTTTTGCCCTTGCTAGACCTTGGTAAATGAGTGTTTTGCCCTAGCCCTACACCCACTACACGAGTGGAATATTACTTAGTCAAGTAGAAAGGAACATGGTCTTACGACACGGTCACTATATCTTTTCTTTTTCTTTATCTCCCCTCTATGGAAAGAAAGAGGGGATGATACGTGGCGTGGTATAGTAGTATAACTGTTGGGGAGTAACCGTAACAAACGAACAATAACGGATAACAGAAATCTCTGAAGGCACGTGATCGCTTTCAGATTGAATCAATTCGACGGTTCTATCGAATATTCAATCGGATACAATCAGAGATTGAGAATTTTCTGTATGTTTTGATTGAGATTTTTGAGAACCAGAGAGATAATGACCAAGAAGAAGAATTCGTGAATGAAACAATTGAGCCATTAACTGCCTTTTAGGCAGTTTTTTTCAAGGTTTTCGAACTTGCCAAAATAGTCCCTCTATTTCTGAAATTTAATTTTCGGAGACATTTTTACCACAACAATTTTAATGGAACCCGCCAGGGGCTGCCGCTTGGACCCTGCTCCCAGGGGCGCTGCCCCCGGACCCCCGTTCCTTAGGGGCGAACCCTAAGTTCATAATAAATTCAAATAGGCGTGCACTCCGCACCACCATACCTATTTGATGTATTATTATGAACATATTGGTCAAACAGTCAATCCAATTACACTAAAATATCCAACAATAACCACTATAACCTGAACGTTTAGTCAACTAGGAGATCCCACGTATAGCCCAAAAATAAATTCAAAAAATCAAAAAGAGGTTGGTTAGTAGTAAATGGCATATATGTTCGGCATCACTCGTGTCTTGTCATCTCAGGTATCAATTAGCTAGTCACCATTGTCTTTGTCTCCCAATTACGGAATGTTTGAAAACGGGACCAATAACACTGATAGTGATAAGGCCGAATAGAGACATTTCAGTAGTCCTATTTGGAAATTTAAAACCTTGAGTAAGAGGCATTGAATTGAGATAATATGACAAGATGATTTTTGTAGTAAGATGACCAAAGTTGTTTGGCCAATTCAAGAAACCATTTTGTTTACATTTGGATCATATAATCAGTAATAACGCTAGTTACAACAATATATATACAAACAAATATTGGTTGGGTATTTTTAAAATGTATGAAACAATATCTATGTAATCAATTAATAAACAAAAAAAAAGTATATTAAGAATATTTATAATAAACCTTAAATATATACAAACAAATATTGGTCGGATATTTTGTCATTAGTTGTTCATGTGTACTTGTAGAGAGAAGATCAATGTTTTATTATTAAATAATAAAAGTATGTCACAACTAGTGATTATTGTATGTAAATCTAGCCTAATGTTGATGACTAAGCATAATGGAATGATTAAGATGTGGTATAGCCCCCTTGATGGAATTATATGGACATGTGCAAACACATATGCTCCACTATATAAAGGAGAAAAGCATGTGAATAGTTGTGAGCCCACAATTTTTATTTGTGGTTGTTAAAACTTTAATCTCAAGTTTGGTCAAATATTTGGATTTGAGAAATAAACATGTTTTTAATAAGATTTGCTTTTTAGTTATTTAAACTGATTAGGAAATTCATATACGAAGTAAACTATATATAAGTATTCTTTTACCATTACTAATAAACTTAATCGTCACTTGCTAACCAATGGAATTAATTGAGCAAAGACGACTTCACTGGTTTAAAGAAAAAAAAAGTCAGTAAAAGTTGGATTTGAACTCAAAACATCTCGTGAATACCCTTAGACACGTGCTACTTCATCACTCCTTGAAGGTGAAGAGGCCTCTCCACCACCCTTCTCTCGTCTCCCTCTCACAAGTCGGCCCTCCTCTTCCTTGGATGCGCCCTTCTACATGGACGCATGTTGCCATCTTCCATCACTGCGTCTACAGGCAGCCCTCCACTTATTCCACCTCACCTCAATGGCGCCTCACCGTTGAAGATGGCCTTAAATGCATCATTGAATACAAATTGATTAGCGTTTATTAAACCTTATTTATACTAGTGGAATGCCCGCGCGTTGCCGCGAGTATGTATTTTTATTCACATTTTAAATTGCCAAAAACTTTATACACCATACTGTCATTTATCCAATCTGATCTGTGCTTGATTTTTATTTGCAACATTTAGTTACACACATGAACCAAAGATCATTTAGCCTACTGGTTACAAAGTGTTAAATAAGGGTTAGCCTTTTCTTGTGGTGATAATTCAAATTCCATTGGTAACAAAAAGTTAATCCATTAAAAAAAAAAGTTACATGAGTTAATCTATTACTTGGTAATGGTTCTAGGTAACAAAAAGTTAATACATGAATTAAATGTATTGAATGGTGCAATTGATTTGTATTAGTGACTTGTACATAAGGGCATAGATGGAAGAAATTGGTAAAAGTTATAGATTTATGCATGAGACTTTTTGTATGTCATCTTAAAATGATGGTGAAATTATCTTCTTACCTATCTCTCCTCCTTAATAAGGTAGTAGAGAAGAGATATGTTAAATAAGAGTAATATACATTTTTGGTCCACTTTATTGGGGTTAAATAACGTATTTGATTTGTGGTTAATGATTTTAAGGGTTTAGTTTCGATGTGCATTATTTAGTTATTTACTTGCAAATATGGCCTCTAATCCGTTAGATCTATTAAAATTAGGTTGAATTTTTGTTTTATCCTTTTAAAAGTTAAATTTTGACCACTTATATATAAAATAACTACATCACATGGATGATTTGTGTACCGTGGTCCTGAATCACAAGCTATAATTAATCCACAGGGATCACAAATGTAAGTTCTTATACTAATCAAATATAAATGTAATGAAATGACAAGGATAACCCTATCAAGCCACTTAATGGCAAAAGAACTATTCAAATCCATCTGCTATTAATATATAGTTAATTAATTAATTAATGTAATTACTTAGGATTCCAGGTCACACTTTTGTCTTCTCTTTTTTTTCCCCTCTTCATGAGTATTACAATTAGAAATGCCGGCTTAGCCAATTTTAGAGCCCAAAGCGAAGCTAAAATTCGGGACCTTTTCAAAATTTTATTATACTACACTAGGGTGGTTGGTTGAAGTGACCTCGCTGAAGCTTCGTGAGGAGCGGAAACAACTAATGGTGTCTTTGTTTCTATACGGATGGAACGAAAAAGTGATTCGTCGTCAAAAGTTGTAACATAGCATAGTGGAGAGATACCATTGAGCGATTAAAAGTGAAACTCGAAGTCACCTTTCATATGGGAAGCCAGACACACCAAGTACAATGAGCTTGGTAAATGCTCCGGTTAAAGTGTCACCATGAACAACGAGTAGCAAGGGGTGGGTCGAGATCAGCAAGGGATTGGGTTGCCAACGATAACATAATATTCTTTTTAATTGTTAGAATTATAAACAACCAAAATACTATTTAAATTATTTGACCAAATGAATGTCATCTAACTGCAATACCTAGGAGTACTAAATCCATAAAATACTTGACCCATGGACCAAATTCGTATTTTACAAAACCACAAGGACCAAAATGTAACTTACACTTGAAACTAATTTGATACGTAGGGGGTACGTGCAAATAGGGATGGCAAAAGAACCCGAACTTCACGGGTATACCCGAAACCCGAAATATTTGTAAAATACGAATTGTGTATTTTACACCATGCTTGTGTTTGTGACTTGTGTATTTCTATTTTATCCCACTAAATATTTACGCTTACAAAGTATAAATTTCTATTTTATCCCAAATAAACTGGATAACATAGTGTAAGCGTCAATATTTAGTGGGATAAAATAGAAATACACAAGTCATAAACAGAAGCAAAATAACATGATAACACTAAATTTATACTTTGCAAACTGAATTATGATGACCACATTTTTTTGCTCCTTTGTTATTAATCTGAAACTCTACGATTTGATCAGCATACTCATCAAACATCGTAGCATGAACTACATTGCCCTCTAAATCTTTTAGCTGGAACGTAATTTTATTCTCTCCCTTGACATTTCCAGTGGCTTTTTTTGTAGTTGCGAGGAAAAGTTTGGATGACATAACCAATGACATCGACTGCCACTTTAGGAACATCATCATCCTCATTAGATGTCTCAATGAAAGAATCAAATGGACTAAAATCAAATCCGTATTCAGAACCAACAGATCCGTTAAAGCTGGTAACAGTTGTCTTCTTGCTGAAAAAAAGCTTGACACCACTCTTCACATACTTCCATTTCTGTACTTTATTCTCAACCAAACATGGGTTACGAATAACCAAGCACTGTTTTTCTTTGAGCAAATGCTCATAAGCTGCACAGATCTTGCCTAAGACAAAACCTTGTACTTTCGTGCCATCAATATCCTGCATGATCAAATCGTAACAGTAGACCTTTCTTGGATTGTTGAACATCGGTCTTGACCAAAGCCTCAAAATTCGAACTTTGATTGTGTAGTCGAGCAGGTTAACATTCAAATCCTTTAGCAAAGTAACTGCTATTGGTTCCATTGGAGAAGAGATTTCTGGGTATTTTTCCTTTTGTGTTTGGTTTGCTAGATGTGATCTTAGTAGCGAGTGGTAATTTGTCAAACATTTATGATAGTTATTCAGTGTCCAAGTTGACAGATGACCCATCAATTTTATCTGAACTTGACAAGAAATTTTATGTTGAAAAGCCTTTTGACGAGGGCTCTCAAACATAAGCTCTGATACCATATAGAAATCTAAGCGGAAGCGATTTTCTATTTGGTTTGGTTTATTGGTTTGAGCCGTGGAGCCAAGAGCTGCTTGGTTTATAGCCAACGACTCTCAAAACGGCAAGGTGAATTTGTATAAGAATTATAGAGGTGGACAGGGGCGGATGCATGTTCTTTCCAGGGTGGGGAAAGGCACCCCCTCAAAAAATGTTGGATAGTGTTATTTTTAAAAAAATGATGTAGTAATTAAGTTAAAAGATATTTGGGACCCTTCCATTTATTAGATAAGGACCCTTTTACTTTGACTAAAGTGTGCAACCTTTACAGCCCAAATCCCCATATCCAAATTTAATTTTAATTTTGAAGCCCAAATAATTATACTAATTAATGTGAAGCCCAAATAAAACAAAACGTAAATCTATAACCGTGAATTGTGGTTTGTGGAAAACTAAAAGTCTCAAGCGGCAGCATAAATTGGCACGGCATTACGGTACGACTCCAAGTTCATTGTAACTAAAAAATCCCAGGTTTGATTGCTTGAATAATTGAATCTCATCGCGTTTTAACTTCTTGAAATCTTATCGTGTCTCGATCAACTCTTAGGTCTTAATCGTAGGTTTGTTTGATTTTTTTTCCTGTTAGTTTTTGAATTTTTAAAAGCTTATGCCTTGATTTGTTGATTGCTGAATGCCTGAATAGTTATTGGAAATTTTGATCTTATTTGCAGAAATTAAACTTGCAAATAAGGCGTAAGTTAAGTCTTCAACAATGCAAAGGTTTGAACTTTGACTCTTTTAAGTTTATATATAAAAAAAACTTTTTATTTGTTCATCGATTATCATTATGATATTTTATAATTTTATTGATATAAATTGTTCACAAACATTACGTATCTATAAGACTATAAACCAAGAGCTTTCCTTTATCCGACCTGGAGATACAAGATGGAATTCTCATTACAAAACACTTATACGTTTGATAGACATGTTTCCCTCTATCATTAGGGTACTTGAATATGTTAAAAAGGAATGCAATAACCCTTCTACCCAAAATCAAGCATTCAAAATGATAGGTTACTTAACCTCATTTGAATTTGCTTTTTATCTGCATTTGATGTTACACATTTTAGGCCTTACGGATATATTATCACGAGCTCTTCAAAGAAAAGATCAAGACATTTTGGAAGCTGTTTTATTAGTGGAAACGACTAAAGGAAAGTTACAAGAGTTTAGAGAAAGTGGATTTGATCCGCTTTTAGAGAAAATTCATTTGTTTTGTGAAAAACATAACATTGAAATCATGGACATGACAGAAAACTATATCAATGGTGGAGGACATAGAGCCAAAAGACAAAGGTACGATATGACTAATCAGCATTATTATAAATTTGATTGTTTTAACACTGTTGTGGATATGGAAATTCAAGAGTTTGGTGATCGCTTTACTGAGATTAACACAGAATTACTTCAAAACATGACGGCTTTCAACCCGTTTGACTCATTTTCCAAGTTTGATGCATCAATGTTATTGAGATTGTGTGACTTTTATCCATATGATTTTGATAATGGGGAGAAAGTTGTTCTTGCACATCAACTTGACTTATATATTGATAGTGTGCGAAAAGATGAACGATTTTCTAACTTGAATGGAATTGCCGATCTTGCTAGGATTATGGTGGAAACAAGAAAACATGTATCATTTCCTTTGGTGTATCGGTTATTAAAGCTTACACTTGTTTTACCCGTTGCAACCGCAACGGTTGAGAGGTGTTTTTCGGCCGTAAAGATTGTAAAGACAAATTTGCGTAACCGAATGGGTGAAGATTTTCTTAATGCTTGTGTAATTTGTGCGGTAGAAAAAGAAACACTTGAAAGTGTTACAAATGAAGTTGTAATTGAGCGTTTTCAAAAGATGAAATCACGTAGAGGACAGTTATAAGAAAATTGTAACGATGCTTATTGTTTACAGTTTTATTGAAGTTTTTATTACATTTTTTTTGCACCCCCTGAGTGAAAATCCTGGATCCGCCACTGGAGGTGGAAGAAGTGTTTTATTTCTTGATTGAAGTATTTTGTACATCAAATGAGGAGACAACCTCCTCTATAAATACAAGAATGTAAAAGAGAAAAGAGCTAATCTAGAGGCACAAAATAAGGTGCAAGTCTTGAGGCATTAGGGCATAGAATAAGGAGGAGACTTTGACTATTGACTTTTGACCTGACTTCATCTTAATTTGTCTTTGACTTTGACTTCATAATTATTGGAGGAGAAATTATCTCCAATAAGGCGAACAAGGGAAAGAGGAATCAAGAACAAGTCCATGAACTTTGTTTTAAATTCATCTTTTGATACATATATTGCGAAGTACACCAATTATACGGTTGGAAATGAATTCCTTAACCTAGTAAACAATTTAAACCAAACAAATGAATTTTAATCAAATACAGTTATATTACTATACAAATTAGCTTTGCAAATAAATAGTTTTTCGTTGGTTAGTATAATCTCCTTTTTTTTTCTTTGCATTAATCTTTCTGGTTTTATTGTAAACATATATTATATATCTCATTTAAAAACCAAAAAAACTAACTAGAGTTACGTGGGCTCAAGTGGATTAAGGCATTTAACATGTTCAATCCTCATCAACCAATGGGCTACTTATGAATATCATCAAGGCCCAATTCAGTAGGTACTAGTAGTCTAGTACTATCTATTTTTTTTTTTTTTTTTTTTTGTTCAACTATTTTTACGCGTCCAACGAGGACTATCTTTGTCGCTACAAACAACGGTGAGTGCCCCCGTTCTAGTTGCCTTCTGATTTCGTCTCTATAAAACAAGCAGTGGTCACCAAAAGGCCATCAATAGTCACCAGTTGCATTCACAAATATGGTGTCAGGATCGCAGTGTTCAAGAATCCACTGGTGCCAAGCGATGTATCCAAGTGTTGGAGTTAAATATCAAGGTGTAGTCAATGTTGTTGGTATATTTTGGCGCCATGGGAGTCCCTTATATGTGTGCGCGCACGCGTGTACACGTGTGTTTTCTTTAATAGAAAACTCACTTTAAACTTAAAACTTGGGTCTATTGAATTTAAAACTCAAAAACTTATTAGCCCATTTATAAGATTTAAAGCTCTAAATTTAAGGTCTAAGGGACATATTTTTTAATGACTTGGATATGGCACTTAAATCTTCAGGGACGCCACTGATTTTGGCTTTACGGTATGCCCTTATATTTGTATTATTTAGCTTGTAACATGTTTAACGCCCCACTTACGGTGTGCGCATATAATGTATATATGTGTGGCCCTCGGGGGGCAAAAGTAAAGTTGCACTAGTTTTAACGTTATTTTACTAATTTCGTGAAAATAACGTTAAAACCGACGGACGGTTAATCATGCATCATGTGGTGGCGTTGATAGCCAAAAGACAAGGGGGTACATGCACCAATCGAGTTTGTCTCGATTGCTAAGTGTTTGATACAAAACCACATCGAGCCGGGGGTCTCACTGGAAGCAGCCTCTCTATTCTCAGGGGATAGAGGTAAGGCTGTCTACATCTTACCCTCCTCAGACCCTACCTTAGCTTTGTTATATGTGGGATTAACTGAGTATGATGATGATGATGATGATGAGCTTGTAACATGTTCTGCCAAACATGTTTAGGCTGATTTACACTTTTAGACTTATAACACATGTTGCATTTGGATTAATTCGTTTGCTACATGTTCCCTTCCATATAGGAGGAAGGCAATGTACATCATTACTATTTCTTTAAATACTAGTGTAAAATGTGTTTTATCTCCTTATTCTATATATGAATTGCTTCTAAACCATTCCTAACATGTTACACACAAATTTTATTTTATTTTATTTCCATATATTCTAATTTAATAAAACACTATAATTTATTTTATGGGTTTTAATTTAACCAAGTAGTTGAGATGTAACATCAAATTTTTGGTGAGATTAAACTTGACTATTCAAGAAATGACAATATATGCTAAATCAGGATTACAACTCAATATCAATATTTTCCATATCGTTTGATGTAGACTTGAAACAATAACTCAGTAAACACATGATGAAAAATGACACCTCAAACGTGTGGATATTATTATATTTCCATTCTTGAAGACTTCTAGATAGTGTGATTTGCGTAAATTGCTAAAATAAAACGACTGATAAGAATCCATAAATTACTTCTTTGTGTTTAATTCTAGGTCTTATAGATGCCCCAAACTCAATAAGATTAGATGGGCATGTTTTAAAAAAACAATGATGGTGATGGCGATGATGAAGACGAGTGTTTTAAAAACAGGATAAAAAATACGTAATAAACCAATTAAAAATGAGAATCAAATAACAAAGTTTGTCTAATTTAATTTTATATTTTTTATTGACGGTTTAAACTTACATGCATAACAAATATTGATGTAAGATTAAAATGGTGTTTTAAAGGAATTTTGTTTGTTATGTGTTAACACAAGAAAAGCATGATAATGAAAACTTAACACCTTAAATTCATGAAACGGGACCCACACCAACCCTACCTCTTTACACGTGTCACATCACCATTGGTTCCAAGTGGGCCCACCTTCCTCACACATAAATATTCTTTACATATCTAGGATTTTCAACATTGTAACATTTGATCATTTCTTCAACATGACAAGCATTTCATAGCATCAAAACCCCCATAGTAACTTAGGCAGACACTTGAGGTTTAGATGGAAAGCACCGATTCATCGACATGTTCGCAATACCCGAATCTTCCACCCGGATTTCGGTTTCATCCAACGGACGAAGAACTTGTGGTTCATTACCTAAAGAAGAAGGCTTCTTCGGTCCCTTTACCCGTTGCCATCATAGCCGAGGTTGATCTTTACAAGTTCGATCCATGGGAGCTACCAAGTAACCATCTTTAAACACATTTTGACTCGTTTGAGCGATCAAGCATATAATTTATAAGAATAATCGCGTTTTTTCATTTTCTTTGATCAGGTAAAGCTATTTTTGGCGATCAAGAATGGTACTTTTTCACTCCACGAGATAGAAAATATCCTAATGGAATGAGACCTAATCGCGCAGCCACATCAGGGTATTGGAAAGCTACAGGCACGGATAGGCCGATTATGTCATCGACCGGAGATCAAAAGGTTGGAGTTAAGAAGGCACTCGTTTTCTATGGAGGAAAGCCACCAAAAGGAATTAAAACCAATTGGATCATGCATGAATATCGCCTTGTCGAAAATGCTTCTTTCAAGTCGCCCGCTGTCAATTTATCAAAAAAGAGCTCTTTACGGGTACATTACATGTATATGTTATGTTAGATTCAAGATTAATTTTCCTGTGTAACTTTGTATGTACCTGTATATATATGTAGCTTGACGAATGGGTTTTGTGTCGTATTTATAAGAAGAACAACATGAGTAGACCGACAGACAGAGATCCGGACCATGAGTACATGGAAAACATGATTGCTTCCAAAACTACAAACTCCAACGGATTGATCGATAACAATCAAGAAACTTACTTTGAAATCTTGAACAACGAAGACGGGTCAAGGATTCGACAAAGCAACTCTATATCTAAACTAGGTTCATCAAGTTCTTCATTGCAATCAGGTGTTTCTTCGATGATTTTGAACCCTGGGAAACGCTCATTCCCAACGACTCACTACTGGAATCTTGATTCCGCCGAGAAAAGGCTTCATGCCGAGGACGACATCAACGGAATGATGGATCGAAATGGTTCATTCATCTCTTTGTTGAACCCAACTCAACAAGGGATTGGTGGGTTCCATCCAAATACAGTCTTGGGTCCACTTGGTGATTCTACTTTCCCTTATCATCTTTCTTCACTAAACTGGCATACCTAATGTTTTACTTTTAGTGTTTGTTAAGTGAAGGAGTCATTGATGGTATTAATCTTTATAATGCAAACAAAGCTATACTAATTATAATTGTTTATATAAAACTGTGAATTTGTTGTTGACATGAAATTCTTAGAAAACCATGACTGGCAAAAAATTGATTAACTGATGACAGACATCCCCCCCCCCTCGCCGCCGAAAATCTATCATGAAATATATATTTTGTTGTATAACTTCACTTAAACAACACAAGTAATCAGTCGGCATATTAACACGAAAACATCTTTGAATCAAAAAGAAGATAAATAAGAAACAAGTTGTCATTCAATATGCTATACAAAAAATCATGAAGAAAGATCATTCTAAGACTACTATTGATCATCTCCATCATGCTAAACCAAAAACTTTTTTCCTTCTTAGAAATCTAATATAACTAGAAAAACTATGTCAATAATGTCGTTAATTGATTACGACATGCAAAAAATAACCACCTCTTAGGATATGAACAAGGTTAATGTTGAAGGTAGGTCTTTTCCTGGATCTAGAATGCCATGTCTAGGGCAATGTAATATACAGGTCATAGTTTTAAGATTGCTCTAGATCTGACATTTTTAAATCTAGAAAAAAAACATACCCGGTAGGCCGGTACTACACTTGAAAGAGATATTTCATGTCAGCAAAAGTAAGGCGAGTCTGCATGCCACCGTTCTTGTCTTCTCCAAATGCTGATGCCACCATTTCTCTTTTCTTTTTCTGCAAAATATGAGAATAGTCATTTAGTAACTGTAGCAGGAGCGTAAATGAGCCAACCCACTCGTGAGCCACTCAAAATTGCTAACTAAAAGCTCAAGCCTAAATTGGAACTCAACAAGTCCGAGCTTCAAATATCAAGCACTCACGAGCCTAATCGAGCTTGTTATTCATATGAATATTGTAACTTTTATTTTATATAACAAATGTATATAATTGCATAATAAATATATATTACATATTGCATAATATTATGAAAAAACAATTAAATAATATATAAAAATTATGGATTGTAAATATATATAGAAATAATCATATAAGATAATTATATATTTAAATGAACTTGAAAAACTATTGACTAGCTCAACCTCTCTTAACTTAAATGAGCTGAGCCAGGCTTGGCTCGTTTACAACCCCCAACCCCCAAGTAATTGGATTGTCTCCTTTAACCGGGAGTTCCAAAAATAGTATAAAAGTGCAATAGGTGGCTAACTGGCAACCATATTTTTATATAATTTCTTCACAAATTTTTTATAGACCTGAAGGGCTAAAATGCGATCTTCAATAGTATCTTTAACAGCGAGCCGCAAAACTGTAACCGGACGTGTTTGCCCTATCCGGTGGGCCCTATCAATTGCTTGATCCTCTATGGTTGGGTTCCACCAGAGATCCAGCAGAATCACATGACAGGCAGCAACCATGTTTAACCCAAGACTAGCAGCTTTCAGTGACATAATTATAACAGTTACCTACAAAAACAGATACTCTTGTAATAAGTCGTCTGGTAAGAAGTTTAGTATTTACTTTTTACATGGGTCAATTCGGGTTATGTCTCATCTCCACACGCCCCAAATGGGTAAAATTTAAAAAAAAAAATAGCTACATGTTAAATGGGTCAAAAGCCCAAACCGGACGAAATTGACCTGCAGAAAATACCCATTGTTGGCACGAACCCGATTTGACCCGTTACCCAATCCCGCCCACAAACCTCAGGAAGCTTGTTGAAATCTTTCACTGCTTTATCTCGGGCAACAACGGACATTGTTCCATCAAGTCTCCTGTAACCGATCGAGGAATCTTTAAGACAAACTTCAAGCAAATCCAGCATCCCTGTCCACTGTGAGAACACAATTACTTTCTCCCTAACAACTGAATCTCCTTCGATTTTAGTATCATTCAAAGTTATCTCCTTAGGTTTTGCAATAGATTGGAGGACTTCAATGGCAGCTCTAATTTTTGCGGAATCAAGTGCCTTAGCAGCCTCAATTTTTAAGGAATCAACCGGTTCACTAGATGAACAAGGCTCCATAACCTCAGATTCAACCGCATCACGGTCACTAATAGAAACTTTGAGCGCTGATTTACAAAATACTGAAGATCTATTAAGAAGCTTTTTACACTCTGAGGATGGACACTGGCTGTCATCACTTGAAAGATGTTCAAGGATGCACTGATTACAGAAAACATGTTCACAAGTTGTTACAACAGCATTTTCAGGGGGATCCTGTAGAATTATTCATACAATTAAGACAGTGAAATATATAAATGAAAAATTTGCTTATTTATAACGGGTGACAAGAAATGATATGCATACATTACATATGCTGCAAATTGCTAATGAACCTTCTAAGCAATTTAAAAGACATCTTAGTTTTTCTTGAGGAAACTGTTTTGCCTTTTCAACAGATAACCTCCAATCAGTACTTGAGCGACATCCTCTAACAAGTAAACGATGATCACATGCCTGCCGAAGGCGTAAAAGCATTAACAGTATGTTTACATAGTTTTGTTTGACCGTGCCAGCAGCAGCATATTCCTGACATTGAAAAGCTTAATGTTATAACATTTGGATAAATTTATAAAAAGAATAGAATAGAAAGGATAAAGACAACTAGGTTAACCTATCTGCATAACAACTTAAATAAAAATCTACTAGACAAGACATACATGTAGAAAATGGTATTTTAACCAGAAAAAGGAAGTAAAACTAAGAAAATGAACAAGTATGTGATAACTGATATGTTACACCAGCTAGTGCCCATGGGCAGTGAAATTCTGCAAAAATTGCATCATAAAGTACTACTACAACAACAAAACAAATCAAAACAAATAAATAAACAAAATCAGGTTTTGCATAATCACAAAGTGAAGATCAGGTTATATATAAACAATTAAGCAGCTTTTAGCCTAATGGTAGTGGATTTTAGGCAAATTCCATAGAAAAAGGCGAATATGATATTCGTTAAAAGGCTAAATTATCCATGTATAAATAAGCTATAAAGTGAAAACATACTTCGAACTGAGCACGGGCTTCAGCCTCCAGACTACGGTAGAACCCACGCTCCTCCGCACTGAAGTCAACTTTTTTCAGGATGATGGTTTTGGGTGGCAATGAGATTATTGGTTCTCCCTTAAGAAGAGTACCTATAACAAAATACATAAAGTGTTGCAAAATATCAGCATTGTTCAATTAGATACTTACAAAACATGTAAAGGTGGAACTAACTAAATGTTTAACCTTTTGTGCGACGAAGCATGATAGTCTGTAAGATAAGCTGCAACTTTTTATAGCCAGCCGCCGGATTTCTTTGAATTGGGGCCTTTATTTGGGTACAGAACTTTTTATATACAGCAAATGGATCATATTTTAGAAACCTGAAGTAACTATACAGATCATCAATGGAGTTTTGGATAGGAGTTCCTGATAAGCACCACCTTCGTTTAGCTCTGAGACCCCAACATGCCCTAGCTACTTGTGTTTTATAATTTTTAATACTTTGGGCCTCGTCTAGTATAACCCTAAACCATCTCAACTTAGCTAGAGGACAAACAGTAGATTCAGTTGGAGGGTATTTTCGTTTTTTGGTGGGTGAAATTTTTATCTTTTCTTCATCATCTTCATCAAGTGGCTGTTTTGGTACCTCCATGCTAACAATTGCATATGTCGTGATGACAACGTCATATTTGGCTAGCTCAATTGGATCTTTGGTTCTGTTAACTCCATAATACATTAAAACAGAAAGATTAGCTTCACTAACTACTTTATTCTGCAATTCTTCATTCCATTGACGAAGAACACTGGTAGGGCATACGACAAGTGTTCCTGCAGATCGACTGCTTGTTGTCTGAACAGAAGGGTTTACATGTTCATCTTCATCCAAACATAAAGTCTCTATTTCTTTATCTTTTGTTTCAATAGCAGAGAGGCTAGAAGATGGAGATGATCTTTCCTTTAAAATGAGGGCAATTGCAGATATGGTTTTACCAAGCCCCTGCAAGATAGTAACCATAATGATTAAATAAAAAGATTAATGGGATTAAAAGATTCACAAACATTACGGTATGAACTGAGATGAAAACTATAAAATTAGTTAAAAAGGAATATGGATAGAAACTTGATCATCAGCAAGAATTCCTCCACAGCAGCGAGTGCTTTTTGTCTCCCTTTTTGACATCCATGATAAAGCAATCCGCTGTTACAGTAAAGCTTAAAAGTTACCACAAATGAAAACTAGGTTTAAGAACAATGATAAGAGAATCAAAAGTCGTGTGCCCAGTTCCAAACCTGGTGTCTCAAAAGTGGAACTGCCAAGCCATTATCTGGTAAAGATAATCCTGACTTTTGATGGGCAAACTCCTGCAGCCACATCATTTGTTTATCAATCAAATTAAACAGAAATTTTCACTCCTCTGGTAATCACAAAACACTGATGTTTAACAATTAGTTGAAATCCTTGGAGCATAAAGAGATGTTAGTTTTAATTATCATAAACATTTTATGGCTCAATAATATATAGAGGATAATGACCAAAGATGAAATGCAGCTTCCTCAAATGAGGAAACACACATTACCAATATTGTAGGTTAATAGACCTTATATGCAACTTTTATTTGTAGAAGCGAATTTATATAATATTATCCTAAATTTGAGTTAGCAACTCTTTCATTATAATTCATGATTTTGGTAAGCAATTGCAATTTGCACTTTGCAGTTCACGTTGTTAATTAACCTGATGTTTCTAGTTAAAGACGAAAACAATAAGTGTTAAACAACTTATCGAGGTGGCAGTGAAATGGTAACATATATAAACAATCGTACCATGATTTCAGAAAAATAGACTCACCTGAGATGGAAATTGATAACCAGACTTTTCATCATTTGTGTTGAGTTTTGCCTTTTTGCGCGGTTTTTTAGGGGAGGTGCTTGTTGACTTCCCATTAGTCCTTTTTTTGCATGTTGTGCCAAGTGTTGGAACATGTTTTTCATTCTTAGCACGCACCAATTGTTTCTTATTAGACATAGTACACATATGAAGCCCATGATAGCCACTGGTAGATTCTTTATCCGCTTGACTGGTTTCAGCACTGACATGTGGACCATGTGGACCAAAATTATTTATGGCATGGTTTCTTAATAGATTTTGCATTAGGTGTTCCTCTGATTCGCTATTAACATTGATTAACATGCCATCATTATGATTTGAACTTAATGAACCAACATACAATGGTTCATTAGTGCCTGTGATACATGGCATAGAGAACTCATGATTGGGATAGAGACTGTCAGAATATCCACCAAAAAGATTCATTGGGGCTTCCACATCACCCAGGATCTCCAATGCTTGGTGACTGTTTCTAACTGAATCGTATAACATTCCATCAATTATCCCAGTTGTATCCTTCAGCTGATGGTTTCCATAACTACCATTAGTAAACCCAAAAGTATCATTGGTGTTAGCTCTCTCAAAATTAGTCCCTACAGTTCCATGATTGTAAAATGATGAAAACTCTGGAACTGACATAGATGTTGAAGCTTCTGAGTGATTAAAAATCTCAAAATCCGTTCCTACATGTGCTGGAATCGGCCAATCAGCAGAAGTATCACGTGAACCATCTGGGTAATAAGCCATAGATGTTGAAGCTTCTGAGTGATGCAGAAAGGAGAATGCAAGTGAACCTGAAAATGACAGCCATAAAAGAACTGAGTAATTATAAATTTAACATGCAGCACTAAATATCATAAGTGATAGGTAAGTTTGTTTGAGAAGTCAAAATATTACTGTTGTGGGTTTCAAAGTGCTCATAAGCCCCATGAGAAGCCGACTCATTACAGGGTTCCGTGCTTGATGGTGGGTCAGCCAGCGGATTCTGCAGAATGTTAATTACATAGTTAATGATTTGGTTAGCCGGCTATTGGATTGTAAGTCATGTAACTACGCTAGCTATTACTGAGACATATGTTTAAAATATTATCATGAAACACGAATTTATACAAGTTTATCATAACAATATCTCTAAACTCGTGGTGCAACCGTGCAAGTACTAGTTTGCAGGCATGTGTTATTATTGGTAGCAGTACCTATTTCATAAAAGGTAGTTTATTTTGATACATCATCTTGATACATGCTACGTGAACAAAATGAATATGGTAAATTAAATATATCTACATGCTTTTATGAGTTTTATCCATGCGCAGACCATATCATACAAACGAAATATAAAAGTAATTTTAACTAGGTATCAATTGGCAAAATTATAAAAAATGACATATTTAAAGTCAACAAAGAATCAAATGCGCCAGTTTGATGACCAATTGTGCAAAGATTGAATCACAGTATCTTACACTACTAGTAGACTAGAATTTAACCATGGTTTAAAAAAACGGGTGAGGCGTGCGCCTCGAGGCGGGCCTCAAGGAGAAACGCTAAGAAAACGAGTCTGAGGCGCGCCTCATGGGGTTCAGATTGTAAATACGCCTCTGAGGGCTAAGGCACTAAGAAAATATGTTCCTTAGGTGCGCCTCGTTGCGCCTCAAGTGGTTTAGGGTGTTTTTGATGTGTGTTTTTTTTTTTTGTGTTTGACTTTTTGGGTCAATTATTTTATTTTTGATGTGTGTTTTTTATGTTTCGGACGTTTCTAGGGCAAGTGTTTTATATTTTATAAGATACATAATTTTTATATTTATTTTTTGATTTCGCCTCGGGCTTTCACCTTGAGGCTTACGCCTCATGAGGCGAAGGGAAAACGCCTCGAGACTAGTTTCCGTTCTTTTAAACTTTGAATTTAACCTTAAGTGGACATTCCAATTGTATATATAATAGTTATAGTAAATTAGTAATTTGGGCTAAGATCTCAACTTATGTAAAACAAAAAAGGTCACTACAAATTTAAGAAGAAATTAAGTAAGATAACCTGATAAGATTATCAGTTCCTTTCTTACTAACAAAGTTGGTATCCTTCCAAATTCAAGCCATATGTATTAGGCTTTCCATTTCTTTGGTTCCCTATAGTTTCTAAAAGCCATATAATTTGGCTTTCAATCTTCTTATCTCTTACCTTCATCTATTTGGCTCTCTTTTACCTCAAAACCACGAATGTAAAATACTACTTGAGCAAAAGGAATTAAAAAATGTCTATCCATTGATATCTATTAAGAGTATAAAACACTATAATGACACAAAACCTAACCTTTTCAATCTGATTCAACTTACTGTCTGATACAAACCAGCACCCAATGTTGGGTCAAACTGGGTCCGGTCAGCTGAAGATGGGAGGGAACCAAAACGGACCACATAACCAGGAAGTGGGAAAGACTCTTAAATGTTCCCACTGACTTTAGTATAAGTATTAGGATTTCCTGCATTTGTTCTTGTCAATGTTTTTGTTTATCTAAATTAGGGTATCATTACCTTGTAATTAGAGAATAGCCCATCTCGAATCGGGCCAACTATCCTTTGTTTCCTATTTTAATCTAATCGAAAGTTTTTAGATCCTAACACCGTCCTTTATATTCTAATCTTATGGCCTATGTTCTGTAAATTTTGGGTGGCTACACTTGGCTATTAGGCGTGGAAACACCATGATCTACTTTCCAGGTACACATTTGTAAACTACGAACTCAAGTTGATCAGTAGTCATTAGCACCTAGAATACAAAGACCACCATGAAATTTACAAACATATTCGACTACTCTGTAAATTCCAGACAAAACTATAGAATCATGCTCGAACCCTAGAAGAGCCCGCACATTATTGATCAGACTACAAATTCTAGGACTAAACATAAAACGAAGTCTAGGCCTCAACATAAACATACGCACGAACAAATCAGACAAATCCCAACCGTGTTTACTTCAATGACACAAACACTTCCAAACAAAACTACCAAAAGAGGCTGTGGCACCCACATAGGCCTCAATTGGAGTCAGTATTCAACGACATTGAATCAGTTAGGATGTCAAAAACGCCATATAAATACCAAATCCAGATTCTTTCCCTACTTAACTTCTTTTCTGTACAATGTACATCAAGATTTCAATTCAATAATAACCTTACATATTTTTGAAGTTAAATTCTACTTCAGTTGTGCAATCTAAAAAAAGATCACTTCCTTAAGAGTTTACACAATCCATAGTTGTTAATAGCTAATAGCGGACGATAGCGACAAGCAACCGATATGCTACATAGCGATAGCTATTTCATGTTTAGTGACACACTAGAATAACTTTTTAGCGATGTTTTATATGTATATTTACCCAAAAAAAAATAAAAACAATACTAAAAACATAAAAATCTCGCTATTTGTCGCTATCAACCACATAGCGACACATGAGCGCTATGCTATTCGCTATAGCGGGCGCTATGGTCGCTATTAACACTATGACACAATCATACTATTCACTCTAGTCACTTAAACTAGGACCGGCAAAACAAGTCTTATCGTGTTTAACAGGTCAAAGACAACGCGATTAACACAAGTATCACATATAAATACGACTAGTTTAACTACTTTATACCTCATGTCTATAACACGAAACGGTTACCAAAAAATAGAAATTATACAGTCAACCTAGCCTCCTAATTTTAACTATTAAAAAAAAGTAAAAAATTACTATAATGTACTTTTTGTTAAAAAGGCTTTATCGTGTTTTAAACTTAAAAAGTTAACACGAATACGACTCGTTTAACTGCATTCCAAACATATTCACAAAACAACACTAACATTCACCACTAATCACACAATAACAATAACAATAATAATGATAATAATAATAATAATAATAATAATAATAATAATAATAATAATAAAACAAACTGACAGTTATACCTCCGATTGTTCTCCGACTGAATTAAAAACCGATTCAAAATCCAACAGCTCATCGTCAACGGCGGTTACGTCAAAACCGTCATCGAAATCGTCGAACTGCCATTCGAACAACGAAGGACTACCGTTGGCCATGATCATCGTCTTCTATAAACACAATGCTGTTGTTATCATAACGTTTGATGAGTTGAAATCTGTAAGGATTAAAACTATATTGTTAAATGATGAATAATAAACCCTAATTTGTGTGAATGAATATAAAAGATTGGTGACAGATGGGTTATATATATGGAAATCCAACGATGAATTTGATTAGTTGTGTTTAAGGGGGGACGAATCGTGTGATGGTTCTTTTCTTCATCATTGGCTCATTGTTTAATATTATTATTATTATTATTATTATTATTACTATTATACATGGAATAAATGCGCAAGTATTTTGTGACAATTTTATTTTGTTTTCTTGTTGAAAGAAAATAAGAAAGGAGATATTATTATTATTTAATGTTTTAATTTTAGGATTGATTACGTATTTTCATTGGTTTTAAATTTTAAGATTTTGCATTTAATTTTGTTAAATATTGGAGTTTTAGAAAAATATTAAAGGTTTAGTATTAACTATTATATATTTTATTGGGGCTGTTTGTTAGCCTCTGATTCAGAGGCTACATCTGAATGGTTCATAGCATTTTAATGGTTAAGATATAATCTTAAGTATGAATGGTTAAAAGATAATATCTTAATGGTTGCCTCTTAACCATTCAGACTTAAGGCTACCTCTTAGCCATTCAGAAGTTATGGACTATTAAGAGATAGCCTCTAAATGGTCATTAAGAGGCTACCAAACAGCCCCTAAGTCGATGACTTTTTGCTTAACGTCATATCAAAGTGGTACTGGCTTAAGTCCTACAAACTAGCAATAGATATATTTTAAGAGTGGAATTTGTGGGGTGTGGGGATGTTCATTGAAAAAAATAATCATGTAAAATACAAGATAATTGATTACATGTAATGAGATTTGATTGAACGTTTAAAATTTTGAGGTTTGAATGTATGGGCTTGCTAGCAAATAGCAATACTCCTTAAATAACTTTGAATTTTCTTTATACAAACATGTTTTGACTCATTTAGTCAATTGTATTAAAGATAAAGTTAAAAAGATGGTCAATGATGAAATTAAGTATCGACTATAAACCCTCATAAACAATACTAATTGAAAGATTAAAGGTGGTCAAGTTTTTTTTAATGGCGAATACACATATCCTAGATTAAATATACACATTTATAGATTTGAACCACAACCATTGTGAAGAGACATCTTCGAGCACACGTTGCAACCACTATGCCAAACAACCCTTGGTCAAGGTGGTCAATTGACATATAATTAACATCTAAAACCCTACATTGGAGTGCATCTAAAAGCCTAGATGTTTTGGTTAGTTATGGTGATGTTATTGTTGTAGGTGTTAGTGAATGGTATTGATATTGATAACCCGTATGAATATTTGATGAAAAGTCATAAAATGTTTGCTTGTATTAATAATAGAAGATTAACAATGACATCCCAATTTTCATAAATCGGATCTTTTTTTATTTCTTTGAGATTTCACCATTTTCAATAAGTGATTTTTGTCTGCCTGTGATCACGGACATACCATATATGTGTTATTAACATGGGTTTAGAGGCTTGTTATTGTTATGTCCT
This sequence comes from Ambrosia trifida, assembly GCA_028751855.1. Taxonomy (NCBI): domain Eukaryota; kingdom Viridiplantae; phylum Streptophyta; class Magnoliopsida; order Asterales; family Asteraceae; genus Ambrosia; species Ambrosia trifida. Next base: position 128,206,343 of record CM054129.1, read on the forward strand.
AACTTAGTCCTCCCACCGACTCATCTAATCATGGTTGTAAAAATCGCATATAGATTCCGATTAATCGCTAGTTGGTGGCTGTCTAGCGATTCCAGCCAAATGTCGGCCAAAATCTGGAAATTTTGGTCAGATTCTGACCAAAACCAGTCAATTCTGGCGATTTAATCCTATATACTTAAATATATGAGTCGAGAAAATGGTTAAAATATGCCTATTTAAAAAACTTCATATAAAATGTGTGTATATATATGAAACTAAAAATTACATATAAAATCTCAATCCGATTAATCCTTACTAATCTCGATTAATCACTAGTCATGACCTCACTGACCGACTAGCGCCTAGTGATTCTTACAACACTAGTAATGCTAAAAGATTATTTTAGCAGTGGAAATTTTAACATTTACTTTTTTAGTGTTTCTAGTTCACTGTGAAACACATAATTCAATTTCGTGTAACATAGTAAAATCAATGTATAGTGGTAGACAAGAAACCGCTAAGTAATTTATTTACGTAAGATAGTAACTTAAACTAAAATATATTAAACTTGATAAATATTACAATTGTGTGCATCTAATTTTTTATAATCGAAAAAAAAATAAAAACAAAATTGTTGGTTTTGTTAGTAATGAATATGGTTTTTTTTTTTTTAATAACTCAGACGCAAACAAAATTACAAAAGTAGTAACAAATTAACTGTTTCTTTTGCAATTTACCGAGTAAAATTTTACACGGTATTTAACATATGTCTATATAAATAAACACAAAAAATATATATATATATATATATTTGTTCACATTCAAATCTCTTCAGAAAAAGCATGATTTCTTCATAAAACAGTATAATATGGCAGGTTCAAAGTTAAAACCCATGCTTGAATGCATGTTTTCTAAAAGAACTGGAGTACACTGTTTTGATTCCACACGAAAGCAACGTTTGTTAAATAAATTACTAATAAAGTATTATTATTTTTTTAAACACAACCCGTCTTTTTCTACATACTAAATACAACTTTTGGAGAGTCAAAAGTATGATTGAGTTTAGGATAAAGGAACTTCTAACAAACTATGAGATGTTGTACTGAGATACAATATACACGAGATAAGAGATCTCTAATGAGGATTGATAGGAGTATTCAAACCATTTGTTAGAATAATATATGCGTGACATTAAATGAAAAAGTTCATTTATGAAACATCACATAAAGTCTAAACTATTTTGGTTACTATGACAAGATGTTAACAAGAAATTAAAGACTTCATTTATAACATCGCAAAGGCCAAGGTGTATAGCAGTTATAGTATGGATGTTATGCATAATATAAATGAAAGTGTTCATTTAAAGACACCGATGAAAGAACCAAGTGTATGGTGGCCTAATCAATATAATTAGATGCAAATCTTGTCCCAAGATATGATTACCATTTCTAGAGTAGAAATTAAGGTATAAAATCTTGATGAGGAACAAAATATAGATCAAGATGTTGTAGAGACAAATCTGATACCTCGTTTGAAGATGTTTCTAACAGTAGAAACTGAGGAATCGAATCTTGATAAACAAACGAGGATCAATGTCGTTTATTGTGTGAGATATCACACAATATGCATATTGAGGAATGATGGCAAGATATTAGAGAATATATTGATCTATATACGTGTCTTGTCACACATATATGTTTTTGGTGTTTGGTGTTTATTTGGACTTATGAAAACATTATGACATTTGTTTGGATCTAAGGGTTAGATGCCTCATAAACAATGATTTTCAGTCCAACTTTTTAGTATGGTTAAAGTATCCTTGAATAACGTATTCTAAATGTCCATTGTCGATCAAACTCATGGGAACCAAGTTTGAATTAAGACTACTATGAGTTGTTGGATGTTCATATGTGATGAAAGTCTCAAACAGTTGAGATCCAGGATTCATAGGTGTTCATTAAAGAATGAATACGGGGCGTGACTCGCTTCAAAGTTGTCTTCATGGATCATAGTCATAGAGAAGCTTTGAAAGTGATACAATCATGTGTCCTAAGACCTTAGGTTCATATTAACTCTATTGGCCTAAGGTTGTTTATTAATCTCACTGAATGCTATACCGTAACAGGATAGCAATAAAGGTGCTTAGTTATGGACAATACTGAAGTTAAGCGGGAGTTGTATGTTGTCTAAGGGATTCTATACTTCTTTACAAGAAGAAACGAACATGCTGGCGCCCTCGAGGATAAGACTGGTGTGAAGTGTATGGCCATGCTCAAACTAGCAGTAGTTTGTTATTACCACTCGAATACGGTACGAGATAAAATGGTTAAACAATATGAGAATGAAACGGACTGATATGGTCGAACCTGGAAATTCATTCGACCCATCGTGGGGTCGAATGAACACCCATAGGGTCGAACCAACATGTAACTAGGTCGAATGAACTTCATTTAGGTCGAACGAACATGATTTAGGTCGAATAAACATGTGTTAGGTCGAATGAAGTTGTATATATGTCAAACATTCATCATGGGGGTCGAACCAACCTATGATTGGGTCGAACCAAGTTGTATTTGGGTCGAACCAAGTCTTGTAATTTACGGATTCGACCCTACTACCTCATACGTGAGATTATTGATGCAAACTAAGTGTTTTATGCATGATTCTTGTGTGTTAACCTTATATACTTGATTAATCGATGTAATGGGTCACCAACGGGATGTTGGGTCGGTCTGGTGTGTTGGTTCAACAGTGAAACACGTTTTTAAACATACTTAGTCATGATCTGGACAATCGAGGACTAATTAACCTACGGGTTGGTAGTCACAACACTTATACAAACTTTATGATAGGTCGCCTTTAGTTGGGACTATCAGCTGTGTTGATATTCTTGTTATTGAAGTACGCAAACTAAGGTGAGTGTCACAGCCCCACTTTTACTGGTTTTACTTTTTGGGGGAGAAACATGCTACATACTTGGATTTATAAAGATCATGTTATACTATGGTTACTTTAGATTACTATGCGGCGTTCTGCACAAAGTCCCAGGGGGAAACCATGAATGTGCAGGATGCACAACAGGGGAAATGTGGATAGATCTATTGGGCCTCACAAACCCCACTCGTCGGTTGGGAGTCGGGCGAGTGCATATTGTCTCTAACTTCGGGTTTACCGTGAATTCAGTAGCCCAGTCATCTGGGCTGTTTACATACTGGTACATGTTTAGTAATGGGTTCCCAACCATAGTAGTATTCGCACCTGGCGTCTAGCTAACGTTGCATGACATGGTAGTAACAGGGATGATCTTTGGAACTTACGAAACATTTTATAAAACCTGTGAACTCACCAGCATTATATTTTGACATTTTTGGCATGTTTTCTCATGTCGCTAAGGTAGCTGCATATGGATTAGGTGCACGGAGTCTTACACGGTGTCTAGGGTCTTGATTTCAATAATGTTAAACTTTTCAAACATATTTACCTTGTTGGGTTGTAAAGATGATTTTAAAATCTTCCGCTGTCAGTTTTATATTATTAAATTATGTTTTGGTTTACGTATCTTATACATCTGGTTGTGGTTTATTGTGACCGTTGACTGAGATCCTGGTGTGTCACGCGTCTCGCGGTAAAACCCCGCATGTGGAATTTGAGGGTGTGACAGTTATGGTGGGTTGGGGTGGTTTACGGTGGTTATGGTGGGTTATGGTGGGTTGTGGTTGGTTATGGTTATGGTAGGTTGTGGTTGGTTATGATGGTTCACGGTGGTTCAAGGTGGTTATGGTGGGTTGTGGTTATGGTTATGGTGGATTGTGGTTGGTTATGGTTATGGTTATGGTTATGGTTATGGTTATGGTTATGGTTATGGTTATGGTTATGGTTATGGTTATGGTTATGGCTAGGTTACGCAGACATTAACAAACAATCAGTCTTCTTCTTGCAGAATGCAGACCTTTGATCCACCTTTTCTTCTGCAGATGTGGTCCGCAGACCTCTTGGCTCAGAAAAAACAAACAACACCATAGTGTTTTAGACTTTTAGGTTTACTGCAGTTAATTTATCTTTATTTTTTTGGGTGGGTCAAAATGGGTCACTTTTGTATTGGTTGGAAACGGGTCAGGTTTGAAAGATTTTAAACACCTTTTGTATACTTCAACTTTTGTAACAAATAGTTGATTCAATAAGTTTCTTAAATCGTAATCTAAAACATCATAACTTCAGGGTTTCTTATAATTCAAATGAAACTATATAAGTTCTGATTTACGAAAATAGATGCATACCAAATTCAGCCATTAGGCTGTTACTAACAAAGTCAAGTAGGCTAAAACCCATTACCTTAATGGAATATGCTTATTATTGAATCAATACAAAAGTGACCCATTTTGACCTGTAAAAAATCTGGAAATCGCGTATGGGTACTTTTGATAACGCGCCTCAACATGTAATATTTATTTGGATTCTTGTATTAATTTAGTAAGTAATGAATAGAATTATGATGACTTCACATCAATTTGGGATGGATTCCGTTTCAGTTTAGGTACCCGTTTGAATTATTGATAGATAACTTGAACGCCTTGTTTAAATCTATCTATATATATAAAAGAAAACGTATATGCTGACGTGGCGTGCAATGGAGGCCTCAACCTTCCCTTGAGAGTGCCATGTGGCATCATAATGGAGAGTTTTTGGTGTTTTTGAATTGTTTCCTTTTCTAATTAAATTGAGTTATTTTAGGAAAAAAAATTTAAAAATAAATTTAAAATTTTCTCTCTCATATTTCCTCCCATAATTTTTAAATGTTTATATCTTTTATATACGGAATTTTTTTAAAAAAAATTACACCAAATTAACGAACATTTTATTATCTTTCCAACGAGTACCATAGTGCTATATAAAAAACGGAGAAAAAATCGACTACTTTTTGTGGGGTTTCGTTCATACAGGAAAAAACACACAAAGTGTTCATGTTATCACGTAAAATTAGATTTTGTGGGGAATATGAGTTATTACTGATTAGAATACTATGAACATGCAATGATTGAGAGATTTTGTAACTTGAGCCATTTGCAATAAGTTATCACGTAAAATTAGAGTTTTCAACCCCGGGACCCTCCCGGAGTAATCAGCTAGTTAATGAATATTTGTGAAAGATCATAACTTTTAAATCAACAAGTACCAAGATAATTCCAATCTTTGTGCAAGATTATTATGTTATTTTTATTATTTTTTTCTGAATTCTGTTACTAGCAAGGATTCCTCATGTGATTCCTTTATGCAAATCAATCTTGAACATAGACAGATGTCGACTTTGATTAAAGCTCTTATTGTAACAGGTTTGGGTCAAAACAATTTCTATCTAAAATGGGTTCGGGTCAAAATGGATGTGTGAGGTGGCTAGTCGTAATGGGTTCCAGTTGAAATGGATTTGCAAGGTAGCTAAGCATAATGGGTTCGGGTTGAAGCGTTTTGCTTTAATAAAAAATTATATAATAAAACCCCAAGCATGATGGTCTAGAACTTATTCAGTTCAAGGTCAGTACTACTTGTATTGTGCTTATTTGACTTTTAGCTTCTTAGAATAAGTTATTCTCTTCTTCCCATAAAAAGATAAACTTGTTAAGTATTGCTAATCATTTTTTATATGAAGTATGTTTTTAAGATTTAAAAGGAGATAGATTTTGAAACTAGAAACTAAGATTATTTAGCCTTCCTTCACACTCTCCAAGATGATTCAATAAATGTGTGTATTGTGTAATGAAGGAGATAGATTTTCAACTTATGATCTCATTTTTATGTTGTGTGCTGATGCTTTCTATACCTCTATATCCTTAACCACTAGAACATTCTCTTTGTGTCATAAAGAGGATAAGCATGACGTTGCTTGGTTTTGGCTATACAAAGACACACGTAGGGGTTTGCACATATATTTTCCGCAGCAACGTGCAGGCACCACACTAGTACTATCGTACATTCTGATTAAAAAAAACAAATATGAGTGGAGTCTATTTTATTTAATATGAAACTAGTGCAATTATCCCGCGCGATGCGGCGGGAATAGTATTGGTTCGTTACGTTATTGGTAGTGTGACGAAACTTGGTATGTTGACAAAAAAAAAAAAAAAAAAGTGATCAAATGCCTAAAAGATTGACAACACATGCTAGTATGCACGTACCGATAGTGATGTCGATATTAGTTTGGTTCATCAATAACATATTTTGATTCGTGTTTTCACTATTCAAAGTTTAACAGTAGCGTGAAGCATGATAAAATTAATATTATTGACATCAATAAAATAAAGATTCTTTTTTTTCACAAAGACAAGATAAGTAATGTCTACTTAATATATATTAAATTCAACTTTTCCGGTTCAGTCTCTCGTAATGGCGCTAGTTTATGGTGTGTTTTCCAGAGAGATAATTGATGGTCTATTTCTGGAGAGAGAAAGATGAAAGAGACATAAAGTAAAGACGGGCCATCGATGGAAACAATAACTATCGTGTGAACTTGTGAAAGCGGTGAAACTATGGTGGCTAAAACCTAAAGGTTCAAAATTTGAATGGCGCAATCATACGTTGTACATATTCATCTTAAGTTTTGTGATTTTCAATTTTGTGATTTTAGTTAAGTTTTTGTATCCAATTTACACAAAACGTTCACCGTGATGTGTATTCATCTTTTATTATAAAAAATCTAACAAGATATATAATTGAGATATAATTTTAGAAAAACCTTTGATAAAATAATTTGAACAAAGCTATTAATAAAAATTATCTTGGTTAAAAATTATAAGCTAGCAATTGATTTTGTGCTTTTAGAGTTTTAATTACAATGTTAAACAAATATTTTATGTTGTGACCCTCCGGCTAAAAATGTCTAGTTTCGCCACTGACATGTATATTAGTGATATTAAAGAACCCGACGATTAAAATGTAAAATAAGTAATATGAACCTTGTTCTCACTATTTTTCTTTTTGGTTAAGATCTAGTTTCTTAAACTCAAAATAAGTTTTGATTTCTTTATTATTAATTTATGGTACATTACTAAAAAGTTATTATATATAGTTGAATTTGATTTCCTAAGAAACAAATATCTTGTTATGTATGATTGTTTTATAATTCTTAATTTCTTATTAACTGATGTGCCGAGATTTACACATGTTCTACATGTGCATTTACTACCTTTTGTATAAAAATCATGCTTTTATCATAAGTATATCATGCCTAAATCTTTCTTATTTGATAATTGCAGGTTTTGGAGTCAAAAAACAAAAAGTGGTAAAAAAGAGCACATTTACGGGACGAGTGGAGAACAAGCTTCTCAGAAAAAGACAAAGTTGTGGCTAGGGGACAAAGAGCACATGGTACATGATACAACAACCTTGTCTCCCACATGCAAGGTTTTGAACCACAAGGAAGAGACAAGTCTACTTCAATTTAATAAATATTATTTATTTATAAATAATATTTAAACAATCTCCCTGCCTATAAATAGAGGTTTTCATCCCTCATTTGAGACATCCCATCCCATCTCATTCCACCCGATTCTCTCCCACGTGAGAGTTGTTTTAGGGTCTTGTAAGTGACCTTTGGAGTATGGGATAACTCCATAAACACTTAGATTGAGTGAGCTTTGAAAGAAACTATCACACCACGCCAATGGCAGAAACACGTGACACAACGCTCGAAAGCATATCAAAGTCAAGATTAACACAAACCATATTTAATTAGAAAAGATCATTTCATTAAGATGTTGAAAAGGAGTAACTTGTCATAAACACTACACAAAACAACATACATGAAGTTCAAACATAGGGTTTTTCCGTCTATATCCCAACCCGATGGTAAATATAGATGAAACCCCCGACAAGTATCCGACATCCCATATTCCACCGTACTAGCCTCATATCTATGCAGCACTTAGTTACCTAAAGGATATGTTTAAAAAGACGTCAATATATAAAATATTGGCGAGTTCACATGCTTTAGTTCCATAACAACAACACGTGCGGAACAAATACAAGTAGTGACCATTGTAAGGAGTAGTTAGCTCCTACGAAAACTATAACGAGCAATCCCTTAAGCCCATAACCAAACCAAACCAAGACAAGCAATGCCCCGCGAGTAGTTGTCTCTCTCGGAAATGAAAACTTAGTTCAGAATACGTGCACCCCTCGCATACACAGTTGCATAATCGACAAAAAATAAACGATGTCAAAATTTGCAACCGATTAGTTACCTTATCTTATAATACATATTTTGATGTAAAAGCGATTGCTAAATTTGCTACCATTTTTTTAGGTAGCAACTTTTGGTGACAATAGCCTAGTTTCTAGTAGTGAATGAGACAAAAAGAATGAAGTTTGATCGGAAAGAAATGGAAGTTTTGGGGTTGGACGATGGTGGTACGTCCACGAGGTGTGTTTGCATGGCTCTCCAGCGTCCCGACCGTGATCTTTGTAACATCGCAACAATTTCCCCAAATTTTAAATATAAAACCCCTCATTTTTGTACCTAAGTCTTTATTCACAACATATATACATATATATATATATATAATAATAATAATAATAGTAATAATAATATTAAAAAAAAAAAAAAACAGATTTTAGTTGTTATTTAATCCTAACCAAAAAAAAAAAACTCTTATGTATTTGTTGATCCATAAAGCCCAAACCCCTCTCTTCCTATATATATACTACAACCCAATATGTGGCCCACAGAGAAGCAGCCCACTTCCCTTAAACCCGGCCCACTACACCTCCCTTCCCCTCCTTGCTGTTTAAAAAATAAAAAAAAAAAAAAGGATTCTGATGCGGGCCGGACTCGAACCCGCACCACACCAACAAACAGACTCACACCAAACCAGCCGAGCCAGAGCTCATTTGCTGATATAATCCTGATTCAAATTGTATTTAAGGCCACATTGAATTCTTTCTTTTTTCTCCCCTGTACGTGCAGCAGCAGAATGAAGTTAAACCAAAGAAAGTTTCCATTTATTCTTGGCTTAATTCACGCGATTATGGACTAATTAACAAGGGATCACAATCTTCGGCCCTCTCTGACTAGGAAACACGTTTATAAACATCCAATTATTACCAATTTTCTCTTATACGCGTATAACATTCAATAGCAAGTCAACCTTACCATTCCACTGATCCAGAGCGTAATACTATAAATTGATCATTGTAGAACAATCCCAACTCGCCAATACATCTCTCCCAACCCCCAATTCCACCTATACAACCGCTGTTCGTGAAATTTTTGTTCGTGTTTGACTTTGAAGGTTGACCGACCGTTCATAAACAATACCACTTTGTAAGTCCAATTTTGATTATGCGTTCCTTTAATCGGAGTCTACACAGTGTTTGCCCCATGTCTAATTAGATTAACATTGTGTAATTGGCTTGATTTCAATTCTAGGGCACGAATGGGGAAGAACATGTAATCGCGTATAATAATATATATTTAACACACAGGATTCAAACACAACCACTGGTCTAGACCAAGTGGTTGTGTTTGGTGACTCTAACCCGGCTGACACGGGTTCGAATCTTGGCAGGCATTTTTTTTCTTCTTTTGTTGTTAAGCTTTATATATATATATTATTGTAATTATAAATTCATTTTAAAATACTAAAACTCTTCCAAAAATTCTACAAAAATTATATTATGTTGATTTGATGAAAAAGTTCAACACCCAATTTTTAGTTTTCAAAAATTTATTTATTTAATATATATAATAAATAAATCAAGTTTATTCCATTTTATTTATAAAAATCTATAAAAATATCAAAACGATCTTATTAACTTCCACAAAAATTATCCTAAGTTTTTATAACATTAAACTTTACTGAAATAATTTTTAATTCAGTAAAATCATTTATTTTATATTTTTAATCATTTTTTGTTAGTTTTAATCATAATTAAATCATAATAAATCCAATTTTCATCATTTTTGCACCAAAATTTTATACAAATTATTTTTAATCATTTAGAACAGAAATGTGATTTTTAAATATTAATTCTTTAATTTTAGTATTTTTGAATATTAAAGTTAAGTTTTGACAATTTGTAATAAATAGATTTAATAATCTATTTTAAAGAAAATAATTTTACAAAAATTATTTTTATACTTTAAACACATTCTTGTGGCCATCCTAGATTTAACATTTATAAAAAGATTTTTAGTTATTTATTTACTAAATTTCTCTCAATTGGCGAATATTTTTAATATTAATCAAACAAGCATTTATCCCCAATTCGAAGCCCTAGAACTTATACATTTGTAGACTTGATAGACTTAGACATATTTATTACCTCATTTTAGGGTGATACTTGATACATTTGGTCAACACATTTCTCAACAGATATAACATTTTACCAAGGTGAGTTTACATAGCCCCTTTTACTCTATTTTCACTATTTTTGGGGGTGAAACATGTTCAAATATTTTATACTATCATTTACTCATATTTACTTGTGATTCAAGTACATCATCATTCTATCATTTGACTGTAACAAAAAGACACAGTACAATCATTAACAATGATCAAGCCGCCTGTTTAGATTATAGCGCTATAGGTCTGACAAACCCATCCCACCCGCATTAGACTCAGGGATGATCGATAACAGTAATAACATTTAACTAACTTGCGAGTTAGTCATCAGTCGACACAAGGTTTGGTTGTACAAAGACGCATTGTTGCATGTCGGTATCATACTCTATCATCATACAACCCTGAGTGTTGTACAAACTCTTGTTATCAACTATTTCTCAAAAACCTATGTAATTCTCACCAACAATTGTTGACCCAAAATATTTTCAACTTAACATGTTTCAGGTTCTACTTGCTTGAAGATTTGCTTGAAGATATGTGCATAGTCTTATTCAATTTGATGTACGAATTCTTGTAGAATCATTGTATGTAAACAATTTAAATTATTTAATGAAATCATTATTCACCATGAGCTACTGAACAATCATCAATACGTGGCACCCCGATGTTTCCGCCATCGGTTGGGGTGTTACAGATTGGTATCAGAGCCAGGTTATAGGGAATTAGGTTATTAGAATAATAATCTAGTCTATAACCATAGGATTTAACAAGTACTTGCTTCTATTGCTTGCTATTCTCTATCTCCTACTTCATATCCCTACTTTCATTCCTACAAGAAGGTTGCTCACCATCACTGGATTCACTCTTAGACTGATAAGGTTTAACCTGAACCACCTTGAGATCTCGTCGAAGTTCTAGATTTTAATAACGAACACGTGCAATCTGGAAGGGTGAACGCCTGTATTCTGAGTCTTCTGTCTAGGCTGGCATTGCGCATATATCCCAATCAGACGAGGGACCCGGATGCCTACCTGGGAATTCTCGGGATGAGTGTTCACTTATAGGCTAAAGCATGTCTTCATATGTTATTAGAATCTGGAGTCTTTGATAAGTCAACGTTTTCGTTTATTCGTTTTAATTAATGAATAAATGATTACATTCCTTATATTACCTCATTCATTTCATGCCACATTGAACCTTCATTCTGTCCCTTACGGATCATGTCTCCACACTCGCAATAACAGTGGTGAAAACCAAGAGGAAAGTAACAACAACCACCAACCACAACAACAACAAAAACAACAAAGGTGTTGATGCCCGACTGGCTGCGATTATCTACAACCCTGCTCAGGTTACTAATCCTAATCGTCTTGGTAATTTCAACTATGGTCAATGCTATGAATGTGGAAACCCAAATCACTACCGTAACCGATGCCCTAAACTAAACCGAGATCAAGACCCTCCAGCTACTTAACCGCAAGTCCCACCATTTGAATGATGTTTGCTTTTAATTCTTTGTATTGACACTTTATGGATTCAAGTAATAAATTCAAGTATTATCATAACATCTGTGTGCATGCTTGTTTGAATGTGAACTAATTGCTATAATCATACTTGCTTACTTGTACAACAATTAGTTAACTACCAAACAACCTACTTAACGATTGGTAGAGGTCATCATGTCTTTCCAACAGTCGGGAGAGGCCCTACCACCTGCTCAACGACTGGTGGAGACTATCAGACCTGCTCAACAATCGGTAGAGACATAGAAGGACACAAAACCTTAATGTAAGGTAAATTGGTGATTGCGGTCCGGAACGTAATCACGAATTTACAGGTACGTAAGGTAGTGTGAAATTCTATCAAGGTTTTCGGTGGATAACCAAATGTAAACCCTAGTTATCTAGTAGCTCACTTAGTCAACTCACATGTAACACGCCGCTTATCCACATTATTCGAGACAGATTATTCCATTCATGTCGCGCCTTAACACAAAAATTCTCCAGGTCACACTTGTCCTAATTTTTATCCACTCCCTTTCAACCCTGTGTTTTCAATAAACTTCGGGACGAAGTTTTCAAAAGTAGGGGAGACTGTAACATCGCAACAATTTCCCCAAATTTTAAATATAAAACCCCTCATTTTTGTACCTAAGTCTTTATTCACAACATATATACATATATATATATATATAATAATAATAATAATAGTAATAATAATATTAAAAAAAAAAAAAAAAACAGATTTTAGTTGTTATTTAATCCTAACCAAAAAAAAAAAACTCTTATGTATTTGTTGATCCATAAAGCCCAAACCCCTCTCTTCCTATATATATACTACAACCCAATATGTGGCCCACAGAGAAGCAGCCCACTTCCCTTAAACCCGGCCCACTACACCTCCCTTCCCCTCCTTGCTGTTTAAAAAAAAAAAAAAAAAAAAAGGATTCTGATGCGGGCCGGACTCGAACCCGCACCACACCAACAAACAGACTCACACCAAACCAGCCGAGCCAGAGCTCATTTGCTGATATAATCCTGATTCAAATTGTATTTAAGGCCACATTGAATTCTTTCTTTTTTCTCCCCTGTACGTGCAGCAGCAGAATGAAGTTAAACCAAAGAAAGTTTCCATTTATTCTTGGCTTAATTCACGCGATTATGGACTAATTAACAAGGGATCACAATCTTCGGCCCTCTCTGACTAGGAAACACGTTTATAAACATCCAATTATTACCAATTTTCTCTTATACGCGTATAACATTCAATAGCAAGTCAACCTTACCATTCCACTGATCCAGAGCGTAATACTATAAATTGATCATTGTAGAACAATCCCAACTCGCCAATACATCTCTCCCAACCCCCAATTCCACCTATACAACCGCTGTTCGTGAAATTTTTGTTCGTGTTTGACTTTGAAGGTTGACCGACCGTTCATAAACAATACCACTTTGTAAGTCCAATTTTGATTATGCGTTCCTTTAATCGGAGTCTACACAGTGTTTGCCCCATGTCTAATTAGATTAACATTGTGTAATTGGCTTGATTTCAATTCTAGGGCACGAATGGGGAAGAACATGTAATCGCGTATAATAATATATATTTAACACACAGGATTCAAACACAACCACTGGTCTAGACCAAGTGGTTGTGTTTGGTGACTCTAACCCGGCTGACACGGGTTCGAATCTTGGCAGGCATTTTTTTTCTTCTTTTGTTGTTAAGCTTTATATATATATATTATTGTAATTATAAATTCATTTTAAAATACTAAAACTCTTCCAAAAATTCTACAAAAATTATATTATGTTGATTTGATGAAAAAGTTCAACACCCAATTTTTAGTTTTCAAAAATTTATTTATTTAATATATATAATAAATAAATCAAGTTTATTCCATTTTATTTATAAAAATCTATAAAAATATCAAAACGATCTTATTAACTTCCACAAAAATTATCCTAAGTTTTTATAACATTAAACTTTACTGAAATAATTTTTAATTCAGTAAAATCATTTATTTTATATTTTTAATCATTTTTTGTTAGTTTTAATCATAATTAAATCATAATAAATCCAATTTTCATCATTTTTGCACCAAAATTTTATACAAATTATTTTTAATCATTTAGAACAGAAATGTGATTTTTAAATATTAATTCTTTAATTTTAGTATTTTTGAATATTAAAGTTAAGTTTTGACAATTTGTAATAAATAGATTTAATAATCTATTTTAAAGAAAATAATTTTACAAAAATTATTTTTATACTTTAAACACATTCTTGTGGCCATCCTAGATTTAACATTTATAAAAAGATTTTTAGTTATTTATTTACTAAATTTCTCTCAATTGGCGAATATTTTTAATATTAATCAAACAAGCATTTATCCCCAATTCGAAGCCCTAGAACTTATACATTTGTAGACTTGATAGACTTAGACATATTTATTACCTCATTTTAGGGTGATACTTGATACATTTGGTCAACACATTTCTCAACAGATATAACATTTTACCAAGGTGAGTTTACATAGCCCCTTTTACTCTATTTTCACTATTTTTGGGGGTGAAACATGTTCAAATATTTTATACTATCATTTACTCATATTTACTTGTGATTCAAGTACATCATCATTCTATCATTTGACTGTAACAAAAAGACACAGTACAATCATTAACAATGATCAAGCCGCCTGTTTAGATTATAGCGCTATAGGTCTGACAAACCCATCCCACCCGCATTAGACTCAGGGATGATCGATAACAGTAATAACATTTAACTAACTTGCGAGTTAGTCATCAGTCGACACAAGGTTTGGTTGTACAAAGACGCATTGTTGCATGTCGGTATCATACTCTATCATCATACAACCCTGAGTGTTGTACAAACTCTTGTTATCAACTATTTCTCAAAAACCTATGTAATTCTCACCAACAATTGTTGACCCAAAATATTTTCAACTTAACATGTTTCAGGTTCTACTTGCTTGAAGATTTGTGCATAGTCTTATTCAATTTGATGTACGAATTCTTGTAGAATCATTGTATGTAAACAATTTAAATTATTTAATGAAATCATTATTCACCATGAGCTACTGAACAATCATCAATACGTGGCACCCCGATGTTTCCGCCATCGGTTGGGGTGTTACAATCTTGTAGCAGTGGATAAGCTTCAACTCTTGGGAGAGTTCTCTTCTAGTAAGAGCTGCAACTGCAACAGTGTGAGAGGTACTCTTCTTCATTATATTATTAGCTCAAATTTCAAAACAAACACCTATGTCTTTATGGTTAGATTTTATCCATATGTTTAATCTCTTAAATGCGAGACTATTTTTTGCCAAACAGATTAATGATTCTTTGTTTAAGATTGGATAGGAAGTAATTTTTTTATTGGAGATTGTTAAAGACATAGTTCCGAGTTTTTAATATTATTTTTGGTAAAATCTACATGATTAGGTTTAACCGTTGACTGATTGTTAGTTAATAAGGTTTAAATACGAGACTATTGTTTGGCAAACAGATTAATGATTGTTTATGTAAGATCCGGTAGGATGTAATTTTTTATACGAGATTGTTGAAGATATAGTTCTAATATTGTTTTTACAAATTTTTGGGTTAAATCCACATAATTAGGGCTTTAATAAGGTTTATAATGCCTTGAGAAACAAGTGAACTTAATTATGTAATTAAAACAAACCCAATCCAATGCATGAATTTAATTATAACAAGACAGACACGTGTCCTTTATTTATCAGTAGACATGCTAGTGGTGCAAGCAACAACAACTGAATTAGGGGTGTTCAAAGTCAGAATATCCGATTTTCGGATATCCAAAAATTGGGTAATCCAAAATTTCGAATGTGTAATATTGAGATCCAAATCCGAATTTGAAATTTTGGATATCCGACTTTCGGATATCTGAATTTTCGGTTTCGGACAATCCGAAACTAAAAAAATAAAATAAAATTCATTCCTCTTACGCTAAAAGACAAAAATCAACCCTTTTTTAAAGCAAATATTCAATATATATTTTTTAATATTTCGGATTCAAGAGCAGCATTTCATGTTAGTTTAGGGTTAAAATTGACTTGGGATGAATTAAATATAATATATATATATATATATATATATATATATATCCAATTATCCGATTTTTAAAATAAATAGGATTTGAATCCGAAATTTCTGATTATCGTTACGTGACAAATTTCGGAAGAATTTTTACTCACCAGATGTTTAAACAAAGGATGATTTACTTTTCTACCAAGTAAAGATATTGAAATTTTATTTTATATTATTCATATATTTTTAAGAACATGTTTATCATATTTTGAAAACTAACTTTGGAAAATAAATTAATAATAAAAAAGTCTAAACCAGATGCTTTATCTTTTAAATGCGAGACTATTTTTTGCCAAACATATTAATGATTCTTTGTTTAAGATTGGATAGGAAGTAATTCTTTTATGTGAGATTGTTAAAGACATAGTTCCGAGTTTTTACTCTTGTTTTTAGTTAAATCTACATGATTAGGTTTAACTGTTGTCTGATTGTTTGTTAGTAGGGTTTAAATACGAGACTATTGTTTCGCAAACAGATTAATGATTGTTTATTTAAGATTAGATAAGATGTAATTTTTTACGTAAGATTGTTGAAGATATAGTTCTGATATTTAATTTTTTTTTGTTAAATCTACATAATTAAGGTTTTAATAAGGTTTATTATTATTATGCCTTGAGAAACAAGTGCAATTAAGTATGTAATTAGTTAATGTAATATTATTATGTGTATTTTTAGTAATAAAAGAGTCTAGGGGTAGTAGCATAACAATTGAAAATTGTAATTATTTAATTTAATTTTAATTTTAAGCTTAAGAGATGTTATTATATGCTGTTAAAAAAAGAGATGCTATTATATTTGTTTCGTGTTTAATAAATGCTGATTTATTTTTTAAAATAATAAGGAGGTGTAATTTGTCATTTTTTTAGAAACCTTAGCCCTTGAAACAATTGAGCTTGCACTTGACCAGGCCCTAAAAAAGGATGAGTCTAATGTCAGGGTTGTATGCCTTGGAGTGTCCGAGATTCATACTATTGATGACAAGAAAAGGATGCTAAACTTTCTACGGTTTGATGTTATTATATATTCTTGTAAGTTTTTTTTTTCTCATTTTAGTTCTTTCATTCAAATAATCTAACAACTTAATCTTTTGCAGCACTATCTTTCCCGATAAAGAGCAACTCCTTTACATTGTCAATGATTCAGAAGTCGCCCTTGCTATTGAAGTTGAATATGGTCAGATTAGGGGTGTTCAAAGTCAGATTATCCGATTTTTGGATATCCAAAAATTGGATAATCCAAAATTTCGAATATGTAATATTAGGATCCGAATCTGAATTTGAATATTTGGATATCCGACTTTCGGATATCTGAATTTCGGATTCGGATAATCCGAAACTAAAAAAAAAAAAAAATCCATTCCTCTTATGCTAAAAGTCTAAAACCAACCCTTCTTAAAACAAATATTCAATATATATTTTTTAATATTTCGGATTCAAGGGCAGCGTTTCATGTTAGTTTAGGGTTAAAATTGACTTGGGATGAATTAAATATAACATATAAATATATATATATATATATATATATATATAATATAGATGTTCTTTAATATTTCGGATTCGGATAATCCAATTATCCGATTTTTTTTTTAAAATAGGATTTGAATCCGAATCCGAAATTTCGGATTATACGATTTTCGGATATCTGAAAATCGGCTCATCCAAAAATTTGTATAATATGGATACAGATTTTTGGATATTTGGGATTGGTATTCGGATTCAGGTTTTTTTGAACACCCCTAGTTGATATGGCGGCTATAAAAGAGTGAGATACTCCTCCGTACTTTTTCATAAACAAACCATCCCTTAAAAAACAAACCCATAAACCATTTCAAAAATGAAACAAAAAATGAATCCTGATGATCTGAATGTGAAAAATGAGCCAAAAAGAATGAAGTTTAACCGAGAAGAAATGGAGGTTTTGGGGTTGGACGATGGTGGTACGTCAACGAGGTGTGTTTGCATGGCTCTCCAGTGTCCCGACCGTGATCTTGTAGCAGTGGATAAGCTTCAACTCCTAGGAGAGTTCTCTTCTAATAAGAGCTACAACTACAACAGTGTGGGAGGTACTCTTCTTCATTATATTATTAGCTCAAATTTCAAAAGAAAAACCTATGTCTTTATAGTTAGATTTTATCCATATTTTTTGTATAAAATCATTTTATGTTTAGGTTTATAAATATACCTGATATATATTTTAAAGATTGTTTTGTTTTTTATATTTGAGTTTATTTAATCTATAAAATGTTATAAATATACTTTATATATCGTTTGTTTTAGAGATTGATTTGTTCTTTCTATTTGAGTTTAATCTTTATATTTGCTATCGTCTAGTGGTACTACCGACTACCGTTACGTGACAAATTTCGGAATAATTTTTACTCACAAGATGTTGAAACAAGGAACGATTTACTTTGCTACCATGTAAAGATAGTGAACTTTTATTTTATATTATTCATATATTTTTAAGAATATCTTTATCATATTTTGAAAACTAACTTTGAAAAATAAACTAATACTAAAAAAGTCTAAACCAGATGTTTTATCTCTTAAATGCGAGACTATTTTTTGCTAAACACATTAATTATTCTTTGTTTAATAGTGAATTGAAAGTAATTTTTTTATGTGAGATTGTTAAATACATAGTTTTGAGTTTTTATTATTACTTTTGGTTAAATCTACATGATTAGGTTTAACCGTTGACTGATTGTTTGTTAATAAGGTTTAAATACGAGACTGTTGTTTGGCAAACAGATTAATGATTGTTTATTTAAGATTCGGTAGGATGTAATTTTTTACACGAGATTGTTGAAGATATAGTTCTGATATTTTTTTTACAAATTTTTTGGTTAAATCTACATAATTAGGGCTTTAATAAGGTTTATAATGCCTTGAGAAACAAGTGCACTTAATTATATAATTAAAACAAACCCAATCCAATGCATGAATTTAGTTATAACAAGACAGACACGTGTCCTTTAGTTATCAGTAGACATGGTAGTGGTGCAAGCAACAACAACTGAAATTAGGGGTGTTCAAAGTCAAAATATCCGATTTTCGTATATCCAAAAATCGGATAATCCAAAATTTCGAATATGTAATATTGGGATCCGAATCCGAATTTGAAATTTTGGATATCCGACTTTCGGATATCTGAATTTTCGGATTCAGATAATCCGAAACTAAAAAAAAAAAAATTCATTCCTCTTACGCTAAAAAGTCTAAAATCAACCCTTCTTAAAACAAATATTCAATATATATTTTTTAATATTTCGGATTCAAGAGCAGCGTTTCATGTTAGTTTAGGGTTAAAATTGACTTGGGATGAATTAAATATAATACAATAATATATATATATATAATATAATATAGATGTTCTTTAATATTTCGGATTCGGATAATCCAATTATCCGATTTTCTTAAAAAATAGGATTTGAATCCGAATCCGAAATTTTGGATTATCCGATTTTTGGATATCTGAAAATCGGCTAATCCAAAAATTCGTATAATATGGATACAGATTTTTGTGTTGGATAATCTTGATGGGTTGGGTCAAACGGTCACGGGTCAAATAAGTCAACTGGGTCAGTTGGTTAGTTGGCAGTTTGTTTGTTTGTTTGTTTTAGTTTATTATTATGCATCATTTTCAACTTGAATAAGTCTACTAAGTCAAGGTTTACGTTGGTGCACATGGGGTAAAAGAAGAGGTCACCATGTACCGGTTCTCTAGGAAGACTTGGTTAATTTTCGTTGAGTTTGTTAGTTCCAATATGTACTTTAGTTATGTTGTCTATTTAAAGAGTATGTGTTTATTATTGAATGTACTAGCAAGTTTATAAACACAGCAGCAACTTTCACATTATATTTTGTTCTTCAATTCCCTTTCAAATATATACATAAGTAAGAGTTTTGTAGTGTGTTCTTTTGGGCCTTTGAAACCAACATTTGGTATCAGAGCCCTAGTGATGCGCGTTCGGAGACCCCGGAGTTATTATATTTAAGTTGAGTATTTTTTATGAATTGTTTAGATAAATGCCACACTTTGAGTCGATTAATGTTTTGCAGTTACAAGTGTTTTTAGAAGTGGAAATGATGCATTTATGATGCCGGGTATCAAAGACAGAGTCCAGACCGTCACTGAAATAAGAAAAAAAAAATGATGGACCCCGTAAGAGAATATGTCTACAACAATTTGGTGTGTAGACACCAACTTTCAAGCAATCAAGAATACTACATAGTCAAAGGTGTTGACTATTGCCATTTAATATTGGCTTCTTTGAAGGATAGCATTGACCAAGTGATTGGGAGTTACATAATTATTTTTTTATATAAATAGAAGATCACAAGAGTCATAGCAATCATCCTATCCTATTCTATTGCTTTCATTGAAGAGTTTTTGAGAGAAAAAATTACTAGTGAGAGTCACATTCATTTCTATTCATCATTTTTCATGGCATTGGTTCTACAATTTCTTGAAGCTTCAACCATCATGAGTGGCTAATTCAACGAGGTATACCCCGATGTAGCTTGTAAGAATTAGGGTTCTTGAACAATTGGGTATTTTCTATTTTCATTGTAATCATCTACTTGAACAATTTTAATTGAAGCTTTAATCTTGGGTTGGATTCATGATAGCTAATTTCCCCTCGCACTACTAGCATTATGAAATGAATTCGTTTATATGCACAATTTTAATTTAGGGTTTGAATGTTCTTGAATGATAAAGTATATAGTTGTCCATTGTTATGTTGACGGCTATTGATACCTAAATCTTGTGACAACGACCCCGTTAGTAATTTTTGCAACTTTAATTTATATCCAATTGTGATAGGACCCGAGTCTTGCTTGTGAAATCGGTGTAGCCTTGTCATTTTAATATTATCTTGTTCATCAATTTAATCAATTTCACTTAATTAGTTTTGTCATATCAATTTTGAATTGATTTCTTTTTGTTCAACCAATTTCCCAAACCATCCTAAATCAATTTTTTTTACAAATTCATAATTAACTAGCTATCTTCATAAATAATTTTTAATCAACTATAAGTATTGACACCAACCACAAACTCTTCGTGGTTCGACACCCTTATTACCACTACTACATAGTTAAGGTAATTTAGGACTTATAAATATTATTTTTGACCGGACCGCGACATCCGATCACCTAGGCTCATACCGGGGTTCGTAGCAGCGGCGATGCGATTCCATGTAATCAAACCGTATCAAAGCAAGCAAGCAGCAAGTGAATCGATTGGTGAAAACTAATCGATTAGTAGCAAGAAACTGGAGCAAGAAACAGCAAGAATTGAAGCAAGATAATTAAAGCAAGTCAGCAAGATTGGAGCGAAAGAAGAAAGCAGCAAAGTCGACAAACCAGCAAGAAATCACAGCAGAAAGAAAGAAGAGAAATGGCAGAAAACGCAGGTGCGGTTACGGTTCGCGAGCAAGGTAATGTGACCCTCCATTGTCCTAAACTAACCGAGACAAACTATGCGTTATGGGCGATCTTGATGGAGACGATACTAAGAGCATACGGGTTATGGGAGTTGCTTGATCCGGTCACGGGAGCATCCGGTGATGTAACGAAAAATTACACCACAAAAGTGTAACACCCCAACCGACGGCGGAATCATCGAGGTGCCACGTAGTGACGATTGTTCAAAAGCTCATGGTACTAAAATGTAAATATTTGATTATTGAATATTGTTTTACAACATATGAAATTGAATACACAACAACAATTGAAATAGCTGATTTATTTAGTCTAAGTCCAAAGTTGTAACATTACGCATTTAATTCTTGTACGTTACGCACCGACATTTAATAAAACGTCAAGTTTTCTTAATTATCGTCGCATTTATTATTATTTTTTTTGTCGCTTTTATGGAACCCTAATACTATATATAATATTATATATATATATGTGTGAGTGATAATTAAAATCAAAAAAAATGTTTTGCCTTGGCCGGGGTTCGAACCCGCGCCAAGGCCGGTCTGATCCAAACCAACACAATGCACAAACCAGCTGGGCTGGCCACCTTCTTGTGATAAACCCGGACGCAAATTATATTTATACACACCCTCAAAACCTCACAGTTGACAAGGAAAGTCAACTGTGAGTTGCCTTGTTGATCAATCCGTTCTATTAACGCGTAATCAAGCCATAATTGGTAAACTCGTGTATAATCCGGCCCAATACAACCAAATTGCACAACAATTACACGGCATCGTTGCCCTAATCATCAAAATTGGCCGCGTTTTATAAAAAGGAAAGTCAACTACCTAATTAACCCTAACCCTAATCCATTAGTATAAATTGAGGCTCTGCGTAGCTTAACAACTCGCTCATACCACTCTCTTCACCTCCAATTCTTTCTATTATACCCTGATCGTTGCTATCAAGCTCGTGGTTGACTTTTCTCTTTGACCCGACCTTCATCATCAATCGTACACTGTGAGTTCAATTTTTTTGGTGGGTTTCACTCATCGGCATCCAAGCAACTATAGCCCTAACATTAATCGGGCTATAGTTGCCTGAATCAATCAATTGAATAATCTAGGGTTCATCACGTTAAAATTGGGGATAAAGCTTTTGTTCTTCGTGTATTTAATAATTTAAAACCAGAAATCATCACAACCACGGCCTAGGCCAGGTGGTTGAGACGCTGACCCTCCACAATGGTCACCCGGGTTCGAGTCCCGGCACTGACCGGGTCTTTGCACCTTTTTTTTCCTTTCTTTTCTTTTTAACTATATAATTAATTATATATATATATTAATCCTTTTAATCTTTTAAATTCTTTTTAAAATACCTAAACTATTTTATAAACTCTAAAAAAATTATAATTACTTAATCTGATATAAAAGTGTTATTTACAATTTTTATTTTTCAGAAATTCTTTTATTTAATATTTATAATAATTAAATCATTTTATTACTATTATATTTATAAAAATCCATTATTATATCAAAACAGTTTTATTAAATTCCCCAAAAATTATCCTAACTTTTTATAAAGTTAAACTTTACTGAAATAATTTTTAATTCAGTAAAATCATTTATTTATTATTTTTAATCAATTTTTGTAAGATTTAATCATATTTAATTCATAATAAATCCAATTTTCATCATTTTTGCACCAAAATTTTATACAAATTATTTTTAATCATTTAGAACAGAATTATGATTTTTAAAATAAGATTTCTTTAATTTTAGTATTTTTGAATATTAAAGTTAATAATTGGCTATTATAAATAAATAGATTTAAAAATCTATTTAAAATGAAATAATTTTATAAAAATTATTTTATTGCTTCAAACACTTTAATGTGCTCACTCAAAATTCAAATTTTGTAAAAAGACTATTTTTTTTCAATTATCCAATTTTCTTTATTTAATTAACATTTTTAAATTAAATTCAACAATTGATTATCCCCAAATCGAAACCCTAGGATACACATATTAGTTATATAGACTTAGACTTATTATATATTACCTCATTATAGGGTAATATTTGGAATCACTTTGGGCAACACAATTATCATATCTTTTCAACAAGTTAACATTTGCTAAGGTGAGTTTACATAGCCCCTTTTCTCTATTTTCACTATTTTTGGGGTGAAACATGTTTAAACATTTTATACTATCATTTACTCATATTTACTTGTGATTCAATTACAACATCATTCTATCATTTGACTGTAACAAAAAGACACAGTACAATCATTAACAATGATCAAGCCGCCTGTTTAGATTATAGCGCTATAGGTCTGACAAACCCATCCCACCCGCATAGACTCAGGGATGATCGATAACAGTAATAACATTTAACTAACTTGCGAGTTAGTCATCAGTCGACACAAGGTTTGGTTGTACAAAGACGCATTGTTACATGTTGGCATCATACTCTATCATCATACAACCCTGAGTGTTGTACAAACTATTGTTATCAACTATTTCTCAAAAACCTATGTAATTCTCACCAACTTTTGTTGACCCAAAATATTTTCAACTTTACATGTTTCAGGTTGTACTTGCTTGAAGATTTGCTTGAAGATATGTGCATAGTTTATTCAATTTGATGTACGAATTCTTGTAGAACAATTGTATGTGATATATTTAAATCAATTAATGAAACTTATTATTTCTCCATGAGCTACTGAACAATCATCAATACGTGGCACCCCGATGTTTCCGCCATCGGTTGGGGTGTTACAGATTGGTATCAGAGCCATGGTTATAGGGAATTAGGTTATTAGAAAAATAATCTAGTCTATAACCATAGGATTTAACAAGTACTTGCTTCTTTACTTGCTATACTCTATCTCCCTCCTACTTCACATCCCTACAAGAAGGTTGCTCTCCATCACTGGACTCACTCTTAGACTAATAGGACAAATTCCTCAGGTTTAACCTGAACCACCTTGAGATCTCGTCGAAGTTCTATATTTTAATAACGAACACGTGCAATCTGGAAGGGTGAACGCCTGTATTCTGAGTCTTCTGTCTAGGCTGGCATTGCGCATATATCCCAATCAGACGAGGGACCCGGATGCCTACCTGGGAATTCTCGGGATGAGTGTTCACTTATAGGCTAAAGCATGTCTTCATATGTTATTAGAATTTAGAATCCTTGATAAGTCAACGTTTTCATTTATTCGTTTTAATTAATGAATAAATGATTACATTCCTTATATAATCTCATTCATTTCATGGTGTCTATTATAGATCATGCCTCCACGTCGCAGCACTCGCAACAGCAATGGTGAGAACCACGAAGAAGGTGGTGACAACCATAACCATGACCAAGTTCCTAACCACAACAACAATGGGGTTGATGCTCAACTGGCTGCGATCATTTCTCAACAAATGGCGCAGCAAATCGCAACTCTGGTTCCCAATTTACTCGCTCAGGTCATCCAATTGAACGGCAACGGGAATGGTCACAACAACGGGAACGGGAACGGCAATGGCAATGGAAATGGACCCCAAGCCTGTACCCTTAAGCATTTCAACTCTTGTAACCCTCCAAAGTTTAGTGGTGAAGAAGGAGCTACTGGACTTCTCCAATGGTTTGAGGGTATTGAAAATACCTTCATCAACAGTGAGTGCCCAAACAACTTCAAGGTTCGTTACGCCATGAGTGTTCTCCATAAACGAGCACTCACATGGTGGAATGAAGAAAAGCGTACTCGTGGGGCCGAAGTTGCTCTTGCTATGACATGGGACCAAGTCAAGGAGGTCATGAAGGAAGAGTTTTGTCCTCGCAATGAAGTTAAGAAACTTGAGGATGAATTCCACACCCTTGCTCAGGATAGTGGGGAAAACCTTGCTTATAATACCCGCTTTCACGAGCTCAGTCTGTTATTGCCTCATAAAGTCACTCCGCTACCTGTAGCCATCGAAAAGTATATCGGTGGTTTGCCTATGCAGATTCAAGACACGGTGTGGGGAAGGAACCCTGCTACCCTTGAAGAAGCCAAACGTTTAGCAGCTACCTTAACCGATAATCACGTAAAGAACGGAACCTTAGTTCGGAAAGGCAATAAAACAAGTATTGTAGCCGCGGTAACTACTGAGAATCAGAAGCGTAAGGCCAAGGATCCTGATGTCAACCTCACTACACAAGCTTCTAACAAGAAACCTTATACAGGAAACCATCCATTGTGCAACACATGCAACCGACATCATCCCACTGCTTCAGCATGTCGCTTGTGCACCAATTGTGGTAGGTATGGCCATCTAGTTAATACATGTCGCGAGACCCCAAATCCTAATGACAACCAGCCCATCAACCCTGCTCAGGCTGCTAATCCTAATCGATACAACTATGGTCAATGTTATGAATGTGGAGACCCAAATCACTTCCGTAACCGATGCCCTAAACTGAACAGAGATCAAGACCCTCCAGCTACCTAACCGCAAGACTCACCATTTGACTATTGGTTACTTTTTATTCTATGTATTGACGTTATTCGATTCAAGTAATAAGATTCAAGTATTATCATAACATCTGTGTGCATGTTTGTCTGAATGTGAACTAATTGCTATATCTATAATCATACTTGCTTGTACAACAATTAGTTAACTACCAAACAACCAACTTAACGATTGGTAAAGGTCACCATGTCTTTCCAACAGTCGGGAGAGGCCCTACCACCTGAACGACTGGCGGAGACTATCAGACCTGCTTAACAATCGGTAAAGTCATAAAAGGACGCAAAACCCTAATGTAAGGTAAATTGGTAATTACGGTCCGGAACGTAATCATGAATTTACAGGTACATTAAGGTAGTGTGAAATTTTATCAAGGTTTTCAGTAGATGACCAATTGTGGGACTAGTGTTTCTCTTAACTTCGGGACGAAGTTCCTAAAAGTAGGGGAGACTGTAACATTACGCATTTAATTCTTGTACGTTACGCACCGACATTTAATAAAACGTCAAGTTTTCTTAATTATCGTCGCATTTATTATTTTTTTTTTGTCGCTTTTATGGAACCCTAATACTATATATAATATTATATATATATATGTGTGAGTGATAATTAAAATCAAAAAAAATGTTTTGCCTTGGCCGGGGTTCGAACCCGCGCCAAGGCCGGTCTGATCCAAACCAACACAATGCACAAACCAGCTGGGCTGGCCACCTTCTTGTGATAAACCCGGACGCAAATTATATTTATACACACCCTCAAAACCTCACAGTTGACAAGGAAAGTCAACTGTGAGTTGCCTTGTTGATCAATCCGTTCTATTAACGCGTAATCAAGCCATAATTGGTAAACTCGTGTATAATCCGGCCCAATACAACCAAATTGCACAACAATTACACGGCATCGTTGCCCTAATCATCAAAATTGGCCGCGTTTTATAAAAAGGAAAGTCAACTACCTAATTAACCCTAACCCTAATCCATTAGTATAAATTGAGGCTCTGCGTAGCTTAACAACTCGCTCATACCACTCTCTTCACCTCCAATTCTTTCTATTATACCCTGATCGTTGCTATCAAGCTCGTGGTTGACTTTTCTCTTTGACCCGACCTTCATCATCAATCGTACACTGTGAGTTCAATTTTTTTGGTGGGTTTCACTCATCGGCATCCAAGCAACTATAGCCCTAACATTAATCGGGCTATAGTTGCCTGAATCAATCAATTGAATAATCTAGGGTTCATCACGTTAAAATTGGGGATAAAGCTTTTGTTCTTCGTGTATTTAATAATTTAAAACCAGAAATCATCACAACCACGGCCTAGGCCAGGTGGTTGAGACGCTGACCCTCCACAATGGTCACCCGGGTTCGAGTCCCGGCACTGACCGGGTCTTTGCACCTTTTTTTTCCTTTCTTTTCTTTTTAACTATATAATTAATTATATATATATATTAATCCTTTTAATCTTTTAAATTCTTTTTAAAATACCTAAACTATTTTATAAACTCTAAAAAAATTATAATTACTTAATCTGATATAAAAGTGTTATTTACAATTTTTATTTTTCAGAAATTCTTTTATTTAATATTTATAATAATTAAATCATTTTATTACTATTATATTTATAAAAATCCATTATTATATCAAAACAGTTTTATTAAATTCCCCAAAAATTATCCTAACTTTTTATAAAGTTAAACTTTACTGAAATAATTTTTAATTCAGTAAAATCATTTATTTATTATTTTTAATCAATTTTTGTAAGATTTAATCATATTTAATTCATAATAAATCCAATTTTCATCATTTTTGCACCAAAATTTTATACAAATTATTTTTAATCATTTAGAACAGAATTATGATTTTTAAAATAAGATTTCTTTAATTTTAGTATTTTTGAATATTAAAGTTAATAATTGGCTATTATAAATAAATAGATTTAAAAATCTATTTAAAATGAAATAATTTTATAAAAATTATTTTATTGCTTCAAACACTTTAATGTGCTCACTCAAAATTCAAATTTTGTAAAAAGACTATTTTTTTTCAATTATCCAATTTTCTTTATTTAATTAACATTTTTAAATTAAATTCAACAATTGATTATCCCCAAATCGAAACCCTAGGATACACATATTAGTTATATAGACTTAGACTTATTATATATTACCTCATTATAGGGTAATATTTGGAATCACTTTGGGCAACACAATTATCATATCTTTTCAACAAGTTAACATTTGCTAAGGTGAGTTTACATAGCCCCTTTTCTCTATTTTCACTATTTTTGGGGTGAAACATGTTTAAACATTTTATACTATCATTTACTCATATTTACTTGTGATTCAATTACAACATCATTCTATCATTTGACTGTAACAAAAAGACACAGTACAATCATTAACAATGATCAAGCCGCCTGTTTAGATTATAGCGCTATAGGTCTGACAAACCCATCCCACCCGCATAGACTCAGGGATGATCGATAACAGTAATAACATTTAACTAACTTGCGAGTTAGTCATCAGTCGACACAAGGTTTGGTTGTACAAAGACGCATTGTTACATGTTGGCATCATACTCTATCATCATACAACCCTGAGTGTTGTACAAACTATTGTTATCAACTATTTCTCAAAAACCTATGTAATTCTCACCAACTTTTGTTGACCCAAAATATTTTCAACTTTACATGTTTCAGGTTGTACTTGCTTGAAGATTTGCTTGAAGATATGTGCATAGTTTATTCAATTTGATGTACGAATTCTTGTAGAACAATTGTATGTGATATATTTAAATCAATTAATGAAACTTATTATTTCTCCATGAGCTACTGAACAATCATCAATACGTGGCACCCCGATGTTTCCGCCATCGGTTGGGGTGTTACAAAAGTCCTATATGAAGCGTCAAGCAGCTTATCCTGAAACATGCACGAAATAAATTTTGTCAACATATGATGTTGGTGAGTACTACTTAGCTTTGTACATATAGTATAAGTTTGAAAAGTAGTACAATTCATGTGTCTAGTATCACCAAGGCATTATGTAAACACACAAGTAACCAAACAAGACAAAGATCAAATGTAAAGTTTGTACCATGAAATTGATAATGAGCACCTCAACACGTGTGAGTCTAAAAGAGCACCATAACACAAAGTTATGTCTAAATGAGCACCGTAACATAAGTTACGTCTATGTGTAAAGAGCACCATAACATAAGTTATGTCTAGATGTATGATTTTGTATGTAAACTACGTTCATGTTCAAACATAAGCACAAAGATAATCAAGACACGTATATGAATTGTAAATGAATAAAATGTATGTGTAAATGAATACGAAGGTTTTGTATACTTGTGCATGAATCACCCCAAAAATTGTAAAAGCGAAAAAGGGGATAAGTAATACTCACCTTAGCAAGGTGGTAAGTCTTGTGTAATTGAATAAGTGAAATCTGACGTTGCCAAGTATCACCCTATGTATAATGTAACAAATAAGTCTAAGTCTATTTGGTCTATAAGTATTTTCTAGGGTCTCGAATTGGGGATAGGTATTCGTTTGATTAATAAGTAAAAATGTTTAATAAATAGGAGAAATTCGATAAATAAATGAACAAAAGTCTTTTTGTAAATTTTAAATCAAATATGGTCACAATATAAAGTTTTAAGTGTGAAAATAATTTTTATAAAATTATTTTCTTGAAAATAGAATATTTAATCTATTTATTTCAATTTGTCAAAATATAACTTTAATATTTAAAAATATTAAAATTAGAGAATTTTTAAATTAAAAATTGTATTTCTGTTCCAAATGAATAGAAATAATTTATGTAAAATTTTGGTGCAAAAATATTGAAAAATGAATTTATTATGATTTATTTATGATTAAAACTAACAATAATTGATTAAAAATATTAAATAAATGATTTTTCAGAATTAAAAATCATTTCAGAAAAGCTTAATGTTATGAAAACTCAGAATAATTTTTGTGGAAATTTATATAATCGTTTTGATATTTTTCTAGAATTTTATAAATAAAATTAAATAAACTTGAATTATTTATAATATATGTTAAATAAATTATTTTTGAAAAACTAAAAATTGGACAGCAAAGTTTATCATTGGAATAACATAAAATAAATTTTGTAGAATTTATAAAATAGTTTTAGTATTTTAAAACGATTTTTAAAAGAATAGGGAAAATATAAGTATATGGATAATACACAAAAAAAAAGATGTTTATGGAGGGAGTCGAACCTGGGCCATAGGCCGGTTCGTTTCTTTGGGTGTAAGTCAGAACCAACTGATCTATATCAGTTTTGGTGCTAAGTTTGGTTTTGAAAAGGTATTTAACTTATATTACGCGTGAGTCATCTTCCCCAAATCAAATAAGAACCCTAACTTTCTTAATAATTCAGATTATCAAACGATAACCCCAGAAATCATGGGGTTATCAGTCGTGTAACAACAAGGAACAAAAACACAGCTTCGATTAGTTCATACCAGACGCAGAAGCCTTCAACTCGCGGGTCAACGAGAACAGTCAACTAAGCTCGATTACTTGCGTATTGATGAAAATTAGAACGAATTGAGGGTGAGCTTTTGATGTTCGGCGTTTTCAGAATGTGAAGATGTGTTCAATTTATAACCAAACTATAGGATGGTATGTTTTTAATGTTTGACTAAGTCCGGTCAAACTGAACCCAATCAAGCTCGGAATTCTCGCAATTAGACGCGGATTTTAAGGTTTAATGCTTAATAATGAGTCAATGCAATAAAAGGGTTGTCAATTATAGAGTTAAATTATTGGTCAAAGCAAGGAATAAGGAGGGTGTTTTGGTCGCTGATCGCATGAGCAGCAGAAGGAAAGGAGAAGAGAGTTTGAATGGATTTAAATACTTATTGAGTTGGGATTAAATCAGATGTGAGCCATAGCCTAGATGGTTGTGGCGTGTGGGTGCGTCTGAACTGACTCGGGTTCGATTCCCGGCTGGAGCCAAAGTTTTCTTTTTTTTTTTAGCTGAGGGAAGAGAGGAAGTGGCTTGGGCTTGTTGGGCTGGTCTGATGGGCTCTCGTGGGTTATGGGCCGAGCAGCAGCCAAGGGAGATGGACAAGGGGATGAGTATTGGGTTTAAGCTTGGGCTCCAAGGGATTTGGATTTGGGTTATGTTGGTGTTGGGTTTAAGAGTGGTTAGATTAATTATTATTATTATTATTATTTTAAATGAGGATAAAATGTGGCGTACAAGAAAGGTGGTACGAAATAAAAAAAATGTATATATATATATATAATAATAGTGATAAAAGTGACGGATGTCACAAAAAGCTATAATTTTTCAAACTCTACCCGAAGACATTCTTTTGCAAGTTTCTAAACACAAAGATGCAAAGGATGTTTGGGAGTCGATTCGGGTTCGGTACTTAGGAGCGGATCGAGTCTAAAAGGCCCGGTTGCAAACTCTTAGAAGTGAGTTGGAGTTGCTAAAGATGAAAGACAACGAGACAATCAACGACTTCACGGGTAAGATAAGTGCTATAATGGCAAAATTTAAAAGTCTTGGTTCGCATCTTGAAGAAGAATTGGTTGTGAGAAAGTTTCTCAATGCGATGACAAGAAAATACATCCAAATTGTAGCTTCCATCTAGCAATACTCGGATATTGAAACCATGTCGTTTGAAGAAGCGGTGGGAAGACTCAAAGCGTATGAAGATAGGCTCAAAAGTCATAGTGAAAATGATGAAGATCAACGACAACTTTTGTTGACTAATGGTGGGCATGAGGATAGGGAATATGGACGCGGAAGAGGTCGAGGAAGAGGTTCGGCTAGAGGTGAAAGAGGACGTGGAAGAGGCTCGGGTCGAGGTGATAAGAGCGGGTTTAGGTGTTATGAGTGTGGAGCATTAGGACACTTTGCCAATGAGTGTACTAAATGGAAGGATAAGGAAAATGAAGCAAACTTGATTGAGTTGGAGGAACCACTACTTTGAAGAAACGAACCGACATCAAGATTATGGGGGTGAATGTTGGATAATCTTGATGGGTCGGGTCAAACGGTCACGGGTCAAATAAGTCAGCTGGTTAGTTGGCAGTTTGTTTGTTTGTTTTAGTTTATTATTATGCATCATTTTCAACTTGAATAAGTCTACTAAGTCAAGGTTTACGTTGGTGCACATGGGGTAAAAGAAGAGGTCACCATGTACCGGTTCTCTAGGAAGACTTGGTTAATTTTCGTTGAGTTTGTTAGTTCCAATATGTACGTTAGTTATGTTGTCTATTTAAAGAGTATGTGTTTATTACTGAATGTACCAGCAAGTTTATAAACACAGCCGCAACTTTCACATTATATTTTGTTCTTCAATTCCCTTTCAAATATATACATCAGTAAGAGTTTTGTAGTGTGTTCTTTTGGGCCTTTGAAACCAACATTTTGGATATTTGGGATTGGTATTCGGATTCAGGTTTTTTTGAACACCCCTAGCTGAAATGGCGGCTATAAAAGAGTGAGATACTCATCCTTACTTTTCTATAAACAAACCACCATTTAAAAAACAAACCCATAAACCATTTAAAAAATGAAACAAAAAATGAATCCTGATGATCAGAATGTGAAAAATGAGCCAAAAAGAATGAAGTTTAACCGAGAAGAAATGAAGGTTTTGGGGTTGGACGATGGTGGTACGTCCATGAGGTGTGTTTGCATGGCTCTCCAGCGTCTCGGCCGTGATCTTGTAGCAGTGGATAAGCTTCAACTCATAGGAGAGTTCTCTTCTAATAAGAGCTACAACTACAACAGTGTGGGAGGTACTCTTATTCTATTAGCTCAAATTTCAAAACAAACACCTATGTCTTTATAGTTAGATTTTATCCATATTTTTTGTACAAAATCATTTTATGTTTGGGTTTATAAATATACATGATATATATTTTAAAGATTGAATTGTTTTTTATATTTGAGTTTATTTAATCTATAAAATGGTATAAATATACTTTATATATCGTTTGTTTTAGAGATTGATTTGTTCTTTCTATTTGAGTTTAATCTTTATATTTGCTATTGTCTAGTGGTACTATCGACCACCGTTACGTGACAAATTTTGAAATAATTTTTACTCACCAGCTGTTGAAACAAGGAACGGTTTAGTTTTCTACCATGTAAAGATAGTGAACTTTTATTTTATATGATTCATATATTTTTAAGAATATCTTTATCATATTTTGAAAACTAACTTTGGAAAATAAACTAATAATAAAAAAGTCTAAATCAGATGTTTTATCTCTTAAATGCGAGACTATTTTTTGCCAAACAGATTAATGATTCTTTGTTTAAGAGTGGATAGGAAGTAATTTTTTATGGGAGATTGTTAAAGACATAGTTTCGAGTTTTTTTTATTATTTTTGGTTAAATCTACATTATTAGGTTTAACCGTTGACTGATTGTTTGTTAATAAGGTTTAAATACGAGACTATTGTTTGGCAAACAAATTAATGATTGTTTATTTAAGATTCGGTAGGACGTAATTTTTTACACGAGATTGTTGAAGATATAGTTCTGATATTTTTTTTACAAATTTTTTGGTTAAATCTACATAATTAGGGCTTTAATAAGGTTTATAATGCCTTGAGAAACAAGTGCACTTAATTATGTAATTAAAACAAACCCAATCCAATGCATGAATTTAGTTATAACAAGACAGACACGTGTCCTTTAGTTATCAGTAGACATGGTAATGGTGCAAGCAACAACAACTGAAATTAGGGGTGTTCAAAGTCAAAATATCCGATTTTCGTATATCCAAAAATTGGATAATCCAAAATTTCGAATGTGTAATATTGGGATCGAATCCGAATTTGAAATTTTGGATATCCAACTTTCGGATATCTGAATTTTTGGTTTCGGATAATCGGAAACTAAAAAAAATAAAATAAAATTCATTCCTCTTATGCTAAAAGTCTAAAATCAACCCTTTTCAAAACAAATATTCAATATATATAGCGTTTCATGTTAGTTTAAGGTTAAAATTGACTTGGGATGAATTAAATATAATATATATATATATAGATGTTCTTTAATATTTCGGATTCAGATAATCCAATTATCCGATTTTTTTTAAAAAATAGGATTTGAATCCGAATCTGAAATTTCGAATTATCGTTACATGACAAATTTCAGAAGAATTTTTACTCACCAGATGTTTAAACAAGGGATGATTTACTTTTCTACCAAGTAAAGACAGTGAAATTTGATTTTATATTATTCATATATTTTTAAAAACATGTTTATCATATTTTGAAAACTAACTTTGGAAAATAAATTAATAATAAAAAAGTCTAAATCAGATGCTTTATCTTTTAAATGTGAGACTATTTTTTGCCAAACATATTAATGATTCTTTGTTTAAGATTGCATAGGAAGTATTTCTTTTATGTGAGATTGTCAAAGACATAGTTCAGAGTTTTTACTCTTATTTTTAGTTAAATCTACATGATTAGGTTTAAGTGTTGACTGATTGTTTGTTAGTAGGGTTTAAATACGAGACTATTGTTTCGCAAACAGATTAATGATTGTTTATATAAGATTTGATAAGATGTAATTTTTTACGTAAGATTGTTGAAGATATAGTTCTGATATTTTAAATTTTTTTTGTTAAATCTACATAATTAAGGTTTTAATAAGGTTTATTATTATTATGCCTTGAGAAACAAGTGCACTTAAGTATGTAATTAGTTAATGTAATATTATTATGTGTATTTTTAGTAATAAAAGAGTCTAGGGGTAGTAGCATAAAAATTGAAAACTGTAATTATTTTATTTAATTTTAATTTTAAGCTTAAGAGATGTTATTATATGCTGTTAAAAAAGAGATGCTATTATATGTGTTTCGTGTTTAATAAATGCTGATTTATTTTTTCAAATATTGAGGAGGTGTAATTTGTCATTTTTTTAGAAACCTTAGCACTTGAAACAATTGAGCTTGCACTTGACTAGGCCCTAAAAAAAGGATAAGTCTAATGTCAGGTTTGTATGCCTTGGAGTGTCCGGGATTCATACTATTGATGACAAGAAAAGGATGCTAAACTTTCTACGGTTTGATGTTATTATATATTCCTGTAAGTTTTTTTTTTTTCTCATTTTAGTTCTTTCATTCAAATAATCTAACTTAATCTTTTGTAGCACTATCTTCCCCGGTAAGGAGCAACTCCTTTACATTGTCAATGATTCAGAAGTCGCCCTTGCTATTGAAGTTGAATATGGTGTTGTGTTGATATCTGGTACAGACTGCATCGCCTATGGATGCACCGCTAATGGTAATTAGGCTCAAGATGCTGGTTTAGGTCCCCTTTTAGGTGACCAGGGAAGTGGTTTCTGTAAGCCCCGTCCTTATTAATGACGAGGATTACCCAATTTAGGACTAATTACTTTGATAAACAACATTCACATTTACAAAATCTTAAAAGAGGTTTAGTGTTTAGCAAGGTTTAACTACCTTGGCCGAATTACATAATTAATTACAATGTTAACAATAGTTAAAAACATAATTCCTAAGTCAAACATTGTTTATTTTCAAAAGACAAGCCCATAGGGTAATCGTGACTATGCGGAAACGAAGAGATACATCGTTGGTCCTTCAAAAGTGAGCTTGATCCTTAATCGAGCCTAGCTTGAATGCACTTAGGGTCATACACGATTAAATAACCCGTTAGTGATTGATAATTGCATCGAAACATAGATCAAACGCAACAAAAATCCGGGCCCAAAGACCCACCGTAGCCTACGGCCTGCCATTCGTAGGCTACGGCTCGCTTGATGCTGCTGTTATAGTGTAGCCGTAGCCTACGGTCAAGAGTCGTAGGCTACGGTTCAGTCCTATGGCCCTTATGGAGCCTTCTGGACCATAGCCTACGGCTCATAGTCGTAGGTTACGGCCTAACCTGATGGTGAGCCTCCTTTTCTCATATCTAACTTGAACCATTTCGATTCGTTTTGAACTAGAAATTGGATAGAAAGTCCATACTTACTAGAGGTACCCCGGTTTACCCTATTTCCATTGTCCATGACTCATTTACCATTATTCGAATCGAGTTCCTCGTTTGACCCGTTAGAGAGTTCGGTTAGCGAAGGATCCTTTCGAGGAAACTAGAAGTGTACGAATTCAATTATCCATGACCCCTTGGCTGTTTCAAAACTTGAAACTCCACCCTCACATACCTCCATCCTATCAGATGTTAAAACCTGCAAGGTGGGGGGTTATTATATAGTCAAACCTTGCGCTTGTTACCATTGTGGCGAGGTCACCATGACTATGATCTACTTAGTCTATTTCCTCGGTTTCCCTCGCCTAGCCAAATCCTGTCAAGGTTCAACTATGTATAACATTTCCCACTCGCCTCATGGGTTTCCAAATCACAATTTCACCATTTGATTAACTAAGATACATATGCATTTACATGGTTTTAAGTCGTAGAACAACTTACCATATTCCGGGCCCTTCAACTTTAAGTTAGTACCGCCCTTTCTTCTCAAACTTTCCGACTTCACACCTATTTCATGTTACACACACAGACGTTTAGTCATTCATTCATTGTGCGTCCATTTCATGGTTCCACATAAACCGAATTTAACACATATTTCAATTATACAATTTATACATGTTTTCGTGAAATTTCATTCTTTCAAGCATTTTATCAAACACATTGAGTGCATAATTTCATTATCATTGGATTCATACAATTCAAATTCACTACCCCATGCTCTTGCATTATTAGACCTTAATATGATTCACAAACATCTAATTGGGCCTGATTATTATTAATTAACGTGCTCTACTGTAGTAATTTCTCAATTGAATGTGGAAGTCACTATTATAGCAATATCCCACTACATACATAAGTTCAAGAATTACTAAATAATCACATAGTTGCAATTTAATCATCTATGCAAAAATCATAAGCATCTTTAAGGTTCCTAGTCACTAGTGAATTTTTAATTATCAATGATTTCACGTTTCATGCAAAACCCAAAATCATCATCATCTTCTCAAATGAAGACTTTTGATGAAATAAGTGGAAACCATAGTTACCTTATGATGTTTTGCACTCTTGATGCTTAAGAAATCAATCATGCATAAAAGAAATCAGGATGTAGATGCTGAATTGTGCAAGAAGGAGAAGAGTATATGATGTGTGTGTGTGTATGTTTGGGTGTAATTGTCGATCTGAACTATGTGTGCTTTGACATTCACCAAGTTCACATTTACCCCTCCTACTTATGTTTATTATATTGACAATATTAGCCACACATTTATCTAGTGCCATTATTATTTACTAAGGTTTTTGTTCAAAACATGTTTTGTTTATATGTATTAAATCCCACATTTACAAGTTTAGTCATTAAGCATGTTTATGAGTTTTGGGGCGTTACAGTTTCGGGCTTGCCATCGACACCATGATTGTTGTCTTAAAGGTTGACACTAGATATGGCCTTCCAACATCCCTTCGAAATGCAATTTTACAACATACGGGCTTTGATTACCCACGTTAGCTCGTTAAGTATAATTTCTTTTAGCTACTCAATTATCCGTCTCCTCTTATATTATGTGTTCTTTGTTATTAGTTTTTGTACATCTTTCTTAGGTGGGTGTATGATTCCAAATAGGGGGAGATGTCACACCCCGCCAAGGCGGAAACGCGAGGTGCGACTTCGAAATATTTCCAAGCACAAAAGGTCACACGAGCATTGATTAAAACAAAGTAGGAACTTTCATTAAACAACCAAATCCGTTCAACATAAGTTAATTGTTTAATTCTAAAACCATTATATGTAAATGTCTAAAATTATTATGACAACACAACGGTCCAAAAGAAGGTATCCCACAAATGCTCGCACGCGACCCCTGCAAGTTCCATTGTCCATGCTAATTTCTTGAAAAACATGCATGTAAAATGTATGGGTCAACATAAAGTTGATGAGTTCACGGGTTTTCTATATGGTGGACATGTAATCTAAAACCGACTAAATCATTGCCTAGCTAGGGCAATAATTGATATGTGATCTGACATGAGCCCATAACCAAACCTTGACATGTTGTGCCTCGCCCATTGTACACTAAAGACAATGAAATAATGTGAAATACAAGCACTCTTTCGATATCTGTCATCCGGTTAGAGCGACTGACCAAGAATTGGGGTGTCAACCCAATAGATCTATCCAGGTGTTTCACAGCTAAGTCCATAGCTAATGGTTATGGTATGATGTATGACACGAGGGCTTAATGGATCCTGAACTGTACTGTCTCATGTTCACATAGTAGGCATGTATTGTTACTGAAAACTGTACACATGTTTTTCCCCCGGAAAAATGTAAAAACTGTAAAAAGGGGCCGTGAATACTTACTTGGTGTCTAAATGCTAGCCTAAACTGAATTTGGCACTGTGTGTCTGGTCTAGGAGCCCTAAATGCAGTTAAAAGCAAATTAGGTCTATGTTTGGCTCTAACTACCATGCAACTGTTCACCCGAATGTATCACCTATGGACTAGGGGCTTCTGTACCACTATCCACGAGTGTCACACTGTATGTGTTAATAATTGTTCGTTTTGTTATCCTGGTGGCTATGTTTTATTCCTGCTTTTGGCAAAACATATGTGGTGACTCACTAAATGTTACCGAGTGTTACTTACGTCTCAGTTAAGTAGGTTTAGTATGGCACATGTATATATCTTGTGACAGTTTTGTATAAAAATAACACATCCAAGTGTCTTGCCTTTGTTTATACGTGCATATCTTTATGTTTTTGAGAAAACGCATGTGTTAAGCTAGTTAACACATGTTTTATTATTCTTAACATATGTTTATAAATCGAACCATGTTGTATATTGTATAATTTAGGTGAAATACGTTGTTCTTGGGCCGGGTCTTGGCCTCTTACACACGCACGCATACATATATGTATGTGTGTGTGCTTGCAATGTCCATATCCATGTGTTCTAAGGTGTATGCATCAATGTGAACATGTGTGTATACATAACTAGAACATTGAACCTTTATCATCAAAACTTGAGTTGTTAAGTTAGTTTCAAGAATAAATGTTTTGTGGAGTGTGCGAGTACATGTAGGCTTCAGGTGGCCAATATGCATAACTAATGATCATGTAAACAAGACTAAAGTTCGGGTATCATACCTCACGTGTATAGCCGAGTAAAACGAGAAAATAATAAGCTAACTCCTCACAAGAAAGCTCCTAAATGCTAGCTAAAGGCTTGGAACTCCCTAGTGATGGTGTAGTGTGGCTGAAAGGTGTTCCTTGGGCACTTGGGGGCTTCGACCGAAGGTAACAAGAGAGGAAAAGAGAGGTTTCAAGTGTTAGTGAGTTCTTGAGAGGTTGTGGTGTGATCCAAGTATGTCCTAGTGTCTCTATTTATAGGTGACTGGTGTGAGGATGAGTGTGGTTTCATTGGTTCACAAACTAGGTAAATCAAAGGTATGCTTTCACGGAGTGCTAAAGTGGGATCGATTGCTTGGGAAAGAAGTTGACTTAGAGATTTGTAAGGTAGTGTAGGTACTTGGGGTGTTTTCGGCCGCAAATGGTCTTGGGGAAGGGGCATTGTAATTGTGGTAAGGTTTACATAACAATCCCTCTCATGTGTTCTATGTTGCGCTATCTTGGTGTAAGGAGTTGACCTTGACTCAATAGTGGTTTGTCTTGGGAATGCACTAGCCGAAACTTGTGTATGTTGGTGATATATTTGGATGGTCAAAACTCATGGGAAATGTAGAGGTGAATAGTTCATGCCTTGTTGATGTTAAGCATGGATGGATGTGTAACTAAATAGGCTTGTGACTAGGAAGGAAAATAGACATGTGTGTGTGTATATGCAAGTGTGTATATGTGTGTGTATATGCGAGTGTATATAGATAGTTTTGTCACTTCTCCACTCTATGTATGTGTGTGTATAGTGTCATATATATGTGTGTATGTATAGAGGTGTGAGTGTGTCTTGTACTAGTTAGGTAGTGTCCAAAACAATGCACACTTTCTTTCCTTGGGAATAAGTGAGCTGCAAATTTCATTGGGAAAGAACAAGACATTTTAAGCAAGTCAACATGTGTAAGTGTTGTTCACTAAGGTGGACTAGATCCTCTTAAGGCAATGGTCTTGGATTTGATGGGATCTTGTTGTGCATGTGTGTATGTATGGCCGTAGGCATGCATGTATGTGTGTTAGTGTATTTGTTTGATCCTCATGTTCATGTAAGTCTAGATGGATCAAGTTCAAGGTTACAAGTGGACGTTTGCTTGTACACGTACTAGTTTACTACATACATGTTAGTAACCTCTTTTGTTTATGTTTGATTTTGTCCTTGTCGGGTAACAAGTTGGGAATTCTTGTTCAATTGCATGGATTTCCTATAGTCTAGTAAGGCATATTTAACTAACCGAGGCTTTGTACTAACTAATGTGTCTACTGTTAGACTGCATGTCTCGGGATTGTCTCGTTGGAACCCTGTATGATCCAATTATGACATAATAGATGACATGGAATGCTATGCACAATGTATTCACGTGCAGTTAGATGTGCGGATATGACCTGTGATTTCGACGGGTGTCACGTGAGATTACGGCCCTGGCTCGCTATGTGTTGTTGGAGTTTATATGTGAATGTGAGTTTTTCTTTGTCCCACATTGGTAGGGGAAGGAAAGTTGGATGGGTTTATAAGGGGAAACCAATTGGAAAGTTTTAAAATATTAAGTTACATTATACTTGAGAACCTACCCGTGCGTGTAGGGGGCGGGGTGAAAAAACGGGTTCCGGTTCAAAAATTTCTGAACTAACGCGACGCCTACATGACCTGCGGACAAGAATGTCGCTCCAAAAATCCGGGTCCGCGTGATGCTGGGTTTTGCTGCCCGATTTTTTATTTTATGTAACTAAAACTGGTTTTCCACATGCGTGCTATCAAGCGAGTTTAATTGCCATTAAACGATTTTAATTGAGATTATTATTGCAGCTCAAAACTCATTTTCGAATTCCATAAGAACATAAATATTGTTCTAACAGAGGACACACTAGATACTCGCAGCAACCTGTACCAGCCCCATTACGATCTGATTTCAGGCAAGTGACAAGTCCGGCAGTGAACCGCCGCTGTTAAGAACCGGTGTACCCGGGGAACAAACCGCGAATCTGTTTAAGATAATTGTGTCAAACACAAGCCCGGTTTTTTGTTGCTGTTAGTCTATTTTATTGTTGTTTGCTTTGTTGTTTCACTTTCCTCTTCGGATTCATAGTAAGTTTTCTAAAAAACTTAAACAGATTCTTGTATTAACAGTTTTCTAGATCTTATTTTAGTGATGGAGAACTCTCAACCCATGTTTACTGCTCCTCACCCGAATTTAACTTGTCTGCTCTTTACACATATGATGTTGCTGATACCACTACTTTATTGGCACCATTGCATACTGTTGTAGCAAGCCACGTTGAAAAACCCAAGAAGTGCACTGGTGTAACTTCAAACGTTGGCAACAAAAGATGCTCTTTTATTTGACAACGTTGAACCTTATGAGGTTCTTGGGTTTATAAGGGTAAACAAATTGGAAGGAATTAAAATATTAAGTTACATTATACTTGGGAACCTATCCACGCGCGCGTGGGGGATGCAAAAACGGGTTCTGGTTCAGAAATTACACGACATGCGGACACGAATGTTGCTCTAAAAATCTGGGTTCGTGTGATGCTGTGTTTTGCTACCCAATTTTTTTATTTTATGTAACTAAAAGAAGCTTCCAGAGACAGTTTTGAGTCTCATGTCTTCAGTTGCAGTTAATAGAGATTTTAATCCTCCTGGTCTTCCGTATGCCTGTAATCAAGAGAGTTTAATTGCCATTAAACGATTTTAATTGAGATTATTATTGCAGCTCGAAACTCATTTTCGAATTCTATAAGAACACATGTATTGTTCTGACAGGGGACACACCAAATACTCACAACATACACTCATGGCAATCCATACCAGCCCCATTACGATCTTATTTCAGGCAAGTGACAAATCAAGCAGTGCACCGCCGTTGTTAAGAACTGGTGTACCCTGGAAACAGACCGCAAATTTATCTAAGGGAATTGTGTCAAACACAAGCCTAGTTTTTCGTTGCTGCTAATCTATTTTATTGTTGTTTGCTTTGTTGTTTCATTTTCCTCTTCATATTCACAGTAAGTTTTCTAACAAAGTTATATGACTACATAATTGTCCTGTATATACATTTAAAGATAATATGTATAAATGTCCAAACAATTTCATCCTTTAAAATTGGTTAAGCATTGAACATTTGTCACTATGATGCGCATTAACGCATTTGTTATGATGTTAATTATTGTATTTCTCTACTATTAAAAAAAGTACATGCATAAAATAAAGAAGATGATTGGGCTTTGCAATTGAGTCGCGGATGTCCCTTGTTTCAATTGTGTTGAACACTTCGTGTCATATGGGTTTAATGGCCTTTTGATTATTGATCATAATAAGATGTATCGCGACTTATGTCTTGTTGTTTGGGGGTAGCCCTTGTGTCATGACTTGGATTCAGCTACAATTGTTAACGCCAATGGCATCATTAGGGTATAAGGGGTATACCTCATTACGGCACTTTAATCATGTGTCACTTCTTAGCCGTATACCTCTTATGATTTTTAATATTTTTATTATCTAGATGGTAATTAAATGTATACGAGAGATTCTTGATGTGTGTAGCATAAGTTACTTTCAAATTTCAATCAATTAATGTAACATAATTGGTAATGTAAATCCCAAAACTAATGATATAAATCAATATGATATCAGTTGATTACATTCGATAGGCGAAAACAATGGTTGTGATGCTTCAAGAACAATATTACACAAATACTTCAAAGCATACGATTGTATTCATTCAACAAGGCGTCTGATACTTTGCCCAAAACACAATGAGAACCGCTAACTTGATAATGAAAAAACAAAACAAAACATTATAGGTTCTATGTTTGCGACCCACATGGCCTAAACCCAATTCATTAGTCCACCGAGAACCTATGTGTTTTGTAACACCTCAACCAGTGGCATAAACATCTGGGTGTCACGTAGTAACAATTGTTCAATAACACATGACACTAATTAAAAATGAAATATTATTAATTTAGAATTAAATGTCGTACAAGAATCCAATTAAAAATACACATTTTACACAAAGAAATAAAAAATAACAATGAACCAATTTAATTAACTAAGTCCAAAGTCTGATGTGGTCACCAATCAAGCTTTTTCTGAAACATGCACGAAAATAATTTTTGTCAACATAAAATATATTGGTGAGCATTATTTAAATTTTATAAAAAAATACAATTAATGTGTCATATGATATCAATGCTAATGAGCACAGTAACAAGTATAAAGTTTAAAAGAACATCGTAACACAGGTTACGTTTAAGTTAACGATTTTGCATAAAGTATATAAGCTACATTCATGTTTAAACTTAAAGTACAAAGATAACAAGAGATGTATATAAATTGTAAATGAATATAAGTTACATGTAAGTGGATGTGTAGAATTTACATACGCGTGTATGAATCACCTTAAAAATGTGAAAAGTAAAAAGAAGATAAGTAGCAGTCATCTTTAGCACTCATCTTATTTTTATCTTTATTTAATACAATCTAGTTTTTACTTCTTTTGTTTTTAAATTTACTTATGTGTTTTTTAACATTCATCTGTACACGACGTTATATCTACCTATCACTTTGTGCTTTTTTTATCCACGTTTCGATATTAAAACTGACCCGCGCACACGAGGCATTACTACTTGTGACACTTTATAAAAAGCACAAACAAAATAATAATACATTAACAGCCCAACAACTCCACCAAAACCGAAACCAGTGTTCGTTAATCTTCGATCCATAAATTAAAAAAAAAAAAAAAAAAATCTCAACATTATAGAAAATTAGTTATATGGGTATGCAGGTGACAACGGTCGGTTAACTGATGTCATTATTTTGGAGTGTCATTCGTCAACTAGCAGAGATTGATGCCATGGTAATATAAACAATTCATTTTCCATCCCTCTTTTTTTCATACATATTCGTTAAAAAAAAAAAAAAAATTATGTTCAATTAGTTAATTAACTGTATACAACATACAATCACATCAATTTGTTGATATATAACAAATTGGTGTTTGAATGTTTGATTCTTACAAGTCTTGTTTGGGTTGTTGTGAGTCTAGTAGTTATTATTATTATTATTATTATTTTCATCGGCTAGATCAAGTGGTAGCGCGCACACTTACTTAAGAACCCATGAGACCCGGGTACGTCAAGCGCGCTGCTTCCAAGTAGGAATCGTTGATTAGGGCTTTTTGTTTCTGAAATTAGTTTGATTTCTTTGAATAAATTTGGAAGGTAGCAATACATTGCCATAGATTTGTGAGTAGTTCATGAAAAGAGACTAGGGTTAGGTGTTTGATTTGAAGTTTGACTGGTTAATTGGAGAATGTAGTCATGGTGGTTCTGTTTGATGGCTGACAGGAAAGAAAGAATCATATGTGTATAAATTCGACATGGTTTACCGGTCAAACTCAAGAAAATCGACACGTTTTACGCCTTTGCTTTCTTGTATGTGGCGGTTGGTCTAACATATTGATTTGGGTGTTATATAACTTGTAAATGTCTAAAATATTTGTTAGCTTTAGTTTTGCCTTATTCATGTAATCATGTCTATCTGGTCTTTTATCTGTTATTAGTTATTACTATAGTTTTCGTCCATCTTGTGTTGTCGGTAGTTTTCTGCGATTGTTTTTAGTACTTTAGTACGCTTTTTTTCGCTGCTGTTTTGAACTTTTGATTTCTTAGGCCACAGTGTATGTTATTGGGATTTGGGATACTATTCTTTACATGTCAAGATAAGGTTTTTCG
Organism: Ambrosia trifida; assembly: GCA_028751855.1. Taxonomy (NCBI): domain Eukaryota; kingdom Viridiplantae; phylum Streptophyta; class Magnoliopsida; order Asterales; family Asteraceae; genus Ambrosia; species Ambrosia trifida. The sequence continues at coordinate 128,251,150 of CM054129.1, forward strand.
AGTCGAGGGGTCTTAGTGGGAGGCTGGGAGCAGACTCTTTATCTTCTGGTATAGCGGAATGGTTTGTCTTCGTCGTACCCTCCCCATATCCTACCATAGTACCATTTACTATTTAGTGGGATTTACTGGGCTTGTTTGTTTGTAAATGTCTAATTACTAGGCCAATGACTTTATTAAAGTACACGTTTAGTTAAATGTGGCAATCTCTATTTGAAGAATTTGTTCCATCTTAAGCATGGTTTAAAAAAACGGGTGAGGCGTGCCTCAAGGCAAAACGCTAAGAAAGTGAGTCTGAGGCGCGCCTCATGGGGTTCAGATTGTACATACAACTCTAAGGATGAGACACTAAGAAAATGTGTGCCTCAGGTTTGCCTCGGGTGGTTTAGGGTGTTTTTTATGTGTTTTTTTTTTTTTTGGTGTTTTAGACTTTTTGGTCAATTATTTTATTTTTGATGTGAAGTTTTTGATGTTTTAGACTTTTCTAGGTCAATTATTTTATATTTTATAAGATACATAATTTTTATATTTATTTTTTGACTGCGCCTCGAGGCTCGTTTCCGTTCTTTTAAACTTTGATCTTAAGATTGAGAGATGTATATTATCCAAGGGTAATAGGAACACGATGCTGAGTAAGAAAGGTGATACAATCTTTATGTTTAAAATTAATTATTTATTTTACCAGGTTCTTGCATTTGTTTTTAAGGTTGTCTTTAGATCCCTTGTTGGCAGAACGAATAAAGATAAAATAAAACTTGTTACTCACAAAATTTATTTGTGTTTGGTGTGGGTCATTGCTTTGCCTTTTTGTACTTTGTATGTTCCTTACAAAGAATCAGCTACTGATCTTAAAGAATCAGAATACAGTATATGTCAAATAAAAAATGGTAGACTTTGTTTTAGTCTTCATCTCCAATTTTTTTTTTATCTTTTTATATAGGTAAATGTTATTTTATATATTGATATAGACATATAGTTGAATGGTCTATCAAGCGCCACAGGTTGAGGGGAAGAGAGTCTGTGTGTGACCTTCTATTGTGGTTATAAAGAAGCATGTTTATATAACTTTAGTTACCAACCAACTTGCTCATGGTTCGAACACACACTCAAGGTGCATAGGCCTCGCCTGTGGCCTAGGCGCGAGGCGCAAAAAAAGCGAGGGCGTGAGATAAAAAAATGCGAACAAAGAAAATAAAGTAAAAATATATTAAAACAATACTATCTTTCATCTAGCTAGTATCAAAAGATTTAAAATATTGATGTATTAGTGTATAAAAGTAGTTTTCCTTAGATTAAAGTAGAAATTTGGCTGGAATCTAGCCATAATTTAATGAATTTGGCTAGAAACTCTCCGCAACATGGGATTCTAGCTGAAATCTGCGCCTAAACCATCACCAGGAAAATTAAAGCGCAATTTCCACGACTCAAAGCGCAAATGCATCACCTCGCCTAAAAAATGGTCCTTAGGCGCAAGAGGCGATGGATTTTAACAATTATGGATAGACTAGAGGTCTTGAGTTTGAATTTCACACGCGTATATTACTATTAGAGTTGCAAGATGTATGTGAAAAGGTGGAAGATAAATCATATTGCATGTACTTCTCACTACTTCAACTCTTTTAAGAAAGTTCAATATAGCGATAGTCGATAGATGAAATATGATACGATTGTTATTTTTAATTCACTATATACAGGGTACTTCAAAGAAGGTGATAACAAGGGAAGACTGGGAGAAAAAACTTAATGATGTTAAAATTCGAAAAGAAGACATGAATAAATTGGTTATGAATTTTCTTGTCACCGAGGGATATGTTGATGCAGCAGAGAAGTTTCGCATGGAATCTGGCACTGAACGTATCCCTTTTGTATATTTAACGAGTTCTTTGTAATGTTATTACATTGGTTTGCATACTTTTATAGTTTTATTTCATTTCCTTGATTTTCCTTATAGACAAATAGCAGATATAGACCTTGCAACCATTACGGATCGTATGGCTGTTAAGAAGGCTGTACAGTCGGGGAATGTTGAAGATGCAATCGAAAAGGTTAATGATTTGAACCCCGAGGTTAGTTGCTTCTTTTACTTTGCGGTTGCTTTTACTACTCGCTGATTGAAGGACATCCTAATCATTGTAGAATTTATATTGGTTATTTATAGAATTAAAAAAAAAAAAACCCAATAAACTGTTGGCGGGTCAACTTAACTGATCCATTGCACAACCACGTGTGGTACAAGCATGTGGCATTTTGTCCCTAATTATACAAAATTCTAACTTTGTTGGTATGAAATTTCACTGATGCGTTTTCAACGTGTGGGGTTCATTTCTTTTATGTAATAAATTCTAATGGGATACACAAAGGGGAGGAAGATGGTTTAGCTAGCGAAGCCTGCTTATTTCATCATTAATTGTTATTGTATTGTTTTGCGTTATAAAGATGTTAACTTGGCACATATTTTTGTGCAGATTCTAGATACAAACCCCCAGCTATTTTTCCATCTGCAGCAACAAAGGTTGATAGAATTGATACGGAACGGAAAGGTTGAAGAGGCTTTAGAATTCGCCCAAGAGGAACTTGCTCCAAGGGGAGAGGAAAATGTAATTTCTGACTTTATTTTACTCTCTCTCTCTCTCTCTCTATCTCTTTTTACAAACTACTGTTTTATTAACACATAATCGCCAAAAATTACATCAAGATAGCGGGCAGGCGGGCAACAAGCTGCGCCGCCACCCCTTTCTGGACGGCAAACCCTTACCTACTAAAAAGGAACCCATGCCCCCCCCCCCCCCCCCCCCCCCCCCCCCCGCGCGGAGTCGAGACACTGCTATGAATAACCCCTTTAAAGCATAAAAATTGCGTAACTTGAAAAAGGAACATCGTTCTTTCATGTTTTAAGTTACAAAGATCATGACTTGTTTCCTTGCCTTCTCATTCTTGAAAGGTATTTTATATATTTGACAAATAGTAACACCTTCCTAAGCATCATTTGTTGTGTTAATGGATATTTGTTGCTTAGGTATATTAAAAATAAGTTTCAAATCTATTGGATTTTTTTTTTTAATTTTTTAGGAAAGGAGAACTCAAAAACATCATAAATATTGGTTTAATACTTCTTTTGTTCATATCTTTGTGGGTCCAATGTAAGTAAATTGGACTTGTTATCACGTTATTTCTTATAACACTCTATAAATGGGACCCTATACCCACGAAATATAAACATTACGTAATTTTTCTAAAGATAAGATCCCACCATTGCAGCAAAGCTTTCTAGAGGAGTTGGAAAGAACGGTTGCACTGCTGGCTTTTGAAGACGTGAAGAATAGCCCTGTTGGAGATCTTTTAGACATATCACAGCGTCTGAAAACCGCAAGTGAAGTCAATGCAGCGATCCTTACAAGTCAAAACCATGAAAAAGGTTAGTCCTTATTGAATTATACATGAATAGTTGTGAGCAAAGTAGTGATCTGAATTTTGGCAGTAGTATTAAAGTTCACATTTGCTGCTATGCATTTTTTTCATTTGGTTGATCTGGTATTTTGTTTCATGTGTCAAGCATAGGCTGTCAAAAGCTACAGTTTAGCATTTATAAGATCATACCTTACTTCGTCAGTCTCACTCTTTATATAAACAGCTGAATGCCACCCGAAAGACACCTTGACTTGACTCGTGTATGAAGCACTAGTGAATGAGAGAACGGGTATCTAAATGAGCGGCTTGGAAGGGTTAGGGAAGAGATCATGGGAGGTTGGGTAGTAAGTCAGAACATATACGAGTAAATTTTTAGTGCAGGTTAAAATGGGTTCTTTTGAGTTTTGACCCCACAATTCTTTCTTTTTTACCAAATAATAATTAATGTATTACGCTTCTATTTTCTGTGGCATTTCAAAAGTCATGAAAGTCCTCCTTGAGCAATATTAATCACACAAATCGTTCAGAAGAAGATGAAGAACACGGTTGAAAACAAATTCGAAGAGAAAGCATGAGAAACCAATTTTTTTTTTTTTTTTTGTTTAAATCATAATCTTGCAAGTTAAATTTTCATTTTTTTTTTTTTTGATAAATCAAAACCATCTTCGGTAAGAAGATCAGAACTCGATTTAGAAAAGTATGAAAGACAAACCTGGTGAGCCTGTAGCATAGGTGCAACATGCTGATAAAGCGAGGGCCCAAGATAAGCAAGGCGTGCAGTATAAAAGGACCATCTTTAGCTGTTTTGGGCTTGTTTAGATTCTTTTTTTTTTTTTTTTTTTTTTTTTTTTTTTGGGATCTTTGCGCCTGGATGGATGCAAGGCATTAGTGTTCTGCCTTTGCTTGTTTGGACCTTTGCGCCTGGATGGACTCAAGGCGTTATTGTTGTGCCTTTGGCTACATGGCATTCTGTGAAACAACAATCAGAGGTAAACATAAGGATCCAGTCATAATTTGTTTAGTAGGTAACCTGCTTATCTATCTTAATACTTGGTTTCTGTTGTGTATTCAAAAGATTGGAAACGAAGCAAGTGGTGCCAGAGCGAATAGTACGGACTGTTTGATTACTTCTATCTGATACATAGACATTTTGGTCATTAGGTTATAGTTTTCTTGATAGCGTCACATTAACAATATTCTTCCAAGATTTTGTTAAATGGTTGATTGGGTGCCGGATATGTGTATTCCCAAGAATATAGTGGTTCTTTGTTAACAAGAATAGGAATCAGGATATCGTTGCTACTTCGATACGTTTAAGACAGTGGTACCCTTGTAAGAAACCTGCCATATGCGTTAGTGCGTTACTGGTGGTAAAATGGGCGGTTCTATCGGGTCAGATGGTTATTTGTGTGGGTCAAGTTGGGGCCAGATTTACTCACAGCACTTGTCCATATTTTCTTTTAAAAAATAATAAGCATCTAAAAAATATGATCACTAAAACTTTAAATAATAATAATAATAATAATAATAATAATAATAATAATAATAATAATAACCTAACTTAGGTCCCATACTTCGATGCATCAAAAAAATACTTTTGACCCGTTTGACCCATTTCTTTGTTAACGTAGTTATTCACTTATTTTACTTGACCCGTTTAACATGTTATAAAGATAACCAATTGATTTTATCTGCAAGTAAACGAGTTGATATGATTCACATTTCACAGACCCGAAGCTACCAAGTTTGTTAAGAATGCTTATATGGGCTCAAAATCAGCTTGATGAAAAGGCAGCTTATCCGCGAATTACAGATCTTTTCACAGCTACTCTTGAAGACCCGGCTGTTTGAATCCTACATTCTTTACATGCGGCTTGAAGAGTTAGATGATCATGAAACAGATATGTGGTTTGGTGTTTTGAATTGAAAATGTTCTCATGATGTGTTGCAATCTTGAAAATCAGTTGTCATGAAAATTCTATGTTGATTTGTATGGAGGATTTTAGCATGATTCAATGTGAAGAATATATAAATTAAAAAACTGTTCGATAATTTTTTTTTACTATAACTGAAAAGAATTTATTTTATTTTACCTTTCTGGAATGTATGCACAATAAAATGGAATTTGGTTCTGTTAGTAAATTAATCATTACAATCAATGTTATATTAAAAAAAAAAGTAACACATTTTTTTTTTTTTGTAGATTTTGGCTGAGGGGTGTGGAAGACGGGGAGCTGACGTGGCACCTCCCCCCCCCCCCCCCCCGGCTGAAATTTCGGTGCAAACAGGGAGATCTCTCCCTCCTCCCGAGCTCTTCTCTCTATCTCTCTCTCTTTTGGTAACACTGATGAGGTGGCACCGGTGTTGTTTCCCCGACAGCACCACACCTCACGGTCTTATAGGGAAGGAAGTACGTCAGTAACATAATTTTTTGTAGATTTATAGGGAAGGGAAGGAAGTATGTCAGAAACATTTTACATCTAATTTTTTTTCCAGTGTATAAAAACACTTGGACATTTCAAGCTTGCATCGTAATACTCCTTGAACCATCTTCTACCGTTGTAAACTCATTGAATCGTCTATACGTCTTAATTTGTCATTGAACGAATTCTAAACCATAAAGATTACTTTTTTTCCAAAATAAATCGATTTAAAAGAATAAATAGTAGATACGCGAACTTATAAATGTTACATGACATACTAATTTCATGTTCATTAGACATTTTCGACATGGTATCGGCGCGTAAAAGAGAATATTTGATATTATTTATTTCATGTGTCCATGTCCTCTAGTCGAGTTTAGCGTGAAAGGCGTTTGATGGTAACATGTGAGTGAGGATGAAACATAGCCCGAACACTTTTTTAATCTATAGTCCTTTGTTTGTTAGGGGTTTGATTGTTGGAAGGAGACCAAAGTATTATCGGGCTCCCTTTAAACATTAAAAAGCGAACACCTTTTTGTTCTAAAAGTTAACATAGGAACAACCCTATTTTAATGACGAGTACAATTAGAGGTCCTCACTTTAAAACTTCTCTAAAACTGCCGGAAATTAAATGACATGTACTACCTACCACAATCTATTTTGGGATTATGTTGGTATAATTGGTTATGATGATTAATGTGGGGTTAGCACTCTAGTGAGGCTTATACTTATTAGGACAAGGGGTGTGGGAACGTCTCCGGCCCAGAAATAGACGGCTGGGGCCGTCCACACCGCCCCCTTGGGCATGTCCTCGTCCTCAACGGCCTTCACAAGATGGAGGCGACTGACCACTTGGTCAAATTGAACCCCTTGGGCTAATGTGGAGGACCATTCCCAAGGATGGGCCTCCCTTCACACCCCATAGCCTTAGAGGGAAGTCTCATGTCTAAACTTGAGCAAGAGTAGTTTAGATTAATTTGGTGTAAAATAGAGTGGGGTAATATTCACCGTTCGAAAGAAAAATGATTGATGACTCGTGACTCGTGACTCGTTCAATAAGAAACAAAATTGAAATCAAGAAATGTAAATGGTGTTTATCATATGTAGGTACAAAGATAATAAGAGGTAGTTATTATTATGTTTGGTCTTTCGTACCACTAATACTGTTCGCTTTGCTCACGAAAAGTTTGGGTATTTGTTTTTGTTGCCAAACTTGAGACTTCCTAGGAGGTTACGCGTGTTAATACTACTCCCACCATAGCACACGTAACTATGGAGCTCTCTTCTTATCGACTAGCTTAAGCCCCAAAACACATTGGTGATTTAAGAGGTGAAACATTTCTTATTAACCAAGGAGCTCTAATGTTCACGTTCGGTATAGGATTTGTCTAAGATGTTATAGTTATGCAATTATAAAACCTTATTATGAATCACAATCAATGATACTCATTTTGTATCAAACAACCCTCTAATTGATTGTTCATTAGAAATGTTAACGTCGCGATTTGAAACCATATAACTAACTCTCTAAGTAATTTCAATGTTATCATTGTTATTTGAAACCATATAACTAATTGTTTAGGAGTTTATATAAATATTGAAAGTGTACAGTTATGATGATGATAATAATAATAAATTAATAATAATAGATAATGGTGACTTGATACAAACATCATCAAATTTAGCGACAGAAGAAAAAAAAAAGATGGTTACACGGTTACAAAATCGTCTTATGTATGCGATTCTCATTTTGTTTGATAGTTAATTGTTAGTTAGGGAGACCAGGGCCCATGCGCTATGAAGACAACGGCTAGGAAGCCGAATCGGCTACACCGGCCCGTCTTGTTCGGCTTTCGATCTCGGCTTTCCCTCGCCGAATGCAAAACCCATTTCACAACTCTCTCTCGCTCTCTCTCTCTCTCTAAAATTTTTTAGGCTAGTTTAGACTAAGCGTTTTCAGTGTTTAGGCTAGTTTGGTATTGAAATGACGTAGTGCGGCGATACTATCGGGTGATTTGAAACCAAACAACTAATAGTTTTTTTTTTTTTGAACGGCAAATTTCTTCTCCTTGTAGGACTTGAACCCATAACCTCTTTTTTAGGTATTCCTAGAAGTTTTGCTTCTACCATTGGGCCTCCAAGTTAGACGTTCATACAAATATTGAAAGTGTATGGATTTGAAAAAAAAAAAAAAAAAAGACAATAATAAATAATAATGACTCAATACAAACATGAAATATTAGTAACCAAGTAATCGTATAATCCATCCAATGCTCTTTTGTACTAGTTTAAGTCAATCAAATTAATGTTGTGTTCTCAATTTTACTTAAAGAGAGAACAAAAATCAAAGGAAAAAAAAGTAAATGGAAAGATGAAGGAAAAGTGTTTTTAGATAAAAAAAAAAAATTTGGAAGGAAAGTAGCTCAATTGGTGAATGAACAGGAGATTTCTCTTGAGGGTCTCAGGTTCGATTTCAACGAGGGACAAAATGAGAAATGATGGATGACTCCTGGCCTATGGTCACGAGTTCGAGTCCTGATCTCGCCCGGGTTTTACCAATCCTTCACCGTCGTGCCTACGGGCGGGTGAGGGTTTGAGTTTTCCCCGGTTTCGGGAACTGTATGGGCGGGTCTGACTATGCCAGCCACCCGAGGTACGTATGGGTAGTGTGGGGAAAATTAGGAAAAGAGAAGAAAAGGAGAGATCACCTCCCTTTCTTTTTCTTTCCTTGAATGAACTCGGGAACTTTCTTTTCTTTCCCTTACTTGAATGAACTTAGGAACATAGCTTAAGAAACTTTTGAAATGCAAATCGGAGAACAACAAAGAATTTAAATTAACGAACTAAAACTTCAATATATCCATCAAATAGTTCTTTCCACTGACCGGGTCAATCCGTCGGGTCATGGCTCAAAACCTACATTAACAACCTAGTAAAAACTAAAACCCATTTAAGGATCCGAATAAAACTAAAAACATCCGAATAATAGTAATAAGATCCGACTCGAATAACCTAACCCATTAGCAAAAAAAGAGACACTAAAAAGATCCGACCCATATAACATAGACCACCCATGTAGTAGTAGTAGTAGTACTCAAGGCAAGTGATTCTTGTTGCTTTTGCAAGGGTAGTTTGGTAATTTTGTAATGCTCAACCACATGATGATGTTGATGATGATTGTCTTCATGATGATGATGATATGTACCATCATCAAAGTTAAGAGCATAACTTGAATGATCATAATGAAAATCAAAATGTTTTTTGGGACTTCCAACAAATAATGTCTGATTCTTGACTGCCTTTTTCATGGCTGCTCTCATTCTCCACAACAAGCTTTTACATTGTTTCTTTGAGCATGTGTTCATCCACACTAGTCTCCCAATAACTCCCATTTCTTGAATAAAAAAAGTAAAAATAATAATAATAATAATAATAATAATAATAATAATAATAATATTACTTTTTTTTTTTGTTGATGAATCTTGAATCTTGATCACTACTCACTTCAAGAAACTGAAAATATAATAATATTGATCACTACTCACTACAAGAGTTTTAAAAAATTTTGGCACAAAGGAAAAGAGATGGTCTTTTGCTACAAGAAAACTTACAAACTTAGCACATACCTAGTGAGAATAATATGATGAAATTCCCACTTCAAGAAACTCTTGTAGAAAGAGAATGTGTGTTTTGCTACAATACCCACTTCAAGAAACTTCAAACTTCACACACAAACACATGAAGAAATAGTCAAAGAGATATTAGTGTAGTGGTAGAATATTAATTTCAAGATTATCATTAAAGGTTGCATAATGCATAAGGATTTAAAATTTCCATTTCAACAAAGAAAGAAAACTCACCATGTTTAGATACCCACTTCAAAAAAACACAAATTTGAAAAGAAAAGACAAAGATTTTGAAGAATCTTTGAAAAATGTATAGATTTTCAAGATTCCATAATTCCCAACTTTATGAAGAGTTTGAGACATGAACATAGGAAAAGGGTGGGGAGGTAAGATCTTTTGTACGTGGGATAGATTGGGGTTTGACGAGTACAATCATATAAAGTAAAAAAGAAATCAATACTTTATTATTTTTTGTTCAAAAAGTAGTTTTAGGTGTTTTATATAGGAAGCCTATCCCACTTTGATCTACACTCTATTTTACACTCTTTTCTCTTAAAGCTAAGATTTTTTATTATTATTTTTTTCTGAATTATGATGTACTTTTTTTTTAATCGGCGAATAATTGTGTGTCAACCACCCTTACGAGGCGTCGTGTCCAAGAATCGACTACTCGACCTCCAGCAGCCCCCGCCTTCTCCCGATGCGCGGAAACCCGAGCCCCACCCGCCCGAAGACACGACAGTGTTATAGAACTCGGTAAAACCTCGCCGCCCGTCAGATTCGAACCGGTGCCACCCGTATTCGATATTCACCCGGATATCAAACCATAAATGTTGGAAGTGGGGATTTAACCTTTGATCACATAGGTGAAACAAAAGCCACTCCACCACTATGGATGGATGAATTATGATGTACTTATTAGAGTATTTACATCCAGAGTCCATTAAATTATGTGAGTTGTTTCCTCAAATTATATAGGGTGGATGTAATTGGTTGTGGGTGAAGAAGGAGAAAATATTTGGTGAAAGCACCCGTTAACCCCTATATTTGAAAAGCTACCGACAGGTAGGCGTTCACACTACACTCATGCAGTTCTCAGAAGATCTGTTTTGTTCACGTGAAATATAAAAAAGTACCGACAGGTAGGCGTCACATAGACACAAGTGTTTTCACATTTCACTCACCAAACTCTTGTTGCGGTGAACTACGCCTCCTTACTTACTCCCCAAGGTATCATTGTTCACCTTCTTCCCTTGTATCTAGTGGCTACACAAGGATAGCCACACGCCCCTTCTTTGCGCCTGCCTATTGTAGTATTCTCCTTCCGTGTCCTGTCGATATGATAGTTAATGGCGCTTCACTACACCTAGCCACATCTACCTATTATATAAACCATCAACATACCAAGTGATGCTGGAAATAAATAAATGAATAACTTTAGTGAATGAATTTTAAGCCAAAGATTTGTTGGTCTAGTGGTTTAATGGTGAGGTGGGAAGGTATTCCCATTTTTTTGGACGAGAAACAGCTTCCCATTCATCATTAAAATATTACACTACACGATGGGTTTTATTAGCAAGTTCCTAGCACCCCAGGTATCTCACCCACACTTTATTTTTATAATATTACATTACAAGCTCAATAAATAAAAAGATACCCATTGTTCCCACGCCAAATCATTACTTTTGACCTATGTTTGATCCACAAGAAAGTCGAAGCTTGTACTACATCAAAGATCCCGTTTATATTCACTCTTTTCCCAACAAAAATTACATCATTTTGAGCTTTCCATATATGCCAACATGTGCTCAAAATGATCGCTTGTGTTGAAGGTTTCTCGTTAGGAGGTTTCCTTCCCAAATGGTCAAGGGTTCGGGTCCCACTCCTTTCAGATTTCTATAGAAAAAAGTCACTATTTTGTGCATGGGTGTTACTCTAGGATTCGGGGGGCGCGTGCTTGTGCGCGTCTTAGGATTACTCCTTGGAGCCAATTTGACTTTAAAAAAAATAACAATTTTAGTAGTTTTTGAGTGACTAAGGGTATACAACTTCTACTCACTAAATTACATAAAATTATCACTTTGTTTAGGATTAGACCCAATGTCTTCTCACCAAAATCCCTCCACAAGCAAGCACCATAATGTCAATATCATTGTAGTAAGCCCCATAATGTCAATATCATTGCAGTGCAGTAGTAGAGATATTGGTTAGCAATGATAGAAGGCCCAGAAGATCCTGAGTTCGATTATTGAGTCAGGTGGGCTTTACCGATAATTTCACCTTCGTGCCTACGGGTGGTTGGGTTAGCGGGTTTTATGTTTGATAACTCGGGTACTCTAAAAGTAATTGAATTTGTCAAAAAGGTTACCCAAGAGTGTTCGGGTTTGAATTGTTGGCAGTTAAAAAAAAGAGTAAGCCGCATGGTGACAAAAGTATCTATCTATTACAATAATTGAAAACAATAAATCGCAAATGACATTCAAAGAGGGCATCCCCCCATTGAGTGTGTCATGTGGCAATGACATGCCATTAATGATATAAAATTAAAGCTAAAAATGTCATGTGGCATTAAGTGATTTTAGGAAAAAAAATATTTAAAAACAAAATTAGATTTCTCTCTTTCTCATTTCCCCCCATAATTTTTTAACGTCTTTTATATATGAGATTTTTTAAATAAAAAAATTACACCAAATTAACAAGCGTTTTATTATCTTACAAACGAGTACTATAGTGCTATATAAAAAACAGAGAAAAAAACGACTATGTTTATGGGGTTTTGTTCATACAAGAAAAAAAAACATAAAGTGTTCAGGCAATTAATTAATCATGTATAGGCAAGTCACTAATTATGTCCAAACCAGTAAATATGAATTCTATTTTCAACAGGTGTTAGCATTGAAGTTATACATTGTTTTAGGTTATGTATTAATATTAGAGTTATACATTGTTTTAGGTTAGATGTTAACATTAGAGTTATACATTGTTTAAGGTTAGACATTAACATTAAAGATACATTGTTAATTGTTTTAGAACAGGTGTTACCCAAAACTTTTCTACATTTAACTGTAAAATTAATATGTCATATTAGATTTTTTAACCCCGGGATGCTCCTGGGGTATAATCTAGTTTTTAATATAATAATAATTGAAGTATGATTTTGTTGGAATTTAAAAGCGTTATTTAATAGGGGGTGTGTGTTGGATGGTGTTTCATCGGAAGGCTGAAATTCTATTACAATGCTGTGGGAAGTGAGCCTATAAAGAAGGTAGTCGTGTCTCTGTCTACCTGTATTCTCTGGACCATTGCTGCAGGCTATCAAACCCTTTCTATCCCTTCCATTCTTCCTAACATCTTTCTGTTTTCGCCATTATTAACTTATTTAAATCTATACACATTAATAAATAAAAATATACATATTTAATATTGTTTATATAAATTTTTTTAAAGTAAAAACAAAAATAACCGTTCTATATAAAATTACTTTTATATAATACTTTGTTACATCAGGTATAGGGATGGCAATGGGTCGGGTTTGGGACGGGTTTAGGTAATCCCAACCCCATACCCGATTAGGTATGTTTGTCCCAAACCCGGCCCAAAACCCGTCGGGTTTGTGTCGGGTAATTACCCATCGGGTATCGGGTATACCCGCGGGTTTCGGGTAAACCCATTAATTTTTAAAACTTACTCATTGAGTATATCAAACCAAAAACCCGACTGGCGTCTATTAGGTAACTATTAACCAATTACATTTACCATTATTAAATATATATGTAAATGATTACAATGTATAAAAATAAAATGCTTACGTCATATAAAAACAATCAAATACATAGATAACAAATAGTATACACTATCTTTTTGGTAATTTTAGCACAAGATGACAATGTAGATGGACAATTAGACATACATATTTAAAAAGATATATTAGAAATTATATTGGGTATCTAATCGGGTAAACGGGTATACTTTATCGGGTAATCGGGTCGGGTAAACGGGTATATCATCAAATCCCAAACCCGTCCCAAACCCGCGAAAAAAATAAAAACTAATCCCATACCCGGACCCATACCCGATTACCTGACTCCAAACCCGTCCCAAATGTGTCGGGTTTCGGGTTTACCCATCGGGTTCGGGTTTAATTGCCATCCCTAATCAGGTAACTTGTTTACTTTATAAAATGTAAACTAAACGGTCATCGACATATTTTATTACTTTTCCAGTTTTCCCTTTAGTTTATCAGATAAATGAAAAACTAACGTGATTTCCCAAAATGAACTTAGAAGCTTAGTGCATGTGTACTGGGGCTCTATGCATGGTGTTATAGGGTGTTTTAGCCTCCTATAGCGTCAGGCACACCGCCCTCTAGGCACTATGAAGGCTTTATGGCTTGGCTCGTTATGTACATAGCGAGAGAAGGAGATGTGAATGTTTTGACCGTTTGAATGTTATGACTGTTGGAAAACGGTCGATTATTAAAAAAAATTCATTTATAAATCAACAATTATAAAACACATACCATTCTCATTCAACAACACACATACCATTCAAACATAAACACATACAATTGAAAACATGAATCCTTTCGGTCGCGATTGCGTTCCTCAGTCATCCGGCTAGCCTAACCAACCCATTGCTCTTGGTTCGGTTCAAAACCAAGCCAGTTTTATGAACCTGTTAAACCAACCCATGGGATGAGACCTGAACGCGTATAACTTCAACATGGGAGGTTTCGGGTCATTCGAAGTGTTTGGGTCTTCTCAAATGTTCAGGTCATCACAAGCTTGGCAAACGGAGCCAAACTTTGTTCCGGAGACTCAGGAGCCAGAGCCGGAGCAAGAGCCAGAGCGATCAACTGGGCGACAAAGACGATCCCACAAAAACAAAGAAACTGAACCCCGCACGAAAAAAGTACAACCGTGGGACGACGAAGAGTTGTACGCGTTAGCCCGAGCGTGGATTAATGTTTCGAAGGATCCCGTAGTTTGCAAGATATATATTTTTTGTTATGTTATATTAATTTATACATGGTATTTTTTAACGCGCACTTATAATTTTTTTTTGGTTTGGTGTTTTTTAGCGAACTACCAAAATAAAGGTGAGTTTTGGAGATGAATCCGGACAATATTTTTTGGTCTCGTTGGTAGGGAGAAAATAACCAGGCCGCGGATTCAATATCGGGCAAGTGGAGCGATAGTAAAAGTAAATGCACCAACTTTTAAGGCATTTATCAACGCACAAAGTACGGTTGGAAAACCGGCCAAAGCGACAAGATGATTTTGGAGGCGGCTTTGGACAAATATAAAGCCACACACAGAAATTTTCAATACTTGAAGGTTTGGAGGCTGCTACTAGATAGCTCCAAATGGTCCAACGTCCGCCCAACAGTTGGAACTTCTTCATCTAGGTCTAGAAATATGAGGCCTACAAAGAAGTCCAAGACCTCCGACTCGGTTGAGCCTGAAACGCCAAAGAAAATGCGTATTTTATAGGGGAGGAAGGAGCGAGCTTCTGAGTGATCGACAATTTGAACGTGACTTTGAGTTTTACTCGAAGTCGCACGACCACTTAACCGACAAATCGTTGGGCATGTGTTTGAAACGCAAGGCCAAATCGAGAAAAACTATAATCTATGAGTATTTGTTATTTTTATTAGTATTTGTAATTTTTTTAGTATTTGTATTTTTTTAATTATTTGTAACCTGCTTCTTCCAATGTTTTATAGTTTGCCAAATATTAGTGTATTGGTTTCAAGTATATTTTTATGTGAAAACAAATACAAACTTTTTGTATTAAATAAACGAGTTGGCTCGTTTTTGACGAGCTGAGTCTGAGCTTAGCATTTCAGCTCGTTAAGATAAATGAGTTGGCCTGACTCAACTTTTAAATGAGCCGAGCCTAAGCCCACCTTGGTTCGACTCGGCTCACTTATAACTGGAATGTAAAACCTAGACTAGATAGAACGAGTCATAAATACAAGGAGTCATATCTCGATCATTTTGTTATAATATAAACTAGCTATTAAAGAATAATTATTCAAGTTCCTAATAATTTTAAGGTTATCATGTCAATAACAGATATTGTATGCAATTTAAATTTAAACCTATTGTTTTTAAAAAGACTCGTGTACATTTGTTAACTGAGGCAAAACATAAATATACGAAACCATGACACATATATTTGAATGCAACTATTGTAGTTCCCCTTTTGATAATAGCATTGCTCAATAGGTTTCCTTCGTTGATGGATCCTCAATACTAGATACAAACATGGTAATAACGAGGCCCCATTTGTCCCTTCATGCCTCAACTCTCTACTAACATAACACAAATTGTCTATACGTCAACTAACCCTGTAGACTGTAAACATATTGATATTGATATGCATTTTGTTCATGAAAAATAACGACATGTTAGTTTTAAGTTTTTTTGTGTTCTAATAGCCTTCCAATATGCTATCTGACCCATCTTCATTGACCAAACGTCGGCATCCATGTTTATCGTTTGAACCTCGAACAATGTGTTTAAATCAATTAGAGTACGGAGCCAGTATTTCGGTACATACTTATGCACATTGGTTTATTCAAAGCACATATGTGTGTAAGAGAGATTAAAATCAAGAAAAGTAACATTTTTAGGTGGTAAGGACACTTGTGTTTAAGTTTTATAAAAAAAAAAAATCAGTGTTTTTATATCTTTAAAACCATTTTTACTATATCCCACATACATTCATATTACATTGATGTACTATTAAGATTAAGTTATGCCCCCCCCCCCCCCCCACCCTCACAGGTTTTACCAGTTCACTACCGTCGTGCCTTCGGGCGGGTTTGTGGGCCGGGTTTTCCCTGGAACAGGAGACGGGTGGGCCGAAGGGCTCTGTCCGTACGGACTAGAGGCCGTCTGGGGCCCCTTTCGGCCATTGGGGGCCGCGTACAGAGTACCCGGCAATACTTTAGTCTATCGTTCAAAAAAAACAATGATCAAGAATGTGTACCAAATTTAAGTAAATATGGCATAATGATCACTCAAATCAAGTTTGGTTGTTTTTAAGCTAAATTAGTTGTGCTTGTGTCCAACATATGGTACCCTTGGGATTCCTTCTTATATCTTCCTTTTTGTCTTTATTGTCCTTCATTATTCTTTATAATCCCATTTTGTCCCACTCTCAAGCCCTTTTCACTTTTGCCTAGTGGGTCCCCCTGTTCTTCCACATGGTGGTCCATTTTTCGTAATTTTACTATTTCTTTTTCTTAACGGGTTCTTTTCCTTTTCTTGGAAATTAATATGGTTCTAATGTGATAGAGATTGATCAATCTCACCCACCAAACTCTATGGTCTATACAACCTTGTCCTGTCAATAATAATAATTTTGAAAATTTTATTTCAATTATAAATAAATCGTTTTTACTGTATCATGTTTAATGTTATTCAAATGTAAAAATCTATACCACTGAAATATAACTATTCATGAATTCTTGAAAATCATTAAGTTGAGGCAGTACGGTTTCTGAAACGAGTGTAGAAGGTGGTCCATAGTGACTCGTAGAGCCCTAAGAACCAAGGGTTTGTGTTTAGCAGGATAGGCTTTGCGATTCAAAAGGGGATAGCGGCGCAACTTGTTGCCCACTTACCCACCATCTAAATGTAACTTGTTTTGTCTTGGTGTTTATAATAAAAGTGAGTTATAGATTTAAAAAAATTAAGTTGATAAAGAATGCAATCTAACTTTACATTTAAAAAAAATCATTAGGTCACATTTAAAAGTATGATGGTATATGTATCAAAGGGTGAAGAGTTTGTCGATGGATGCAAAGAGATATATCTTTTATTCTTTTAAACATGAAACGTTACTAGCAAACAATCTAGCCATTGGGGTTGGTGGCCCAATGGTAGAAGCAAAGCTTCTAGGAACACTTAAGGGAAGACCATGGGTTCAAATCTCATAAGAAGTAGAAATTTACCGTTCAAAAAAAAACATGAAAAGTTACTAAGCCCGCTAGGGGTGGTTATCACATTGAATCATCCATCAAACTATGACACTAATGACTCATTGACTCCTCATTTCATCTCAGGTTATGGGATCTGGTGTACACTTCCTCCCTCTTCCCTCAAGTCTACATTATCTTTCCCCATCTTTAACCCCAACAAGGGGGTGGTTTCCCCTTCTCCTTTCCCTACACTTTCAACCACACTCTTAATATAATAATATTAAAAATAAATCGGGGCAGACAGGGATATATAACATTACTAGTTTTTATCCTGGGAGCGTCCCGGGTTGAAATATCTAATATGACATAATAAAATATCTAATATGACAACACAATTAATGACTTGCCAATATATGATTATTATTATTATTATTATTATTATTATTATTATTATTATTATTATTATTATTATTATTATTAAACAAATCTCTGCCATAAGTTATCATATTCAAATATAAAAAAACGAATCTTTGCGTCGGGGTATAAATCTAGTGCCATTATAAAATATTATATAATGTTAAATGAATTCGGAAGTTTGTAATCTATCATTCTAAAAAGAACTAAAATGAAATAAGGAAAAAAAGTTATTTATTGAAATATCGAACGCATTAGTCTAATGGTTATGTGTTGCGTTAAAAAATTCATGGGTATATAGTTCGGGTATTTGGGTATGTGGTTTCGGATAATTGGGTCGGGTATCACCTAATCTCAGGCCCGACCCAAACCCACAATTTTTTTTAAACTAATCCCAAACCTGACACAATACATGTCGGGTAATTACAAAAAATAATCGTTTTTTTTTCTCCGTTTTTTATATAGCACTATGGTACTCGTTGGAAAGATAATAAAACGCTCGTTAATTTGGTATAATTTTTTTCTTTAAAATCTCGTATATAAAAGATATTAACGTTTAAAAGTTATGGGAGGAAACATGAGAGAGAAAATAATAAAGGTTTAATATTTATATTTAGTAGATTAGGCATTTAATAGATTAAGTTAAACTATATTTAAACCATATTTATTCCTTTTTTTTAATTGGTCTAGAGTTGCCACATCACATGCTATGTGGCATATCTCAAAGGAGAGATTGTATAATATTATGACATGTAGGATTATTAGCTTTGCAATATATATATATATATATATATAGATATAGATATAGATAGATATAGATATAGATATAGATATAGATATAGATATAGATATAGATGTGTTTAACATATTCTTTTTCTTCTTCTTCTATTTCTTGTGTGTATGTGTGTAAAGTCACTTGTACAAATATTCCCTGAAACATATTATCCCATATACTTGTATCATTGTTTTGGAAAATGTCCTTAGATTGAATATTGCATATGGTTTTGTCACAACGTGTTTGCTACTTTTCTTACTAGGGGGTTTTGGGAATCAAATTTTGTTCTCATATAACTAAGCCACTATCTTTACCTTTTTTTTCGTTTTCAATAAAGGAAAATAATATTTAGATTCATAATCATCAAGAAGACAAGAAGTAAGTGCAATATAGGTTCCGGTCTTTATTTTTATTTTTTTAATGTACAACCAAATTTCAACAAATTTACAAACACCAAGAAAAAAGCACACATGACATCACCAAAGATACAACAGAGCATCAACTTGACAACATTAAATAGTGAATCATCATACTCAGTTAATCCTACCAATAACAAAAGTTAAGGTAAAAGTCTGAGGAGGGTAAGATGCAAACAGCCTTACCTCTACCCCGTGAGAATAGAGAGACTTTCTCCAGTGAGACCCCCGGCTCAATAGTTGTTTTGTATCAAGCCATAACACTTAGCAATTGGGACAAACCCGATTGATGCATGTCCTTGTCTTTTGGCTATCAACGTCAACACCTGATGCATGATTAACTGTCCGTCATTTTTAACGTTATTTTCACGAAATTAGTAAAATAGCGTTAAAATTAGTGTAACTTTACTTTTGCCCCCGAGGGCCACACATATATACATTATATGCGCACAGCCGTCAGCGGGGATCTTGTTCATACTTACACATACATGGCTTAATCTTTGAGACAAGCATATGATTACTGACAGGATCAACCCGGTAGCATTCCTCTTTTGACGATACCCACCCGGGGTACGAGACATACGAGCTAGGCAGTCATTTTAAGGGAAGCGCGAACGTTAAACGAAGGCAGATAGAGGATCCCACATGACCCAATGCCAACATCAGGTTCCGTATCCAAGATAACAAGCAACGCTCAATGTGCCACAACATCAATACAAGCATTAATGATGTGGTGCAATTCAAGGTTCATCCAATGCCATGTTAGTGACACAAGACGAAAGCAACTTTGATCAGCCAAAGACAATACCATAGCTTAGGTAGGCAACACAGGAAACCCACAATATGCCTAGGCGAAAAACGCCTAAACAAACAATTGAAGAGGTAAGCCAGGTGGAAGTTGTTGCGCAAGCAAAGAGCCAACCACCCATAACAAACCAACCACCTTTAAATAGTGCAATCTTCAATAACTATGTAGTGTAGTGGTAGAGATATCATATTACCATTGGTGGGTAATGATAGAAGACCCAGGGTATCCTGGGTTCGATTCTTGAGTTAGATGAGTTTTACCGATAATTTTATCGTCGTGCCTACGGGTGGGTGGGTTACCGGGTTTTTCCCGAAATTGGTGTTTGACAACTCGGGTACTCTCGAAGTACTTAAATTTGTCAAAAGGGTGCCCCGAGAATGCTCCACTTTAATTTGTTGGCAGTTAAAAAAAATAGTGCAATCATAGCACTCAAATCCGCTGAATACCCAATGCTGCATACACGCCAAACCTACACTCGAAGGTTCCTTGGCTCAATTTTGATCCAAAGGAAGCTCCTACTCTCCTAGAGTTAATATCTTCAACGACCTTAACCACCTATGCATGTTGGCTAATAAAAATTACATCATTTCTCAATCTCCAAATACACTATATAATGATTAAGGTTGACAACGTTACGCTAACAACCTTTTGAAAATCAAGGATGTCAATGCAAAGAGTGTAGGTGTTTTAGACCGTTAAGAGATAATCTGCCACACTATTTGAGCAAACTCGCAGAAACAAATATACGATCAGATGTTTCCGTGTAGTCACCACAAACACACAATCCATAACCTACAAAGTTAATTGTTGCAGATCCATAACCTCCACATTGTTCACTAGTGGCCACTACCAATCCTAGCGCCAACCATCCACACCAAGCCTTGTTGCCACATAACATAGCTTCTCTTTCTCAACTACGAACATATTAGGGAACACAGATAATAATAGCTCCACTTTCAGCCTACAAACCCACTAGTCTTGATTTATTTATGTAAAAACAATTGATCCAAGTTATAAAAATAGCTGATATGTAAAATCAATAGAAGTTTGTAACTAGATAAAATTTTCATTATGAAAACACAAGTTAAATCACTTCAAATACTCTAGTTTTTTTAATGTTTCACTACAGTCATTGATTTTTTTTTTCGGTTGTGTAAAAAGATACCCAACATTGAGTATGTATTACACCATGTCTTAAGGGTTCGTATAGTGTGTTAAACGAGTCATGTTTGTTGGTTGACGAGTTAAATCCAACAAAAACCCAAAATTTTACACAAATTTGAAATGAGATGAAATTGAAAATCGTGTGAAAGTCAAGAACCCAAACACCACATGCTCATTCCTTGTTGATATGAACATGACTTGTATGATTGCTTATCGTTTTCATATTTTTTTATATAAAATATTTAAATTTAGGATAAAAGGATTAATTACATAAAGGATAGTATTGGAGTTACAAACTTGGTTTTTGTACTTTCTTAATAGTGTATTTATATTCTTATAAATTGAAAATTATAACCGTTTGTCTATAACAGAAATAATAAACATAAAATTTAATCATAAACTAGTTAGCATGTTAGATTTTCAAAAGCACCAAAAGGTGTAGGCTTTTTTGGCCAACAACCTAACCTTATATTAATTACTAGGTTAGAGTCCCGTGGGGACCCACGATGCAAACCAAAGTAAATTAAAAAAAAATATTAAACTAAGACTTGTATTATTCAAGTTGAGTGCCCGTAAAACCAATCAATATATCCAACCTAATATTAACATGCAATTCCAAAACAAACAATCAACTACCATGAAAAAAAAATCAAAATAATGTTAATGTAGTAAATTAAATATTAAAACAAAAGTATTAAAATAAAACTTGTATTATTGAAGTTGTATGTACATAAGTTCAAAGATGATAAGTAAAAAAATGCATTAAATTTTTTTACCTTATTCATAAAGCTTGAAATACTTCTTTGTACACGACGTTGGATGTTTTGTTCGTCAGTTCACCATCTTCATCAAGTATAACTATCTTCAGTCCATCTCGACTTCTGACCCTTGATAGTGCAACATACAACTGGCCGTGCGAAAAAACTGGATCCTTCAAATACAACCCAACTCTCGATAACGATTGTCCTTGACTTTTGTTTATTGTCATTGCGAAAGAAACAGCAAGTGGAAACTGTCTTCTGTTAAATTTAAAAGGAATTTTCTTATCCGAAGGGGATAAAGTAATTCTTGGAATAAACGTTCGCATTCCAATGTTGCTTCCTGAAATGATTTTGGCTTCGATTACACGTTTTCTCATTTTCACAACTTGTAACATTGTCCCATTACACAGACCACTTTTCTGATCAATGTTTCTTAGTAACATTACAGGAACACCAACTTTCAAAACCAGACGATGGTTTGGTATTCCAGAAAACTTAAGACCATTCAGCACATCGGGAGAAACTAATCTTTCATCAACATGTTCATTTACATCTTCGGACTGACAAACACTGTCTGAACTAAGATACTCAACTTCGTCACCTGGAAACATAGAAAGTAATCTATCATTAATTTCTTGGACAACTTCATTCAACGGTGCCAATATAGCTCGATCTTGAAAATAATCCAGGATGTTGATGTTATCCACAAGTGACGAATACACAAAGGATATCAAATCAGAGACAGGATCCGAAGATTGAGAAATAAGTAAGTCATCAGGTATCTCAATAACATCCTGATCATCACTTATTGTATCCACCTTTCCTTCTCCTATATCCAGAAGCCAAGATGCAAAGTTTTTAGTTTCCTCGATATCAGACTTGGAGGTTCCTGAAAGCAACCTCATATTTTTCGTTAACTCTAAAACAACGCATCTGTGCCAAATGTATGATGAACTTAAAAAGGCATTAACAATGTCATGCCTAGTTCCATTTGGTACAACTGGTAGAATTTGTCTAAAGTCACCCCCAAACACAACAACCTTTCCACCAAATAACAAATCAGACGAGTCATCAGGATGAACAGCAAATACATCTTTTAAGCTTTGATCTAGTGCTTCAAAGGCATGTTTATGAGTCATGGGTGCTTCATCCCAGATAATCAAATCGGTTTTTTTAAGCAGTTGTGCAACATCACCGTTAGGTGGTATGTAACACATAGAATCTTCAGTTAGGTTTATAGGAATACGAAACCTGGAATGTGCTGTCCTACCACCTGCCAATAGCAAAGATGCAATACCACTCGAAGCAACATTCAAAACAATCTTTCGTTTACATCTTATGGATGAAGCTAGTGTCTTCCACAGGAAAGTTTTACCAGTACCACCGTAACCATAAACAAAAAAAACTCCTCCTTTCTTCTCATCGACAGCTTTCATTACACAGTTATAAATATTTTTCTGTTCATCTGTTAAAGAAGCGAACTGAGTATCAAATTCTTCAACCAAGCTGTTTGTGTCATATCCCAACTCCTCACAAATAAGACGATTGTCTAATGACGATAGAAACTCATTCTCGGGATATGGCATGCCTACGAAATGTCGTAGACTGGAACTATTACGCAATAAGAACTTCTCGATATCAAGTAAAGCTAAATTCTTAATTTCGTCGTCTGAAAGGATCAAATCTGGGAAAAAAATGTGTTAGAATGAAATATATAGAATAAAATTAACATATAAAATGAATAAGTGAATATGTGGAACCATTGAAAATAGTATAATTTACATTCCTAATAATTATGAATCATTACAATTTAGTATATGTCCACAAAATTGTAGAAAATCTATGTTAAAGTAATAATATATTAAAAAAAGTTAAAAACCTGGACAGTTTGAATCTATTCTTCTCTTGCGTAAAATGTCATCAGACAAATAATTCCATGTTTCCTCCCACACAATGTCAGGTCTTGACAAACTGTTGGACGCTAAAAGAGTTGCAAATAAGTTCCTTAGATAAGGGCCAGAACCTGCAAAAGTCGCTTCCTTTATTGCTTCAACATACTCTATATCATCATCCAAGAGTCCCATAGCGTAGCATGCATCCCTAAAAGAGGATTGGACTTTCCCATCAACTTTAAGAATATCTTGAAATGATGTTGGTCCTTTAACCTTATTCAAAAGAATTCTCAAAAAATAAGCTTCACCAACAGAAGCAGGAACTGAATGAATCTGACCAATTGACTTTATTCTTTGCCTAGGCTCCCATTTTCTTTCTTGTGCTTTCCAAACATATTGTGAAGGGAATTGGATGTAAGTTAGTTGCCTTGCATTGGCATCATTTTTGTTGCGTTCCATCCAACCCAAAAACATAGATGTAGCACAAGAGGGTTTATTGAGAACGTCGTCAATATCCTGCATAGCATCGAAAACAATTCTTTGTTCACCGGGTAGATGAAAAGGTAATCTCATTACAGGAGGTGTCCTGTAATGAATATCATATGAGAATATTCTCCATGAAGCCTCACACGCAGAAATATAACGACAATCATAAAATCCTTTGACTTCATCAACCACTATGTCTTCACCCGGTACTTTCTTGCTTTCCACAAAATTAACAGTAACTCTATCTGGACCCTTGTTAATGTATTTAAATAAATACTTAATGGATCCAGCTTGGTTACACCATTCAACGTTGATATGTGCCTGGTATCTTTTAAGAAGAGTCTTGTTATACGGAACGACATATCTGTTATCTAACTGCTCACCCGACTTTTCTACAAACGAACCATTATCTCTTCGTCTATACAATGCAAAACCATCATTATCGATAGAGGTTTCACGCTGAAAATTCTTTGGGAAGTTTTTTGAACATTTGTCATTGACCATACACGGACAACGCATGTTCAAAGGTCCACAAGGACCGTGAATCATAAACTCACGTACAAGTTCATACAATTCTGGCTCCTCATCTTTATTTGGTATCTCAGCTGAAATGAAGTTGTCAATATGGTCAACTGTTGGAAGCTTATAACCAGCGGCCATGAACAAACAGATGTGTGCATGCGGTAATCCACGTTTTTGAAACTCAACCGTGTATACAACTGCAAAGTATTGGTAGCAAACAAAATAAAATAAGTTATAAAGGTTAAAAAAATAAATAAATAATGTTCTAATAAAATAAACTTCATGTATTCGTACCAGCTTCAACAGTTCCAAATAAGTGTTTATCTTTCAGGTCTTTAATTATCGAATCAAGTTTTATTTTAAACAACCTGCATAAAATGCCTGGCCTATCTTCTGGTCTAAGAGTGGTATCTTGAAGATATCTTCTCATCTCTGGCCATTTAGGATTACAAGTAATTGTAATAAAATAGTCAGGGTATCCGTACCACTTGCATATTGCCATTGCGTCTAGATAATTTTGCATCATATATCTAGCGCCACCTGTAAAAGAAGATGGAATAATAACTCCTTGACCCATGCTTGATGTCTCTGTTTGTCCTTCTTCTCTTTGTTTGCTTAGAACATTATACTTCTCACTCCTAATAAGGGTTTGCTTACCCTTAATGAAATTTAATCTTTCCATTTCAATCATTGTATATGAATCAACTAAAAATTGCTGTAAAAGTCTCCTTGCATTAAGTATTAGGGAGAATTCATTACTCCTATCTTGAATCCTATAAGCAAAAAACTCCCTCATTGTTGTACTTTCATGTTTTTTGTTTTTTGTATTTGAAGATGAGCTCCCATCTGGTAAGATAACATTTTTTTGACGGTCATTTTTTTTTGTTTTTTGAATTTGAAGATGAGCTTTCATTTGGTAAGGGAACATTGCTGTGAAGGATGTCAATTCTATATCCATCGTCACCATAAGGAAGCAACAATGGATACTGAAGAGCAAGATACGACGGATGTAACTCACTAACTCTTTTTAGCTTTCCGTCAATGGTCTGCACGATAATATCACGTTTATCTGTTTCTTCATTGAGGTCACCAATTATCAATGCAGCAACTTCAGAAACTGTGGGCAGGTTGTATGTTCTACCATCTTCTTTCCTCATTCCGTTTAATCGAAGCTTGACTTGTGCATCAGGATTCTTCTGAAAGCAATCTCTCGCCATTCTATAAGATTTCACCAAGGAGTTTTTGTCATCCAACATTTGTTTCAATTCTTTTACAATTTGAAACTCAAGCGCCTTTTCTGATGAGTGATCCTCGTCTGCATCACTATAAATAAGATGAATGTATTAGATTGAAAAGCATTTGGGTATGTATACCGTTCGAAACAAAAGACATTAAGAAAAAAAAAACATACCCAACGACATTGATTCTATTCGAAACTTCATTTTCAGTATCATAGATGTATAGCTGAGAGAATACTGGATTTTGTCCATGTGATGGTAAAAGATTTCCCAAAGCATGGTAATTCTCACCACTTATACGATAGATGAAAGGAGCATTACCATGATTTATAGACTTATCAATTTTTCCACCCATGGAAGTAAATGCAAACATAGAGTTGAACCATCTGATGTTCTTTAAAAAGAATTTGCTTTTAGAATCAACACCATTAAAATACTCTTTATAACTGTCCGGTGCCTCCTTAAAGGAGGAAGCAAAACTTTTCCATAACCACAACATAGAGAGAAATTTTTTTTAGCACCACTTCTTTTATGCCCTCTTGTAGATTCACAACTCCACAATCTTGCATTTCAATCCTCACAAGTCACATTTTGATCCCCATGGTCCAAGTAATCTAAAAATAGATATTGAAAATTTATATATATAAGATAATTTTAATGTAATATAGAATTACAATTGAATATATTTATAGTAACCACACGACTAAAGAGTACCTGGAGATATGCCTTTTATTACAATGTTTGAAGTTACTCCATGCAGATTTTCTAAGCATTCTTCCAAGTCGGCCATCCGTATGGGAGTAATACTCGGGCGTTTTCGTTTTAAATTAGATGTTGACCGCGTATTGCGTACATTGGTATTTCGATTTGCTTGTTGTTGGGTAACATTAGAAAGCGGAGACCTAACACCTGAAGATCCTGACAAAGTAAAATAATATAAGTTTGATAACTGTTCATGTATTATAATATACTTTGTAAAAGTAAGTAATCTCTACACATACCAACAATGTCAACGGGGTGTGATTGAGTGTTAGGTGTTATAGTTAGTTTTCCTTTATTACTCCGCTTAAAATCCAAGATATGCTTTCTTTCTTTTCGCCTTTGTTTATAAAATTCTGATAAATTGCTATGTTGAGATTCGTGACAGACTGTTCAAAAATGAAATAAATAAATGTCATGCTTTGAAAATAACATAACTACAAAACGGGACAATACAATACGATTATACTAACAGAAATACATAAGCAAACAAATGATGACATAAAAAAAAGATAAATAATACCATTAGAGATGTTTGACAAAGGCGTTATCTCGGTGTTAACTATAAAATAAAAAGAAATAATTTCAAAAAAAAAATTGAAATGAGTAAGCAAAAACACATTTGTTCAATGTATAAAAGAAAATTTACCTTCAATTGTTACACGATTATTTGTTTTTGTGGATGCAAAATTTGTTTTTTTTTTCGCTTTGTGCAATCGGCACGGTCATTAGAGATGTCTGACAAAGGCGTTCTCTGCGTGTTAACTACAAAAATAAAGACAACTAAGTAAAAAAACAACGGATTGTAGTAAGCAATAAGACATATGTGAAATGTAGAAGAAAATTTTACCTTGAATTGTTACTAACGAAGGTGTGAAAGCGTTTGGAGAGCCTTCTACATTTTCAACATTAGAAGCTGAAGAAGCGACATTGGAACTTATGCTATCCAAATATGCATTCATCCGTTTACGTCTCTCAGAGACATTAAGACTCACTGAACAATAGAGTATACTTATACGTATTATTTTGTAATTGAAATTTAAGAATTAAATTTATAAGATCAAACATAACAAATTACGTACCATTTGATATGTCGGACAACGGTGTTGCAGTATTGATATCTCCATACATGTTTATAATATTTGTTAGTATAATAAAATATAAACATATATCAATGTAAACAAATGTAACAAAAAAAAACCGTAATGATTACCGTTAGATTTACGCCTCAGGTTACCAACTTTAGATTTCGGTAAACTAAAAATCTCTTTTGGGGGTTCTGACATTGTAAAAGTTATTTTTTTTTCTTCAATAAAATAAGTATGCTCCCTGAAAATTAAAAAAACATAGTATTGATGATTGAAAAATATTTGACAAACTCACGTATTTTACGCTTTAAGAAATTGTAGAATATAAAATATACAATGCAAAACACAAAAATATAGTGTTACAATGTTTAATACATTTTTCTTAAAGCGGATTTTTAGATGATTTATTACGGTTATTATGAGTTCATCTTTTTTAATATTATACCAAATGTGATATACATCTATCTATATAAAATTAAATAAAATGAAGATGGTTCACCTACCATCATCAGCAATGTGTGTAACCTACATTTTATTATTATATTACCATTCAATAAAGCAATTTTGAATACAAAGACAGAGAGATGCGAGCATAATTGTATATTAAATACAATGATAAAGAACTATGTTTGTTAAGAAAACAAAATAAATCAGGTATGGTAAAAATGGACTTACAAAAGTCTTTGCTTCCACAGTCTGGAACAAAACTGAATGTGAAAAAGGAGTGTATTCGAAACACATAAACCTTAATTGAATGATGAAAGTGGGATAATGTTGATAGAATAAGTATAAAAGACTTGTATTGGTCTAATTATATAGTTGAAGTATAATTATGGAATGATTGAATTTTTTAGCTTGATTAGTAAAATAGACTTAAAATAAGCATTGGATTAATTACATAAAGGATAGTATTGGAGTTACAAACTTGGTTTTTGTACTTTCTTAATAGTGTATTTATATTCTTATAAATTGAAAATTATAACCGTTTGTCTATAACAGAAATAATAAACATAAAATTTAATCATAAACTAGTTAGCATGTTAGATTTTCAAAAGCACCAAAAGGTGTAGGCTTTTTTGGCCAACAACCTAACCTTATATTAATTATTAAGCATGCTCTAATCAGATCAGCATGCTTGTGTTCTCGAATTTATTATAAAGAAATTTCCTACAATATTACTATTCCTATATTAAGCAAACTATTTGATTTACGTGAAATAAACTAGTAGGGTGTCCGCGCGATGCAGCGGGAAACACAAACACTTTTAAGGGCATGTATGGTTCAGTTCGGTTAGATTATTTAGCCTCAACCAAAACTAAAACCAAAGTCATCAGTTAATGGATCTTATTAACAGTTGGTTACTTGGTTCGATTTATATGGTTAGATTATCGGTTTTTAGTCCGGTTTAATTAATTTTGGTTAATAACAAAAACCAAACTTTGGCAAAATTTTTGGTTACATATTTACAAAACACGTGTGTAAGATTACTATCCAATAAAATCCATGAACTTTATAGCGAGAAATAGAGTTTGCGTGAAGCTAGAGACAAAGAAGATGATATTGAAGGAATAAAGAGAAAAGACAAACAAGTGGCGAGGATAAATGATTCAAATTTCAAAATATCAAAACCCCTTCTATTTTTTCCGCTACTACAATTCAAAAGCCTCTCTACTCAGCTTCAAACCATATTATGAGTATAATTTGCTATGTACTTTTAATTAAAAAATTGATTTTTTACGTGATTAACAATATCTAGGGGTGAACAATAATTGAACCCTCAACCAAATTCGAACAAAAAACATACAAAACCGAACCAAAAATTAACAAAAACCAAGTGAATCTAATATCGGTTTTTATTTTTCCTAAGTTAACCAAAATTAACAAACCGAAACTGAACCATTCATATATTTATACATTCATTTCATGTATTTATACCTTCATTTCATGTACTTCTAAGCAAAATTTTTAACCAAACTTTGGTTCTGTTAATAAGAACGATAAACCAATAATGTCAATTTTTTGTTTCGGTTAAAGCTAATAACTGAACTGAATCGAACCCCAACCATGCACCATTAGAAGTGTCTGTGTTCCCTATTACATCACGCGGGCACGCTGTTATGAATATATAAATGGTTCCGTCTGACTGATTTCGGTTAACTAAGGGTACAAAAAGAAAAAGAAAACGATAACTGATTTAAAGTTTAATCGGATGTTGGTTAATTCAGTTTTCAATTAATTTTTGTTGTCTATTTTTTGGTTTGGTTTCAGTGAATGGTTTAGGTATTGCTCACTCCTAGATATTGTTAATCACGTAACACATAAAGAATTTTAAATTATAAAAATAGCAATACTATACTCAAATTAAAGATAATAAAATGCTCATTAATATGATGTAATTTTTTTTATAAAGTATCAATGTATGAAATAAGTATGACTATTAAAAAATCATGGGGGATAGTTTATTTAAAATAAGAAAAATAAGTTTAAATAACCAAAAGTTAAGTAAAGTTTAAGGGATTAAAGTATAACTAAGATAAGGTATTAAAGTGTAAAAGTGTTTGAATGACTATATTACCCCCATTTTAGGGTTGTTAATGAAAATAAAATTCTTAACTTTTGGGTATCTTAAACTACCATTGTCTTATGCATTATAATATAGTATAGATATAGATATAGATAACCATGTTTTTAAAGAAAAATAATAGTAGGTTGCAGAAAAACAACGATTTTATCCTGACCATGTGGCCTAGTGGTAAAAGAGCTTGTTCTCTCTTTGGGGGAGCCAGGTTCGATTCCCACGGGAGGCATGTGATGGATACCTCCACCCTTGTGGTGGGGTAGGTGGTTGGGAAGTGATGGAGAGACCCTTGACCCTTGTGGTCATGGGTTCGACTCCTGATCCCTCCAGGTTTTACCGGTTCACTACCGTCGTGCCTTCGGGCGGGTTTGTGCGCCGGGTTTTCCCTGGAACAGGAGACGGGTGGGCCGAAGGGCTCTGTCCGTACGGACTAGAGGCCGTCTGGGGCCCCTTTCGGCCATTGGGGGCCGCGTACAGAGTACCCGGCAATACTTTAGTTGATCGTTCAAAAAAAAGAAAAACAACGATTTTTTTAAAGTTATATATTAATATGCTTGTGGATAAATTATATAAATGTCAATTATATATTTGTTTAAACACGTTTATGCTGGAATTTTAAATTTATAAATAGTAAAAAACCCCCTCATGTTTTTGTCATACTTCCTTCCTTTGTGTAGGCTGTAGCCATGTAGGCAAGTGACCTCTATGAGCAATTCCTGACAAGCACGTGCCCAGTATATGGGTTTAGGATGTCGACTTTGAGAACAGGATTGCAATCTTGACTTTCAGACCATAGATTAATGTGTTTTTATTGGTACAAGATATGTAATGGTCATCTGAATGACGCGTTAATGGTAAAATTGACGTACATTTCACCTAAGAACACCGCCACTTATGTGAAAGGGGCGTTAATAGCTGCCAAGCAAAAATTTTCACTTGGGTGAAAATTTGATTCATCCAATCAATGATTGCCATGTTTGAAACCATTAAAAATAAAATAATAATAATAATAATAATAATAATAATAATAATAATAATAATAATTCACCTCAACCTTGATTTCAAGCCCCTTTCACAACATCATTACACCCCTTGCCTATTTCAAGCCTTTTTCACTCACCAAAGTGGCCCCACATGCCACATGCCAAAAAAGGCCAATTTCACCCACTATTACACATGGTCTAACTTACGTAATTTTTTTTTTTTATTTGAGATGGGAGCAATAAGGCGAACTTCAAAAAGGCTTATGTTTATGTGTTAGTGGAAACTTTTTTTAAATATTATGTATCATATAGGTTTTCATCCAAATGGAAACCTGTATTATAGGATTTTATTTAGAACAAAAGCGCGGTTTTAATCAATGGAGCACCTGATGAATTCCAAATTAATCGGGGTCTAAGATAGGGTGACTCTCTTTCAGTCTTTCCCCTTTCCTTTTCACAATTGTTATGGAAGCTCTTCATGTGATGTTGACTAGGCATGTAAACGAACTGAACGAACACGAACACAGGCGTGTTCGTGTTTGTTCATTTAACTTTAACCGAACACGAACACGAACACATAATCGAACACAATTTTGTGTTCATGTTCGTTCATTGAGAAATTTGTCGTGTTCGTGTTCGTTCATGTTCGTTCATTTAAAACCTAAACGAACAGTTCATGAACATAAACAGACACAAATGATCAATATGAACGAACACAAATGAACATAAACGAACAAAAAATGAACAAAGCTACAGAGAATAAACCTATAAAGCTATAGAGAACAAACGATAAGAAAAGATGGGTCATACTTACGACGCTGTGGAGGCTGGAGGCCGGAGAGTGGAGACGGGGGCGGTGGAGGTGGTCGGTCGGAAGTGGAAGAAAGTAGGGCTGTGGAGTGTGGAGAAGAAATGAGGTGGGGCTGTAAAGTGTGAAGAGCGGCTGATATGTTTAGAATGTTAAGATTAGGGTTAAGTTTTTAGAATATATCAAATGTATTGTATATAATCTATAATCTATAATACATTATAAAGGAGGAGTAATGTACCATATTGGAATTTTGACATGGGTACAATTTTTAAAGCAACAAGTATAAGAGAATAAAGCTTATTTCATAAGGGTATTATAGGCATATTAGGGACAATTAAGACACTTAAGGGGGTATGGTTGTAATTTTAGCATCATCTCATACTCACAATATCAAATCCAATTCCAAACTTGCCCTTATGTATAAAGGGTTTCATGAACCGTTGTCATCAAGGTAGGGCAATGAAGCGTTCACATCAACTATCACATCCCCTCATTACCCTCATCAATTGCAGGCATTCAGTAACCCCCAGACCTCCTCCCTGTTAATACCTCCGCAATTGAATCATGCCCACACATTTACTATTGCATTTTAGTATAATCAGGTTAGACTTTTGTTTTTCTTTATCCCATTGTACTTGAATCTTGAGTTGATATCTAATATCTTGCTGATTTCAGTATTTTAATGGTATTTTTATGATTATTTAAGGATATTTGGATGGTGGGGCAGTCTTAGTTTCTTGTTTTATCATACATAGTTATGTCAGTTTAAAAGAAACTGAAAAAAGATTAGTGAGTATGCAATTCGCGCTTTAACTCGCGGTAACTTCGCTTCCTTACCCGAATCGTACCCTTTTTCGATTGATCCAAGTTACTGATTATCTTCTTTTTTGTTTTTAATTGTACCAAGATGTTGATCAGGTCTATAAGCTTTGTGATCCAGGTACATTGTGTGTATATGTTAATGGTTTCTTGAATTAAGTTTAATGGAGTTGTTAAAGTCTTAATTCTTGTTTCTTGGCTTATTTTTTTAAGTTTAGAAGTTGTTATATTGAACTATGAACAAAGACTATTAGTGATTAATTGATTTACTTAATTAGGGGTGTTGGGTTGGGGTGGCGGGTCGAACAAGACACAAACACGACCCGTTTAACCCAAAAATCGTGTCAACACGTGAGGCCGAACATGATGCGTGTATTTGTGGGGTAACATGAATATGACCCGTTTAACCAATTATTTGTATTTACCGGTTGACACAAAAACGACCCTTTAACACGTTATTTGTATTTTCGGGTTGACACTACAAAATTACTATGAAAAGACTTTTGTATTTTTGCCCATCCACCTTATATTATGATATTAAACACATTTTAAAAATTCTATAAATATAAATTAGTGATGGGTTGACCCGTGAAAGTGACCCGTTCAGGTAAACGTGTTTGTATTTTTGACCCGACCCGTTAGAGAAATGTTACTAAATACTTTTAAATTTATGATTGTGTTGTTCCAGAAGAAGAGAAAAACCTGTCTATATGGACATCCAGATGGAAGATGGGAAGTGACTCTTCCATCAGAGACTGTCCCACCAACGAATCCTGACCAGACTCTTGGAATCAACGCTGGACGAGATATCCTACAGCAAAATTATTGGCTCTGCTTGCTTGCAATCCACAGCGACTCGTGGTTATACAATGTGGCTTTCTTTTATGCAGCATACGCATATCTAAATGCAAATGAAAGGTTGTTACCTTCTTCTTGGTTATTATTGTTCAATCTTACTTCCCTTAATTTTTTTAAATACAATGGAGATCGAAGGCGTAGGCAGTGGCGATGAATGGCGACCATAGGAGGGTTGAATCAAGTCAAACAACAACAACAATTAGCGTCTATACGGGTGTCAAGGAGACGACTAATTTGGTGGGAATAGCTGGTTGATTTGCTGGTGATTTGGGAGTGTTCCGGGCTGCATTTGGTGACCAAACAACGACAAAGGACATCGACATCGAGATGCCAAAATAGTGTAGCGAACGGGTCAACAGCTACATGCATTCAGGTGCGGTTTCAGGATCAAAACATGGCATATGAAGCAGCAGCGATTTGGGATGTTTGGTAACTACTTTTGAGGTGTTACTCTGAACTATTTTGCTTTTAAGTCAAAGTCAATTACTTGGTAAGTTTTTTGTTTCAGTTGTCTTTTATGTATGATTTTTTTATTTGCAGGAAAAACATACACCCTCTTCGATTCGGTTTTTTTTTCATCTTTTGCGAGCTACTCAGATTAGAAAAATTCACTGAACACCATGAAGGCGCCAGTCAGCTCACCAAGAAACCATCTCTCAGAATGAGTAAAACACTGGTGCAAGTTGGGTTGACCACAAACACTTTTGGCCCCACCTTTTTAGGATTTTCAGACATAACTAGCATGTTAAATATGATAGCAAAAGCTGTACAGTTACAATAATATTCTAAAATTTTGGAATCAAGTAATTAGGAAATTATATGCATTACACTTAGGGCTGCTTCCAACTTGTTTGACTTGTATTTATCTAAACATTTTGAATAAAATTAACTAGGAAAGAGTTACATTAGTACATTACACTTTGGGTAGCTTCCAAACTATTTGACCCCATTCGATCCATTACACTGACTAGATTTTAATGCTAACCCATGTTTTCAAGTTAAATTGATTGAAATAGGAACACTTACATCATCTTGTTGATTTTGATTAGTATCTTTTTTTTTTTTTTAAAGAAAAAGGTTTCTGCAGGTTTTGCTAAAAGGATCGTTTCGGCAAGAAGTAAAGAAAGTAAAACATGTTGTTCAGTATGTTGTCTTTGCTGCATATCATTTATCACTAGAAACTTCTTTTGTGGCAGATGAGGGTGCAACCTTGGTTTTAAAATGTGCAATGCATTCCGATGCGTTTTAATCCCAAAAGCCGATGCGCGATGCGTAATGCGTGATCGTATACAACGCTTTTGTTATTTAAAATATAATATACAGATAACATTTTAACTTGTTAACTTTAACACTAAAAATTTAGATATTCAAATAAATAAATGCAAAAAGAATAGCTTTAGTACCATGAAAAAAGTTCAATATAACCAAAATAAGCCTTGAACCACTTAACAACTTCATTAGCTCATCGTGCAAGCTTATTCAGCACATTCTACTAGCTCATTATACAATTATACAATTTTACTCTATCGTAGTCGATTTTACAAAAATACACGCATGCACATTATGCACTTTAGAGCGCATCATCCTCGCATCACGTAATAGCGCGCATCGCATCCCCTAATGCGATCTCATTAACGCATCGTGCGCATCACGCATTAGGCACTCATCATGCGCGCATTTTAAAACCAAGGGTGAAAAGGCATAAGTATACAAGGCTCTTGAGGAGATAAACGCTACTTCGTATGAATGGATTATGCATAGAGCAAAGACAAGAAAACCAACCAACATGGGAGGAATGTCAAAGATTTGAATTAATGGTGTAAATGTATAATGTGTAGATGGTGGTCATTGTTTTTAAGTAAGTTTTAATAGGATCACATCTTGCTATGATGACCTGGTACGTTTTTTTATTATTTGATTGAATAAAAGTTTCTATCCTGTTAAAAAATTGTTTTAAAAGGCCAGCCTAACTTATTGTTTTGAAGAATGCTGGGAAAACTACAATGGGGTGCTTAGTTTGTAGGCATATCTCAAGTGTCGTGAATAATTGAGCTATGCACTTTTTTCCCTGTGTTTTCCTTGCCCTGGTCCATATGATTGCGTTTACATATTACTACCCATTTTGATTTTTCTGCAATTCATGTGGTTGTCACGGTTACACCATAAATAGATGGGTTGGGCATGTTGGGTAAAGTGTTAAATGGGTTCACATTTTTCAACGGTTCATATAATCCAAAGATAGATGGTAACACATGCATCACAAAAGGATTATAGGTACAGACCCATAATTATTCGTGTGTTATTTTATTGCATCAATAATTTCTTGAAGTACTTTATAAATGTGTGATCCGTATGACGTATGTTCACCACTACGATGCTATTAACCTAAGACCTTTCGGAAAAAGAACCATAAATAGACTTTGTAAAAATATTATACGAATACCATAAACGAAAACTACCATAAACGAATACCGCA
The DNA here is from genome assembly GCA_028751855.1 of Ambrosia trifida. NCBI lineage: Eukaryota > Viridiplantae > Streptophyta > Magnoliopsida > Asterales > Asteraceae > Ambrosia > Ambrosia trifida. The sequence goes on from CM054129.1 coordinate 128,287,382, forward strand.
ATGCAATACCACAATGTAAAGTGTCGCCCCCGCCGCAACGCGCGGGCCAATCCACTAGTATAATATAATATAAATTAAGGTTACTTCACAAAAGAGAAATAAATAATAAAAATAAAGTGAAGTTTAATTAAACGAACAAAAATAAACGAACATAAATGAACGAACGTTCATGAACATAAATGAACGAACAAAACGTTTGTTCATGTTCGTTCGTTTAATTAAACGAACAAAAAATTATGTTCATGTTCGTTCATTTATTTAAACAAACGAACATAAATGAACTTTCCGCCGAACAGTTCACGAATTGTTCATGAACGTTCGGTTCATTTACAGACCTAATGTTGACTAGAGCGATTGAATTGGGGACGCTTGTTGGGGTTAATGTGCCAAACGGTGGGCCAGAGTTATCTCACTGTTTTTTACGTAAATGACGCGTTATTTTTTGGGACATGGTCGGAGACAAACTCTAAAAATTTAAATAGAATACTAAGGTCTTTCTCTCTTGCTTTTGGCATAAAGGTTAACCTACTCAAGAGTAGCCTTTATAGGGTAAACGTAGATGAAGCTGCTGAGGCTTTGTCTTCGGTTTTGAGGTGTAAGAAGGCTCTTGCCCTTATCTGCATTTAGGGTTGCATCTGGGAGATAATATGAAAAGAGTAAGGAGCTGGAAGTTGACAATTGATAAGTACCAAGCTAAGCTATCCTCCTGAAAGTAGATCCCTATCATTTGCGGGTAGATTGGTTCTTGTCAAGGTTGTCTTATGGTCGCTTCCTAATTAGTACATGTCACTTTTTAAGGCGCCAATGAGGGTGATAAAGACACTAGAAGGTCTAAGAAGAAGGTTCTTGTGGGGTGGATCCTCGTCGGTGAAAAATATAAGGTGGGTTACGTGCATGGGAAAAAGGCATTGAAATGGAAGGACATGGGAAGGCTCGGGGTGGGGTCGGCACTATTGAAGAACTTAATTTGGGGTTACTTGTGAAGTGATGATGGAGGTATAAAACCTCGTCCGAGCAATTGTGGTGTAAAGTGATTCAGTGGCGAAGCTTGACCCGAAGGTTCGGGGGGTCGGAAGTCACTAGTTTCGGGGGGTCGAAAACCCGTTTCGGGGGGTCGAAACCCTATATTTTCAAAATTTTCTATACGAATACTATATAATCGGAACTTCTGCGCGAAAATCCGGGGGGTCGGCCGCCCCTCCCCGCCCTTACTATGCTTCGCCAGTGAAGTGATTGATGCCATGTACAGGGGGAGAAGAAGGCCAGGTTTCATTTCGTTCAAGAAGTCCGGGTTTGGGGCTTGGGGGTACTATCGGTTCACTACAAAAGGATTTCGATAAATATGGTATTGATCTTGAGGATAAATTCGTGTGTGATATTGGGAAATGGAATTTATCCCGGTCTTGGAAGGATAGTTGGTGTTTTGGTGAGAGACTAAGAGACCGGGTTCCTATTGTGTTTAAATTGTGTAAAGCTAAAGAGCCGAAAGTTGCAGAATGTTACCATATCATAGGGCTTATGGTGGTTTGGGACCTAGAGTGGAGAAGGATTCCGGTATCGACAATGGAAATATAGGAGGTTAGAAGATTAGGGGATGTAGTAAAGGCGCATAAACTAAGTACATGTAACCATGAGTGGAAATGGAACGGAAAAGGTTAATTCAAGATTTCTCGGTTAAAGCAACGTGGGAGGCGTTGGATTCTCATTCAATGGCGACGGGTCAAGTTGGTTGTATAGATGGAGCAAAACTACTACCCCAAAAGTGAATTGCTTTACGTGGAGAGCTTCGGGCAACAAGGTTCCGACCGCAGGAAACTTGACTGTGAGAACCATAGCCGTCGGTGACGGGCTGTCCAAAAAGGCGTGGAGTCGAGCTGGAGATTGTTAACCATATTTTCTTGCAGTGTTTGTGGGCTAAAGCATTATGGTGGAACATTGGTGAGTGGTTAAAGATACTTATTCCAGTGAGTATAGTTTCGCTTGATCAGTTGTTCAAGTATTGTAGGGGTTTAGATTGTGTTAATCAAAAGAAAGAAGAAATATATGCAATTCCCTTTTGTCGATATGGAGACTTTGGCTAGGTAGAAACGCCAAGATTTTTAAGGATGTAAACATGGCCTGTCGTGATCGGTGGAAGATATCAAGGTACATACTTTTTGGTGGATGACTAAAAGGTCCATGTTACCGGATACAGATTTGGCAAAATGGTATGATTTTTTTTTCCATTTTTGATAACGGTTAGTGGATTGTTGATCAGCATAAGGTCGGTAAGAATAGTGTTTGATTTGTATCTTGTTTTGCTAGGTGTTTGTGCCCAGCAGTGGCGAAGCTTGACCCGAAGGTTCGGGGGGTCAGAAGTCACTAGTTTCGGGGGGTTGAAAACCAGTTTCGAAGGGTTGAAACCCTATATTTCCAAAATTTTCTATACGAATACTATATAATCGAAACTTCTACGCGAAAATTCGGGGGTGTCGGCCGCCCCCGCCCACCGCAACTAAGCTGCGCCCCTGGTGCCTAGGTAGCCACTAGTTAAATGGTCAGTGGTGTATGTTGTTATTTTGGTGGTTGATAAAATATTGTGTTTGTTCAAAAGAAAAATATTTTGATCATCATTAGTAATTTAATAAAGGAGTATTTAGTATCTATAAGTTGTAACCATTTTCATTTATGATTTATCTATCTTTATATATGTAGAAAAATTAAATAACCTTTCTTAACATTTTCACCCTTCTCATATAAGGGGTTGGGGAGTCATTCGATTTTGGCACGATTACGTTAGTACTCCTATAGTAACACCGACATCGGTGACATGGGTAATGGGTTCATGTACCTTTTACGAGTGCTTAGCAACGGATGTCAAGTCATTTTTGGGAGGGGAAAGGTGTGGGGGTATTGTGAATAATATTCATCCACATATTGGTGACAAACTAAAAGATTCATTAGGTCTATAAGAAAACCTAGCATTAACACACACGACATGTTGGAGCAACAAGCACATGGATCTTATTAAGACTCTATGCTTAAGTAGTAGTACCGGAATGGTGACCTTTTAGATGGTCCTTGAATGGTCACCAAAATCAAAGTTGTGAGTAAATACTAAACGGGGAAAAAATGGTTATAAGGTGTGGCATGTTACAAACAACATTCCATATAAGAAATATGGAATTTAGGCGTAAATTCATTCATACTTTTTGCATTATTATGCATTGCAATGTTACTTATTTAAATTGTAACGCTAAGACTATCCGGAGGGGGGGGGGGGGGGGGGGGGGAAGAGGGGGATGAAGCGCCATGTGGCATTTGTCGGACCCATGTGGGGGGGGGGGGGGGGGGGAATTGTGGGTAAACAATATCCCGCCCTTGAAAGCCCCACGCCAGCCCTTCCCGCCCCCCACTCCGTCTAGCCTAAACAATATTTGTTCTTGATCAATCACATGTGGCCATGTGGGTAAATAACTCAAATAGATGGGGATAGGTCTTTAATTGTTGAATAATGATCAATCAAATGTGGGTAATAATCATATTTTCCATCACTAGAAATCACCTAAGTTCTAATATTGTTCATATTTTAGCAATGTTATTTCCATCTTCAGGTTAAACCAGAAAAAATAATTACTAAATAGTAACACAGTTTTCTATATGCTTTGTTTAGGTTACCTAATATTCATGATTAATTATATGCTTTTATACATGATAGGTAACAAAGTGTTTGTTAAGAGCATATGAAATTTGATCATGATCCACTTGGTTGGTGTATTTTGACTATTTTCTGTTGTTATGAGCCAGGTGGCCCAAAATTGAAAGAACAAGAGCCCAAAAATTATAGAACTAGATAGCCCAAAAGAAACGAATAGAATTCCAAAGTTTCATGTAAATGCATAGTTATACAAACATCTCTACTACCTTATTAAGGAGGAGTGATAGGTAAGAAAGTAATTTTACACAATTTTTAAGATGGGAGTTGAAGAGTCCCTTCACAAATTTTCAATATTTGGTCATTTTGTTCCCTTTATGCCCTTATGTACAACCTATAATGCTTATTGTATATATGTGTAATGCATACTTCATATCCATTTCAACATGTAACCCCAACACCTAATTAAACCCCAATTCAATTTCAATAAAACCCAAGCTTTTCATTAAATCCTTCTACACATCTATTTAATAATAACAAGCAATGTTTGTGATGGTTCTATTAGGCTTTGTTGGAGCTTATAAACATTGTAGTAATTGGACATTTTTGTCTTTTTTTTGTTTGTTGAATTGTATAACTCTTTAAAGCATGATGTCTAACCTCATATAATATATGTATTTTTTGCCAATAATTCTATCTCCTTCTCTCTGTATATTACAACTAACTAAAAGAAAACTTAATATCCTGATTTATATATATCAAATACTTTTAATTTAAAATTACCATTTTGGTAAAAAAAAATTATTTTTTAACTTGGGTTACCTTTACGTACTTAGTCAGGTTTAAAAACCGCCGCAACGCGCGGGGTAATTTACTAGTTTAGTTAATGTTTTGAACACCACACTAAAGAAAAATAAAATGAATAGAATTCCAAAGTTTCATCAACTGTCTCAGGTAAATTGTGGTGTCATGGATTCATCATCAAAAGACAACCACTCAGAAATATCTTCCGAATCGTCCTGGCCAAAAAGAAAAGCATTTAAATCATCAATAACAACATCTTCTGAAGTCATAGGAGATGTGTAAGTAGGTGGTTGAGATGTGTAAGGAGGCATGTCTGGTGAAGTCATTGGAGACGCGTAAGCAGGTTGTTGTGTGGCATGAACATGTGGTTTGGACGAAGTGGAACTCGAAGCACTTGTAGCGGTCAACATTGAGTGATGTTGTTGAAACATGTGATTAGAAACATGTGTATTGATTGAAGTAGAGGCTCCATGTGGGGGTTGAAAATTGTTTGTAACACTTGAGTTGGTTAATGGAAGTTCTTTTGATGCAAACACTTGATAAGGAGGTTGAGCTACAATGGTATTGTTCACTGTCTTGTTAGTTTTTTTTTTTTGTAAATCTTACACAACACCCAATCATTTAAAACCTATACAAAAAAGAGCAAAATTCGGTTAGCTAAACTGAAACCAAATTAATTAACCAACATAACAAAAACTGAAATAACCGAATCATATAAAGAACGAACGGTTCGGTTATGTATTTTTGTGACAACCAAATTTTACAATTCGGCTTCGCCTTTGTATTTTCTAGCTAGAATCGAATAAATAATTTATTTTGTACGTTTGTTGTTGAATTATAGATCACAATTTTTAGTTTTCAATGTTAAGTAATTTATAACTAGGTAACATGTGTACTATGCAACCTAATTACAACCCGCTATATGTGTTTTAATAAATAAACAGTTAAAGGTATTGTGTTTATGTTACAAGAAATACGCGTCCATGTTAGGGTTAGTGTCTTTGACGACTAAAATCCTTAAGTAATATCAAAACGATCTATCTACTTTGACACAAACATCCAGTAAGTGACATGTAGGTAAACGAGCGATTACATACCTTGTTACCGCCTTGTCCACTTTCAACCGGGAGATTAGGATCACTCATAAGATACTCTTGCATTAACCATGATGTCTTGCAGCCCGTCTCGTCACGATACTCTAAACTTCTTCTCGTCCCTACGACAGCTCGTCGACCAGTCGCATCCTTATGATAAACCGATGTATACTTCTTAGTCGTTTTCCAATGCCCAAAGTCGCTAGTTCTCCTATTCGGTACTTTTCCCTTTTGATATTTTCGCTTTCTTGGTGTAAAAAATACCATTTGTCATCACACGGTCGATGTTCATCTGTTACATATCAAAACACAACAATATTATTCAACATATTAATTAATTAACGTTACATGTACATATATTATATATATCGTCCAAACTTTATATTTAATAGTAGATGTTGCAATAAGTTTAACTTACTTGTAAGTTCTTGAGGGTGGTGGTTGTAAAGATCGACTTCATATATCCGGCATTTGGGATGTGTTCCGGTTTCAATCTTTGGTTTTAAGTAGTAGAGTATCAGTTCTGAATCCGTTGGGCAAAACCGATAGCCGGGATACAGGTTGTCGACATAATCAGGCTGTTCTTGGCGTGCGTATGGAACGATTTGTGGCATCAGTAGTGTGGTTGGATGATGGAGAAGATTATATGAAGAAGATAATAAGAAGTTAACGAATGAAGACGAGTTGCATGAATAATACGCACTACTTCATTGTTTATATATAGCACGAAAGGGATTATTTTCTTGTATATTTGTTGATTGAGCCTAACGTATCGCTCAATTGATAATTATCCAATTGATTTTCCTTTATCTCGGTCCATATCACTATTATTGTTATTATTCTTATGTATTTTTTTCATTTAATTTTCTTCTTTTGCGTTAAAATAGTGTTCAAAAATTGAATTAGTGTTTTCAAATTATCGATTCATTTTATTAGATTTATTAATCTGTTATGCATATGTATTTTAGTATAATAAGTTTTATCTAATAATTAATGTTAACCATGGCCTAAGGGGTAGCTTGGCTAATGAAGGTTTAAATATTTTTCTGGATATCGCTTTGGCAGAAGTGGTGGGGAAGCTGGAAATTGCTTTGGCATCACAATATACCATGTATTCATTCATCTTCTCTTCTTTGGATAGCGAAATCTTTAAATATTTTAACCAAGTAGGCTATTCGAGCAATTCTGCAAATTCTGATGTAGAACCCTGAGATCGTTTTTTTTATTAGAACACGAAACAAGAAAAAAAAGTACGCTACTACTAAAAAATGAACTAGAATGGACAGGGCGGCGGCGATGGCGGCACGCCGCCCTGTCTAGGGTTTAAACCAAAGGATGGCTAGGGTTTGTATGTGTGTAGGCGACTAATGGATAAGAGAGAAAAGAAAAAAGGTAACCAGAACCCTATGATTCTGATATCATGTTCCGATAATATTAGAGATCGAATCCTCACAATACGCGTCATGGGCGACCTTGTTTGCCATTCACTACAAGGCGTTCTTGGTGCACGACCACATCTCCCCTAGACCTCAAGAAACCGCATCCTCTTCCACACCCAATGATGATTGGCATCGTCTGGATGCGATTATTCTCCCATGGCTTTACAGTACGATTTCCAACGATCTCCTTCACACAATCATTGACAAAACCGCAACCGCTTATGACGCCCGGAAAGCTATCGAAGATCTCTTTCAAGACAACCAAGCTTCTCGTTCAATCCACCTCATGAACCGGTTCTCCAACACTCGCCTGGATATTTTTCCGAGTGTGTCCGCGTATTGTCAGGAACTCAAGTTACTTGCTGATCAATTAGCCAACGTGAATGCCCGTGTCGACAGTGACAGATTAGTTCTCCAGTTGATTGCCGGATTAAACGAACAGTATGAAGGTATTGCTACAATCCTGACTAATATGAAACCCTAAATACTATATTCCAATAAGGTCTATAAGAAAACCTAGCATTAACACACACGACATGTTGGAGCAACAAGCACATGGATTAAGGCTCTATTGTCATGACCCGCCTAAAATCAGTTCAAAGTTTTCAGCTTCTAGGAGCTTCCGGGGACATCTAGACGCCTCCAAAGCCATCCGGAAGTCTCCGGATCAGTCTACGAATTTCCAGCCAACATGGGGCGCACATAAGGGTCATGATCCAGCCACGAATGGTCTAGAAACACCTAGAAAGGGCTGGTCAAAACAACTCCTAAAGTGCAGCTCCGGAACTCTCTAGATCCTACTAGTCAACACCATAAATATCAAGATATTGTCAAGGAATACCCTAGAAGATCCTAGGTAAATTTTGGTATGGATCCATCTAGATATGGAACCATCTAGATCTTCTAACACTAGTATAAATAGGTGATTAAAATATTTAAAGACTTCGCTATCCAAAGAAGAAGAAGATGAATGAATACATGGCATATTGTGATGCCAAAGCAATTTCCAGCTTCCCCACCACTTCTGCCAAAGCGATATCCAGAAAAATATTTAAACCTTCATTAGCCAAGCTCCCCCTTAGGCCATGGTTGGCGATTACATACCTTGTTACCGCCTTGTCCACTTTCAACCGGGAGATTAGGATCACTCATAAGATACTCCTGCATTAAACATGATGTCTTGAGGCCCGTCTCGTCACGATACTCTACACTTCTTCTTGTCCCTACGACAGCTCGTCGACCAGTCGCATCCTTATGATAAACCGATGTATACTTCTAAGTCGTTTTCCAATGCCCAAAGTCGCTAGTTCTCCTATTCGGTACTTTTCCCTTTTGATATTTTCACTTTCTTGGTGTAAAAAAATACCATTTGTCATCACACGGTCGATGTTCATCTGTTACATATCAAAACACAACAATATTATTCAACATATTAATTAATTAACGTTACATGTACATATATTATATATATCGTCCAAACTTTATATTTAATAGTAGATGTTGCAATAAGTTTAACTTACTTGTAAGTTCTTGAGGGTGGTGGCTGTAAAGATCGACTTCATATATCCGGCATTTGGGATGTGTTCCGGTTTCAATCTTTGGTTTTAAGTAGTAGAGTATGAGTTCTGAATCCGTTGGGCAAAACCGATAGCCGGGATACAGGTTGTCGACATAATCAGGGTGTTCTTGGCGTGCGTATGGAACGATTTGTGCCATCAGTAGTGTGGTTGGATGATGGAGAAGATTATATGAAGAAGATGATAAGAGGTTTACGAATGAAGACGAGTTGCATGAATAATACGCACTACTTCATTGTTTATATATAGCACGAAAGGGGTTATTTTCTTGTATATTTTTTGATTGAGCCTAACGTATCGCTCAATTGATAATTATCCAATTGATTTTCCTTTATCTCGGTCCATATCACTATTATTATGTATTTTTTTCATTTAATTTCCTTCTTTGTTGCATTAAAATAGTGTTCAAAATTTGAAACTATTCGGTTAGTGTTATCAAATTTTAGATTCATTTTATTAGATTTATTAATATTAATATGTTATACATTTATATTTTAATATAATAAGTTTTATCTAATAATGTTTATAAAATTAACTAAATCTAATCACCATTTTATATTTCCAGCCGATATAGATATTATCACCAACTTACTTATCACTATAGAGAAAGTATAGGATACAAAGTATCCTTAACGTGAGAAGTGTAGGAAGCCACTATAATTTGCCACCTGTCAATTTAACCAAACCATGATTAACCTAATTAAACCCAATTGCAGTCAAATTCTAGGGCAAAGTAAATCACGTTCTTCTGCAACAATTGAATCCATTCATGGATTCCAAATTCTTAACAGTGGAACATGACCAGTTGAATAAAAACCCTAATGATTCAGATTTCAACAACGTCTTTAGTTTCTGCAACAATTGAATCCATTCACGGATGCGATAGATGAAGAATTCGAGAATGTAGGCACCTGAAACTTACTAGAGAAGTTGAATAATGACTAGAATGTCACTCACCAAAACTATCGGGTCAACATCAAGTCTACATGTTTACTGAAAAACAACGATCATTTAGGTAGTGAACAAAATGAAGAAGAAGAAGAAGATTTTTGATGATCAATAAAAATATGAAGATGAAGGTGCGTTTTATGATTTTATGGGTGCGTTTTATGATTTTATGGGTGATTACATAAAAATGACGATCAAGGTAGCATGTGTTTTTTGATTTTTTTATGGGTGCGTTTTATGATTTTGTGGGTGCGTTTTATGATTTTATGAGTGCGTTTTATGTTTTTATGAGTGCGTTTTATGGGTGCATGTCTTTGAGTGCTTATTTTGTTGTTCTGCCTTTGAGAAATGAAGGTGCGTTTTATGATTTTTATGGGTGCGTTTTATGATTTTATGAGTGCGTTTTATGTTTTTATGAGTGCGTTTTATGGGTGCATGTCTTTGAGTTCTTATTTTGTTGTTCTGCCTTTGAGAGATGAAGGTGCGTTTTATGATTTTTATGGGTGCGTTTTATGATTTTTATGGATGCGTTTTATGATTTTATGGGTGCGTTTTTGTTTTTATTAGTGCGTTTTATGGGTGCATTTTTAGTTTTTTGTAGCTCTGTTTATATTTAACCATGCTCTGTTTTTCGTTTGAAAACAGAACTTGCGTTCATAAAAGTTTTTTACAAGGATAACGCACGTTTATACATTTCATCCTATTTATTTACGTTTAGATGGTTATTCTTTTATTTTGGAGTGTTTTTTCAACATCTGTATAATCCTCTGTTTTTTTGCTTAAAAAACAGAGCATGTTTCAGATCAAATCGATTGATCGCTTGTTATGAAATGAGAATTGCAAAACAATATTGCTTGGCTTGGTTGAGAATGGGTACACTAGCAATCCCAAATCTTGGTAAACAATGTTCTGTTGATGATTGTAAGCTTATAGATTTCCTTCCCTTCACCTGCGATTGTTGTAATAAGATTCAAGTTGCATGATTTTGATGGTGGTCGGAGGTTAGTTGAACGGTGCTGATGATGAAGATCCGGTAATGGTGGATGGTTGTGAGGAGGAGAATCAGGAGGGATTGTAAACTTTTACAACCTAAAAACAAACGTGGGTAATTAATTTAGGATAATTTTGATTAAAACACAGATCGATGGTCAGGATTACTTCTTACACTTTGTATTTTAAGGAGCCTTTGTACAATAGTCTCTCTCATCACTATATACCCGTAATTTGATTTTTTTTTATCTAAATGGATATGCACATACACTATATCTATATATGGATATGTTTGATTTTGATATTTATTTATTGAAAACTAAGAAGTGAGGAGATAATTAAGGAAGAGCAGCAAGTGAAAATAAATATTTATTTCAGATTTTTAGTTTTAAAAGGGCTTTTTTCGCTTTAGGCCCTCACAAAATGTTGAAGGGACTACCCATGAAGCATAAAAACTCTCATAGTCAAATGATGAAACGACAGTATGTATCTCATTATATTAACTTTAACAACAATCGTGTAAAGTTTTAATATTTTTAGGTGTTTCATCAATGCCACCTGATTAAAGATTTTCTCATATCTTAAATACATATAAATTACTACAAAAATGTATCAAACGAATTAAACTTAAAGTCATACTAAATCGATTATTTTGTTTTACCAATCGATGCATTTATGATTATGTAAGTCGCAGTTATAATAAACTAAATGTATTTGCAATTGTTTAACCAGAGTCGCATATGTTAGTTTGTTTACTTAAGTCAATCAAGAATTCAATGAGCCAAAGTAAAAAAAAAAAAAGCAGAAATCGAACTATGCCAATTAAACCATTATATTATACTATGTATAATTAACAACCAAAGATGAATAGTTGATGGCAGTTTTGTGAGTTTGTACTTGTCAATGGGCATTTTCGGAGGGGCCTCCACTGCTCTCCTGATTTATCTGTAGCCAACGCGTGTCGCTCCAGACCTCCAGTTGGCTCTTGGTTTCTCTCTCTGTATGAAATCGAAACACAACGCGTGTCCCTCCACCTGGTCTCCTAATTTTTCTGTAGGAGAGAGAAACTGGATAAAGAGAGCAAGAAAGGGAAAGAGAGATGCGGAAGATAAAGGGTCCGGTGGTTGGATCTAACGGTAAAGAACGATAGCCGGCGAGGGATTCGCCCTCCAATGTTTGTCAGGTTTAAACATCTTCCTTCAGTTGAAAGCTCCGACAGTGAGGGTGAACTTAAACCGACCGACAATGTTTCTTCTGCCGTGGTAATCATTCTTTACCTCATGCATTCATTGTTTCTATTTATTAGAAGCAGATGAAACCTTCGTTTTAGTGCATATAATAAACCGGTTTTCAGTGTAATTAAGTGTTCATACTCAAACATAAGTGGAATCTGGAGGTTATAATAGAAATACACATCGACAAAGAGGAGCATTAACTAGAATTTGTACTCTGGGGACTGCGATCAAGGCTCTGGTAAGCTTCTGTTTCCTCTGTATGACCCTTTTAGTAAAAATCGAATGCTCATGAACTCCCGCTTTGTGAAAGCGGATTATTCGACGAAGAAACTAGGTATCCGGTGAAGCTCCGGCAACTCGAATACTGTTCCAAAGGTAAGTTCCTGGTGTTGCTCAAGTTTCTTGATTTGTTCATTGGGATGATTTTTTAGTTGTTTTTTGTTTGGTAATTTATATTGAATTCAATGCATTTTGTTGTTTTGGGGCTAATTAATTTTGTGATTTGTGTTGTGCATTGAAAGAAGTCCTGGTTTGTTTGCTTACATGGGTGATGGTTTTCGCTAAAAGGACAATTTGATTGTTTTATCATTTGTTATCATATCTGATGCAGTCTTGCATTGATGGTATTTGGTTTGATAGGTAAATTAGTTTATATTGTGGTTAAATGGTTTTAGGGATCTTTGAGTGGAACACTTTGTGTTCAACTCAAAACAGTATTCCACTTGAAACATATGAGACGCCTCTTTGACTATGCCGCATTTTAGATGGCGCCAAGACCTTCAAGATGGGTTTGGGTTTATGGTGTTGTTGTTTGGTTTGATTTGTGTATTGATCTTTTGTTTTTTTGGTAGGTGTCGGCCTTTTACTAGGATGTGGAATTATTTCCAATCCTTTATCATCTCCGGCGAAAAGCTATTTCAAAAGTTGCATTACAACAGGGGCTATGGTTTCCATGTAATATTCTATCTATTTTTATAAGTGGTTGGTATGTTAATTTTCTCATTAAAAAAATTAGACGGACAATTAGTTAAGAGTATGTGATTAATCATGATTTATCTTCTTATGCTGAACTATTTGTGTTTCCCAATTCATAGCATGTTCATTGAAGTATTATCTATTTTTCTTTTGGTCATATTACAAATGGTATTTATAAATTATGTTTTGTGTATGGTTGGTTTTGACTATGTACTTTCTAGAACTAACATAGATTGCTTTTAAATTATCTCAGGTATGCTATTTTGATATTTGGTTTCATGTTAACAACATACACTAGCAAGGTTTGTTAGCTATTTGTATGGTTTAATCTTTACTGTTTGTTGTCATTTGTAGTTATTTATTTATTTATTTTTTTACAAAATTAGCCATATGTCGTGCTCTTATTCTGAATTATTTTTAGTTCTTTTAGTCTAATAAGTATGGTTAGAGTTGAGTTTAGACATCATTTAATTACTTAACCCCGTTTGCTTTTGCGCAAGTATTATTTTGGAGCTGAATGAGTGGTTGCAATTGCTTTTATAAGGTAATGTTTTTGCTTATGTTCTTTTTCTGAACTCTTTTTTCATGTTAAAGTTAGAATGAAATAAGTACAAAGTGCTTGATTCATCTTATATAAGTTAAGTCACATTGTTTTAGCTTAGGTTTTTTGTGTGTATTTCGCTATCCCGCTGTGGTTAAAACGAACAAGAAACCAAAAAATATATTAAATTGCTTATTCAGTTCCTCATTGACAACCCTGATGAAGAAGACGCCGTTTGTGATGCCGCCAATTGAGATTAAAAAACCATTAGTAAATACTTCAAGATTATTACATTACAAAATAGTAAGTTTTTCACCATTAAAAAAACTACCCCTTTTTATTTAATGGAGGTATTTTGTTTTGAATCATGATTGAAACAGATTTAGCATTCAACAAAATGGGTCGATTTGGGTTGAAGTTGAATTGGAAACCATTTCAAGGGCAGGCAAAAGGCTCAAGAAAATTATTATTCAAGACAAAAGGTACGCTCTTGATTATCCCTAAACCAATTTTCGTTGAGTTTGATGATACAAAATATTCTAAAGATAATATTGGTTTGGTACCACTTTAGACATTAAATGTGTTTCTTTACTGAGTACACCATAGCTTAATTTTAATTACTCTGCACATGCTATTGTCTTTAGTAGCCATAGATGTGGTGATCAAATGGTTCAAAACTAATGGGGTTCTCATTTTGTTGTTTTTGCAGGTAGTTTAATTATTGATATTATAAGGGTCAACACTCAATTGTGCTAACTCTATGTGGCCTGGAGTTGGATTGTTATCTACTCAATTGGCCATTGTTATTGAATATTAGTATGCCCGTTATACTAGCAAATCTGTTAGCCGATTAGCCGTCCTAATCACATTTACTATTACAAAAGAAAAACATGTTGTGGAGCGCGGAAAGTGAAAATTGCCCCAAAATGGCCTACGATTGGTCATTGGTCTGCTGCGAAGCGCAGGGAATCAATCTAGTTTGAATAAATATAAAGTGAGTAGTTAAAAAATTAAGCACAGCTAAGTAACTTTATGCCACCACCTCGAGAAGTCCAATAGAATCACACAAGTGGAGCAGTGATAGGTTGTCCATTTTTCAGTTAGAAACCGATTAAACCAAACTGAAGAAACCAAACACTAGTAATTTGGTTGTTTGGTTTAGTTATAACCGAATAAAGCGAATTGGTGAACATCCCTAGTACATAGTACAAGGACACAAAGAATCCAACTCAAGATCGACGCACCAGTGTAGAAAGAATAATGGTATCCATACACCAGTAACACTTCAAATTAGAAAGTCGAGTTGAACCTTTGCCAACTACATCTTTCAAGAAGTTGTGTTCTTCCTCTTTGTGAAAGTTCTTCATGTTGTTTAATGCTATATAGGATTATACACTAATAGTCTACATAAGCCATTTGTTGGTGCTCCACAATTTTTATAGTGGTGTAGTTATACTTTCAAAAGCACATTTAATTCATTGGTGATTTAATGATGGATTTAATTTTATTTGTTGGTGCTATATGATTAATAAGTTTAAATTAAAGCCCCATTTAATGATTCCATATCACTGTTTTGGTGGTGTGGTTCATATTAAAAATAATAATATAAAATCCCAACGGTCATCTCTTGAAAATAATAATCAAACAAGCACTTGAAATTGATGGTGCGGTTTATAACATGTTTAAAATTCAACGTCAAAACAAATATATACTCTCTTCTTAGTCTTCATAATTTACAAAACACAGGTATACAACCTGTAAATCAAAGGCCAACTTAATTTCAAATGATTCTTATTTGATTTGCACTTTCATCAAGTTTCATCAAGTTTGTCATAATTTTTTTGTTCTTAATTTCAGGCATTTCTTTGAGAAGCCAAATTCCCAATGTGCTGTTCTTAATCCGGCCAAAATCAATGGCCCAAAGTGTGATAAAGAGCCTTTAGCCGTTGAAAATCACATACAAGAAATAGTTTCGTTTTATTCAAAGAAAAGCTTCATTCTTGCACCATATCTACAACGGTAATATACATTTTCTCAAAACACACACTTACACAAACATAAAACATAGCTATTTATTCTATTATTTTTCTTTTTTAGTGGACATTGGTCGTTGATAATTCTTTATCCTACTTACCAACGTGGCTATATAGTTGACTCAGTGAGAAACAAAAAGAAACCAGAGAATTACATGATTGTCTCTAGAATTGATAAAGTTTTTGGGAAGCAATATATTAAGTGGGAAATGGTAAAGGTATGTGATCAATAGTTTATAGTGTTTAAAATGACTTAGTGAATATAATTATAATTATCTATATATTTAAGCACAACGAAATGAATACCGTCTTGTCTCTATCGTGCGCATCTGCGCTCTAATTGGCCTTCTTTGGCGGCGGTTGCTTCCTATTGGACCGTCTTCATTGTCGCCCGCGTACCGCTACACGCCTTCACATCCTCCCGCATACCCTTCTGATACCGACTCACCACTTGATTGGACCAACGATCTCTGCCACGTCCTCACACCTGTACACGCGTCCCCTTTCAGCTCCTCTGTTTCTTTTGCTCTCTTTCTTAAGATAGCGTCTTTATTAGGTGTCGCCATTGTTGTTCGGCGTTACCTGTCTCCGGCGACGGAACCACCGGTCGGACAAGGAGCTCGGAGGTGTGCTCGTTGTAGGTGGGTGTGGTTACTGCTTACGGTTATGGTTGTAATAGTAGTGTTTGCGCGTTATTTGCCACAGTTTTTCCGGCCGGCAATCCCCGCTGTCAAGGGGTTTTGGGCCGGTGTTGTGCTGTTTGTTTTTTACGATTCTTGTCACGGTGGTTAGGAAATGTAGCAATGATCGTGGCCATAGGTGGGTGGTGACCTTTTTATAGAGGAGAGAGGACAGCTGTGTTGGTGAGCACATGCTTTTGTGTTGTGCTTCAATCTCTGAAGGTTATTTATTATTTTATTTTATAAATTTTGGTTATTACTTCTGGGTAATAATATTCTTGGTGGTTAGCAAGTGTGTCTCTCAATTGAATGTGGATCCACCTCATGTATTATGTTACTAGGTTAGAGTCCCGTGGGGACCCACGGTTCAGACAATTGAAACAGTTCTTTAAGTGATAACACTCTATCTCCATGTGAAAGACAAATCTACGTGCATCAAAATCCTATTTTGACCCATTAGTTTCTTCACACAAACTCTGTGCTGGTCACCTAAAATGGGTCAAACATTTGATCCAGACAAGATGCCTTGAGATACAACAATTTAAATAAATCAAGATGAATGCTTTTTTTTTTCTGGTCATTGGACATGAGAATAAGGCTGCACATCATCAAGTTATTTATTGGTTAACTAATATATTAAATTCAGTGGAAACAAAAGTGAGTATCTCAAGTGAAGAATAAAACTATTTATTTATACCTAATTGGAAAAAAGTTCTATTACGTACCATGCTTTTGCCAAATGTATATGTGAACATGGTGAAGATTAGTGTAATTTGAGTATGTAAACAAAATGCATGCATTGAAGATTTAGTTTAACACAGTTTAGCGCTTGTACAAATCATAATTTAATAATAGCTGACATAAGCTAATAACCTATAGTCAATGTCGTCCATTATCGATTGCCCATTGGAATAACAGGAGAAAGCCACCACCCCTTATGAAAAATGCTTAAATCCCTAAATAGGTATGCAAAGATTCCAAATTGATAGAAACAAAAGCAAAGTAGTACATTTGAAACTGAAAATTCCATGGCAGTTTTCAGTTTCACACCAATATGTGTGGGCATACTATCAACATCAATCGTTAATGATAAGCATTAATACAATTACATAGGGAAAAATATGACTATTTACCAAACATCTTATTTGAAATTTCAAAAGGAAAAAAAGAAAACTAAAGAAAATTGTCCTTTATTATCAGTTAAAAATCAGTTCGCAAATTGTTAATAAATGGAGACCGTTCAATCGCCTACCCTACCAGTATAGTTGCCTAATGTTAAAGATGTGTATACTCTAAATCAATCAAACAAAAAGGAAATGAAATCTACTTGTGACACTGAGTGACTTTTATGAATATTAAGATTTGGATTCAAACTTAATGTTGGATTTTTCATATGCCTTCGATGCAGAATATGGGATTCGGCCTTTTTAGAAAGAGATTAATCAAAACAGAACAAATTGTAATTCATGTTTTAATAGAGCATCTATTTGACCGAAAAATAGATTCTCTCACTGAAGGGTGTTGAACACCGTTAACCGAAGCTCTTCCTACACAAAAGTAAAAATCAAATGATTAACATTGCTTTGTAGACAATAATGCAATAAGCAAGCAAACTCGTAAGAGTAAACGTTATGTCAAAAAATATACTAAGTGTATTATCCTTACCAATCTAATACAACTAATGAAGATACTAAACTCAAATTACTATGTTATCCCTGTACAACCCCATACAGTCAATCACATTAAGCAAGTGACTAATTGAAAAGATACAAAAGCTACAACGGTGACCAACCTATTAATGTTTAAAATAATTTTAAAAACATCTGTATTCGTCAAATGAATGGAAACAATGCAATGAAAAGAAACCATGCTAAAAAATTTTAGAGAATACAAATACATGCTAATTATACATTTATACTATAAATATACAACACATTTAAAGTAAAAGAATGCCAAAGATAATTGTTTTTACTAATACAGTTATACTAAGTTTTTAGTGAAAGTGGTGCAGCAGACTTTCTTTGATACTAAAAGTCAAAGTTTGACACCAAAAGTCAACTGTGAATGTTGAATTAGCGACCTTACTTAATTGGTTTGGTTTGGTTTTAACTACTCTTTATATACAACAGTTCAAAAAGAAAACAAATTATTGCCCAAAACATGTCTAGGCAATATAAATTTAGATTTAGAAGCTGTTTGATTAGTATTAGCTACACGCCTGCTAAAATTTATTACTTCATAACAATAACCTTTTTTTATAAAATGTATTAGTGGGTTGTGTGCTTAAAAACAAATTATCACTTCATAACAATAATCCTTTTTATAAAATGCATATGCTTAAAAGTTAAAAACATATATACCTAACCTGTTTCGTACTTACCTCGCACTTTTGATATTCCAATATGATGTTCCTTTGGATTAAGGAATTATGTCTAAAACAAAACAAAACTATGTATCAGAAGCTTAAAATCAAAGCCGTCAATTCTGATCTAAAAACAAAAAGGGTTAGAAAACAAAATAAAATAAAGGAAAACCAAGACACATCAAGAAAGTTAAAGATGCACCATATTTGGATGAAATCAAGACGACGTTCTTTAACTATGTTATGTCCTTTGCGTGGAATCACATACATGGAACATAAGCTGAAATCAAACAAAATTTTCTGACAAAACTACATTTTATGACTTGAACTACAACCTAATGGATTAATACCGATAAAGGAAAAACATTTTATTGATTATTTGGCGATGACATGAAAATTTATACTTAAAAGTTTCAAAAAAACCTATGGCATTGTACCTTTGTGCCAACATAAAACGTCGAAAGCAAGACAAAAAGCGTTGGTAGTCCTGCGACATCATGAACACTTTGTCAACTCCACGTATTAGTGTGGGCGCTACAATTTGGAACTATAAATGTGTAAGAAAGAGAAACCATGAACTTGTAGAAATATCGACTTTAGCCAGCTTATGCCAAAAGAGCCAATGACAAAGCCAAGAAGGTTAGACATATTAGTGTGGGCGCTACAATTTGGAACTATAATGTCGATTCCCAAGAACATGACAGAAATATAAAAAAAAAATAGATATTGACCTGGAAAAATGAATCCCTGCGATAACCCTCGGTGGGTGGCATAAGGGGATCGATGAAAACATTTGTATCAATTTTCCAGATTCGTAAATAATTAACCAGCTGAGAAAGTTCATCAAGTGCCTTTCGTGTAAGTGTGTCTGTTCTGCCTTCACATGAATTAAATCAAAACTCAAAACTGATGAAAAAAATAAAGGATATGTTGGAAATATTGTTGATTAAAAAACATATCAGCAGGAAGGGCACCTCTCAATCTAGGGAGGGCTTGATCTGCAATTCCACAAAACATTAAACCCACTGTCTGCAACTTATTGACAGCACCTTCAGTAATATTAATCAGGAAGAAGAACAATAATAGCGAACTGGGAACCTTTTTCAGAACATGCGACAGCAGCATTTACTCAATTGAAAGGTTAAGTATAGCCATATAGGGAGTCATATTGATTATACTGGATAACGAATGCCTTAAATTGAGCTAATAAAGAAGACCTTCAGCGTGAAACTTGTATGACCAAGATACCGACAGCTTTGACATATTCCAAACAGTGAGCTGTGGATTGACACCTTGTGACGTAGATGCAAGAAAATTTGAATCTCCAAGAAATGAAAGATTCACGATCGGCTGCAAAATTTGGTAATGTAAAATATATAAATAGATGAATGAGAATACTGTTAACCCCAAAAGCCGCAGGACTTACCTCACGAGTAGACCCGATTACAGCTACAAAACCATTCTTCTCTAGGTCTCACAATGTGATGACAGCTTCTGCAACACCCGCCAATACAGAACCGTCATTAGAAAATGCAGCAGCAGTCATAGGTTTCTTCCTGTATGAACCAACTGCATGACATGCCCATCTACTCCTTTGAATCAACTTATCACTATGTTGACTTTTATGATTACTAACCCAAACCTACAAAGATCATAAAAATTATACAAAACCATCTTCAGGATGAAAACTTCATCTTCTAACTGTAATGTTTTCCGCTTTCAATTAAACCATTAGAAGTTTTTTTTTTTTTTTTTTGAACAATAACTTTCATTAAACACCAGCAAGTTCTAAAAAACAGAACCGCCAAAAATTATACAAACATATACAATGGGTATTTAACCCATTCCTTCCAATCAATATCCTTACATTTCGATCTATATTTCAACCATAAAAAAGCCTTAGACTTAACTTCTTAGACAATATCAATAACTTTCACCGATTTTCCGTTAAATATCTTGGCGTTTCTAATATTCCAAATGACCCATGTTGTGATCATCACAATGCCGCTAATAATCTTCTTTCTCCATTTCCCATAATGCACATTATAACGCAAATTCAACAAATCCTCATATTCGTAAGCGAAGAACGGGTCAAGCTTGCACCACTTACAAATGTATGTCCATACTTCATACGATAATTCACAACCAACCATCAAGTGAGTACTGTCCTCATTAGTACTACCACAAAAAGGGCAAGACCCATCCTTCAGAATCATACCTCGCCAAGCCAAAGCTGATCGCGTAGGAATACGATCTGCAGCCACTCTCCAGACCAGCAGGCAAACCTTAGTAGGAACCCAACCAACCCATTGAAACGATCTGGAAATCATATAACTCCATCTGTAAAAACAGGATCCTTCTAAGTGAAAGTAAATAAAACATACAAGTAAAAAAATTGTGTTAACCACCACAACCATAATTTACAAATGTAAGTACAGTTTGTATATATTGGTTTAGTCGTACAAGGAGTAGGCAAATCGAGTATATCCACTACATCACCCATATAACACATAAGTGAAAATGAAGCTCGATTAGAAAACGTGTCTTTTCTTGTCATAAGAAATGCAAATATCAGAAAATCTCGACTCAATGCAACCAAAATCTCCATATTTCCATTTTCACCCACATAAATTATGCTAGTATTACTGTCTGTGCATGCGAATCAATACATTAACAAAGACACACAATCATTCATAGATAAATATTTGCATGCTACAAGCAGGCTATAAGGTTTATGATATCAAAACCATATTGACAATAGTGCTACAATCAGGTTATAAGCTTTCTAATTATATACCATCGATTAAACCTATATCAAACTATCAATCAATGAAAACTATGAATAAAACCACCAAAATCATAATCCACGGTATTAGTCAGTGAAATAATGTGGATCAAAGACTAAGCTCTAAAAATAAAACAAATAATTAAAGATTGTGATTTACCATTAGGAGCAAGTGCTTTTGGTAAATCAGTCATTGCATCCATATATTTGAAAGCTTGATGCTTTTATCCTTCCACCATATACTGGAAACCTAAATGCAAAAACATAGTTATAAAACAAAGAGAGAAATTGAAACTTGGGCAAAGATAAAGTGACTCTTAATTCGTGTTCATCCATGAGAAGATTGGCAGTTTTCAAGCCCTAGTGGATAATATTACTTTGGTGCAGCTGTGCCGGTAGCTCTTACCTTTGGATATATCAATCGTTATTTTCAGTATCAGAGAAAGTTTAAAAGAACTATCCAGCTTGTGTAGAAAGTTATATATGCTTCCCTATGACATGAACTCTGATGAATCATATAAGTCACAGTTAAATCTTATTCACATTAAAATACCCTAATATGTGTGTCGAGAACAATTAAGTAAACATGTATGCAAAAATCAGCAAGAAATAATATAACTTACCAGTTAACGTTAGTTCAAAGGAAAGAAAGGTGACATAACCTATTTCAGTACATATCTGATGTAAAACAATTGGATAACTTACCTAAAGGGAAATTATAGGTCACCATCATTGTGAACAATCCCCCAAGCGTGTCATCCTCAAAAACGATCCAATTAACAATCACTCAACATCAAGTTTTAAAATAAAAGTGTTTAAAACAGAAAAATGCTTGATTTTGACTCATTATTCAACTTGCTAACCAGACCAATTTACCTCATGTATATTCATTCAATCATGTATTAAAAAGAGGTTTAAAACTATGTTGTAAACATACTGGCTTCAAGATCCTCAAAAACT
Source organism: Ambrosia trifida (assembly GCA_028751855.1). NCBI lineage: Eukaryota > Viridiplantae > Streptophyta > Magnoliopsida > Asterales > Asteraceae > Ambrosia > Ambrosia trifida. The sequence continues at coordinate 128,309,439 of CM054129.1, forward strand.
GGCGAATCTTGTGATGAAGCTAGAAAACATATAAGGCGCTTGGTGCAAAAGTAGCTGCAAAAAAAAAAACAATAAAAGAACTGCATAAATACGTTGCGAAAAAAAAAGTTGGTGCAAAAAGTTGGCCTTAAAATGCTGCATAAAACAGTAGAAGAAAACTGCATAAAAATGCTGCAAATAACTGCATAAAACAGCCCCAAAACACTGCATAAAACCGTAAAAGAACTGCATATAAATAGTACAAAAAAACTGAATAAAAATGCTGCATAAAACAGCCCAATAATGTTGCAATAACTGCATAAAACAGCTCATTAAAGCTACATAAAATAGCATAAAATGATGCATAAAACCTTCGTAAATTGAATAAAAATGTTGCACAATCATGCATAATATGCATAAAATTGCTGCATACTTAAGAAAAACCATTATCATAATCACAAAGTTTAAACCACCTAGGTGGAACAATCCCATGAATACTTTTTTTTTTTTTTTTTGAAAGATCAACAAAATTCTCATTCCAAAATTGGACAACAGGAAGCTATCCACCACCAGAGTTTACAACCACCAGTATATACATATAACAAAATGAAACAAAAACACTCCCAGCCACTAAGCACTAAGCACTACCAACCAACTCTATGAACATTAAAACTCCTACACACTTGCCAATCCAAACCCACTTGATTAGACCGAGACTTGACCCACAGGAAGCTAACCGCTTTGATCTCACCAACCACTTTCTGAGTAGAGAATGGCACCTTGTTAAACACCACTTCATTCCTTGTCTTCCAAATAATCCATAGTACAATAAGACAAATCGCATACCCCGCCTTTTTTTTCTTCGTAGAACCTCGAACATACAAAGGCAAATCCAATATATCTCTAACACGAAAGGCGTAGATAGGATCCAACTTACACCATTGCGTCACGACTTGCCATCCTTGTTGACAGAAACCGCATTCGACAAACAAATGCTCCGAAGTCTCAGGATAATCTCTACAAAGCGGACACATAGTCGACCCAAAATGAACATTCCTGCGCTGCAAGGCTGACAATGTCGGTAAACGATCAACTTCCGCACACCACGCCATGATCTCCACCTTTTTTGGCACCCACGAGTTCCGGTGAAAAACATACTCGGGCCTATGATACCTTCTTGATCTCAATTCCTCTTTAAGGCTGCCAACGCTAAAAGACCCAACCCCATTTAGCGCCCAAACCCAAGTGTCTTCCCTGGATGAATTAGAGACTGGCCCAACCCAATTACCCAGCTGACCCAATTCCATTGCTTCCACCCCAGGCCCAACCCCCCTGATCCAATCCCAATTCGGCCCCAACCCAGAACCACCCATCCGATCCGCTACAGTAGCTGACTTCCTTCTCTAAATTTGAAATAAGTTCGGGAACACCTCAGACAATAGTTCATCTCCGAGCCAAACATCCAACCAAAACTGAATATCCCCTCCGTTGCCCAACCCTTTTATCAATCTAGATACATCCAAACGGACCAAACCCTCCCTTTGTACCTCATAAACCGACTTAGTAACCTGCTTCCATGGGCCCGGTAACGTCATTTTAGATGGCACATAGTTCCAATCCCATGACTACTAAACCATAATACGTTTAATAATAGAGCAACAAAACGTTTTACTGACTAAAAGTTAAATAAACAAACAAACAAACCAATGCAATTAAGCCACTACACCATTAAATTAAAATTAAAATAACAATTGAATTGACACATGCTTAGAATCAATAATACAAAATCTAACTTGCACTAAAACATATAAGATTAGCGAAACCAAACCATAAAAAAACGTAAGTATTTCGTTCCTGCACGAATCATATGTTCCAGCATTAATAGCTTTACTTTGCTGATTAGTGTTAATGTACGAATATATATGAGAAGCATGGTGAATACAAATCGCCATTTAATGGAAAATTAAAACAAAAAAACTTTAATTTAGCACATTATAGAAAGAAAGTGGAAGAAACCAGTGGATTGATTTGACTTCCATTGGCAATGATAGTTCAAAAACAGTTTAAAACATCAGTAAGGCATTTTATCGAACGCCTTACGGACAACCAACACTGGTTACATTTATGTGAAAGATTTCAGGTTAAATACAAATTGTTGTTCACCTATCAGTTATGACAATCAAAATCACAAATCTAATACACGTAATCATCCATCAGTCATTTCTTTACAGTCTTATAAGCTATTACAAATAAAACCTGATGTGGATGGAATCTTGAAAGCTCAAAAAGAAACAAAACCATATAATATTACAAAATCATAAACGATAAAGTTTATTATTACAAAATAAAATAATCCATGATGGTTGACATCACCTACATAAGGATAAGACTCTATAAACAAAACAGAAAGCTAACCATTTAACATATAATCAACAACTAACTTCTATAGATGAGCAATTTAGCTTTATTGATTAAAAAATATGACACAAATAAACAATTCTTTACACATATGTAACTGAGAGAATGCAACTGAAAATCAAAGGTTTAACATACAATAAATTAGGGCAAAAGTAAGCTGTAGATTAAGAAGATTTACCAATAGGTCACCCTTTGCGACGAAACCCTAGCCGTCGCCAACCTTCGGAATGTCGAATCTGGAGCTTTTCATTGGATTAGTTCAACTTCTCGATTGCCACCGCTTCCTGATCCGCCTGATTCTTTCTGGTGTTTGTAGACTTAATATCACTGATGCTTGAGGCTTAGGATCAATAAGAAGTGTTCTAGGAACATAAGAAAAAGAAAGTCAATATATACACAATAACCCACTGACTTGTTTAAATCGCTCACCAGTCACCAATGAAAGCAACCTTCTCACCCAAGTCGGTTAAAGCTTAACAACCAATATGATCTTGTATTTATGTTATAATCATAATCAATTGCAGATTTTTTTATTCAATAAAGACACTACAATCTAAATTCGCAAGCGAATTTCATTCAAGCATTTTCACAAACAGTTGGCGGGCATTTGAAAAAGTCATCAGGTTCTCACAAACTTTTAGTGTCTATCAGCACTAATCAACAACAAATCGTACATGTGATCTGAAAAACATATAACTAAACATCAAATACCGAACAAAAACATCATATATCTAAGTTACGAAAAAACTATACTAACCTTGATTTGGGCGATACCGAGATTAGGATAACAAAAATCCTAATAAAATCAACACTTTTAAGATGAAAGCGGTGAGAGAAAAGTAAAATAAAGCAACGAATTTGTAATATAAACTGATTACTTACAAAAACAGCTTCCATGATCAGTTTGACTGAAAAAAACCTAATGAAAACCATTGATTATTCGACTGTATTTGATTTTAGATTGAGGTGAAGAGGATGACTGAATCAAAAATAAAATCAAAATCCAAGAATGAATGGGATATCGGTGGTTTTTACCTTGTCAGAATCAGAACCCTAATCTGCTGTCACATGAGATGTAGGTGATTGCGATGTAAAGTTAGGAGGAATACGAAACAGAATGCGTAGGGTTTGTGGAGGAAGACATATAGATCCAGGGGTGAGTGAATGAGAAACCCAACATCATTAGATGCCAAATCTGATTCAAGGGACCAGCAAAACAATTGATTGAAATCGGTAACATATTAGGGTTTCTAGTGAGGAAGAGTATTGATAGGAGCGGCGATACATTGTTTGATTTTAAGGATGAAACGTATGTGTGCAGTACAAGAATGAAACGTATGTGTGGTTTAATGATATACGAATCGGGTCAATGGATTAAATTTCGGGTATGGGTTAGTCAACAGCTGATTGACAAGTGTCCCATTTTGATGAGGAGCTCTAGGATGGGGACAAGTGTCCCCCTAGCTACTCCTTTATTAGTAGAGATAGATGTTATCTAAACCCATGCCAACCAAAGTCATATCACATTCTCACATGTGCATCCATGTCATGTAGAGTTAATAACTTAATATACACACTCATTGCATTTTCGTATAAACTGAAGTTGCAGGTCCATTATTATATCACAAGAAAATTCATCATAGTTGCTTATGTAATTGCTATCTTTTAACATAAAAGATACAAATGCGGTTTCTTACTTTGATGTGTAAGGCTCTTTGGTGAAGCACAAGGTGTGGCATTAAGCGCGTGTAATGGCTTAACAACCCAAAACCGTATTAGGGCAAAGTCACGTTAGTTTCATCATTGTAACGCGTGTAACAGAACCGGTGGCGGATCTAGGCCACAAAATCAGTAGTAACGTTTTTTATTTTTTCATTTTAGTAGCAACGTTTTTCAAATTTCGTAAAAAAAACAAATTTTCTACTAATTTTCCACTACGCGCGCGAAGTTGAGCCGCAACGTCCGCAACCCCTCCTCTTTAATTATGTCCGCCCCTGAACAGAACTAGATCGTCGCCGCAACGCGCGACGCACGTGAAAACCTAGTTAATTGTGAACATAATGCAGTATAAGCAACAAGAACGCACTTGGGAGTGTGGGTATATGATCATAAAACATATGCAAGAGTTTGTTGACAATATTCAATATGATATTTTTAAAGAAGTAAGCTTTGTCTATTGCGCTAAGTTATATGTATTTATAGGCTCACATTTTTATTTGTTTGTTTTTAGTTATGGAAAGATGATGGGAGACGTCCGCAATCAGAAATTGAAGAATTAGTCTTAAGGTTGGTGCCGGAATTGATTCACAAGGCGTGTAATGGTCCGAAATGAAAACGTCAAAAGCGTCTCAAGGTTAACCCAAAATTTACCCTCTAATAGTTTACGCATCAAATTTGACTGGTTATGATTCGCTGATGGTTACCATTTTGCTGGGTATGATTTGCTGATAGTGTGTTAGTTGTGTTTTTAGTTTTTTATTGGTTTTTAGATTATATGTTTCTTGAAGTAGTGTTCTTAAAACGCGCAATTCGCTGAAATACCCTAGGGCTCCACTTAGATGTAGAGAACTTTCTTCTTCATGTGCAAACTCATGTGCTTTTAAATACTGTTGGTAGAATTGTTATCAAATGTGTGCTCCATGTTGTTTTTCTTTGAATGGATAATGTTTAAAATAGACTAGCTAAAGAGGCAAAAAAGGTCATATGTGTTTTGAAGTAGGCCAAACTGTATTAATCAGATTTGACTAATTATGATTTGCTCATAGTGTGTTACACTATACAGATACAACAAAAGGATTATAAATCAGTGAGTGACATTATAAAGTGGTTGATCAGTGAGTGACAATATAAAGTGGTTGTGGGTGTTTTCTTGAAATCGATCTTGTCGACTTTAACTTCTCCATCGATGAGTTCATAAACATAGACGACAACTCGTAAACCGTCAATGTCCATGAGAACAAAGCTTGGGTTCACATCATATGTGATGCTATTGTATGCACCTGTGGCTGGGTTTATGACCACGCCAGCCTCGTGTTTGTAAGCCTTGAACTGATGAGTATGACCAGTAACCAGGTTGTCTCTGGAGCATGGCTAAAGAGTCCAAATCCCCCCATGGAACTACCTAAATAGGACAAACATATTAAATTACCCTCCAAACATGACATTCATCCCTGCATATGTGCTTTAAATTGTATCTTTCATGCAAAAAGAAAGCTTGGAATAAACAGAATGAGAAACATTAAGAGTTGGATATGATTTTCATTTTTTGGTATAGATAACGAATAAGTGAATCGGATGGGTCGAAAAGGGTATTTTGGTACAGGGCAAAACATGACACATTAGGCCAACCTGAACAATGTTTTTCCTGTTCTGTTACTTCTGTATAGTGTTTTAAGTTTTTTATTGGTTTTTAGATTGTATGTTTTGTGAATTCGTGTTCTTAAAACGCGTAATGCGCGCGTCGCTGAAATACTCTAGTTTTGTTAATGTGACATTATTTGTTTTGTCAGGCGGTTTCTACGGATCGGGTTAGAAGGTTTGAAGAGTTCGTTTTGGCTGTTAAGTGTATGAAGTGGACGAGTCAACAACTTTTGGGCTGCAAACTTTCTTGGGTTTCATTTGGAAAACATGTATTGTATACGTTTATGTTTCGTTCGGAAAATGCGTGCGTTTTTTGTTTGTGTTTCATTTTGAAAACGCGTACGCTTTTTATAAAAACGGGTTTAACATTAGCTGTGTTTTTTTGGTATGTTAATTCTAACTTTTGCCATATAATATATATTTGTGTATTGATTAAATTGTACAGGTAGTAAACCAGGAAAGGTCATATGTGATGCTGCTGGAAATTTTTAATTATAAAAGCAAATGCATTTTGTTGAAACTTTTAGTGATGCGTTTGTCAAAGTTCCAAGTGTCACCATATTGTTGCAGTTGGAAATCCTTTGTTGGTGCTGTTGTGGGAATTTAATGGGGGTAGTCAATGTAGCCGCATCATCCAATTTATAATCTGATGATGCCCTATGTTTTGATGGTGTTGTTCCACCGCATTTCCAAATCAAATACACCGCATCTTGAAACCAAATTTGTACTAGTGATATGATATTTTGTTACGTTGAAGTAAATTTTTATCTATTTTGAAATATATTATATCTGTTTATGTCGATATATCATCACCATTTTCATTTAGAAATAACATTTTTAATTTAACGATAATTTTCATTAACCATCACAACACCGGGCGAAGGCCTCAAATGACTAAGGCCTCGCAAAAACCCCGGTTACAACAAAACAAAGGAATTTATAAATAACTAATAAAAGCTTACTTAATTATTACTCATACAATAAACATGAACAAACATCCTGACCATTTTTAATATTTTTAATATGCTTGCAACTAAAAGATATAGAACTCATACGATTCATGTGCTGGTAAAATGTGTAAATAACAAATATGAGTATATGACCTTCTTCAACGTGAGTGTACTTTGATGCACTTGCTTTAAGTGGATGAGATAAAATGAAAATATAAACAAGATAAAGCAGAGAAAGGAGAGAAAATCACATGACGTATATTCAAAATGCATAAATGATAAAACTTTGTAAATGGTTTTATTTCAAATATTAGATATGAGTGGGTGAATAGCAAACAGTAAGACAAAAGCCCATGAGAAGAAAAATGACTACATGACAAGATCTTGACACAATGCATTGGGGATGTTCTAACAAACAACCATACTCGTTCATAAAATAGGCCATGGTAAATAAAAAATAAAACAACATAACTCACAATTTTTTTTAGCATGCCAAATATTTTTTACCGTCTAAACGAATATTTTAAAAAACAAGACAAAATTACAATTTTTGTCATTTATAAAAACCAAAACTATAGACCGAGTATTTTAAAACTTTTAGTTTCAGTATTTGTCCTTTATATGAAAAGTTGCCACGATTTTTGTTCTTTACACTTAACCAAGTTAATAAAGTCAGTTAAGTCACCCCACGTGCAATGCAAGTGAGGGTATAAACGTAATTTCACCCCCTTTTTAATCCCATATCTTCAACTTCACTTTAAAACTCGATTCAGAGATAAAACCCCCAACTTCTTCCTCTGTGAAAACCCTAAGTAAGATGGATGAACTTCGACCTTGTTTTTTGATTCATAAACTATTACAACAATCTAATGTTGAAGCATTATACGGTATGATCTTCGACCTCGATTCTGTTTATTTTTTTTAGAATTAACATTGGTTTTCTAATCTTCGAATACCTTGCTTGCAGTTGGTTGCCGACATTTGTTTTCCATCAAGTTGCATCATGGTTGTGTGTTTTCAAAATTTCCAGGATGGATATATGAAAGAGGCTTGAAAGACATTGTAGACATGCTAGACATCGATAAGTATTTTATTCACACAATGGATGGTATTTTGGAACAGCTAGGTTATGATGATAGGTGTGTTAGGTACTACCACTATTTAATTCCAAATGGTGAGTTAGATTTTGGACTAAGAGCCTTAGGTAGTGATGCTGATGTCCTAGGTTTTGCACAATATGTATTAGAGCAACAGATTAGGATGATATATGTCACACCCCGACAATACACAACGGAAAGCAAGCCATGAGGTAACGGAAGTTGTTACCACAAAGTTTAGCAAATTACATATAGATACGTATGGACATCTTGCAACCACCCTCTAGTCCAACACATTTAAGTTTCCAGTCTAAGAAAGTTTAAAAACATGTCATAACCAAGGTGAAACGAAGTTACATAGTCATTGTCTTACAATTTATTTAAAGAAAATAAAAACATAGTTTTCATAGTTTTAGGGTCCCAACATCATGTCCATCGTAGTGCCTGCTAAACCCACTCTCAAAACCCCTAAGCATCGGTACCTGAAAAACATGCTTAAAAACATCAACAAAATGTTGGCGAATTCACAGGTTTTAAGGTAAATACACAAATTTCCTTGTTTAAAAGCGTATGATTAAGTATTACTAAAAGAGAACCAAGTAGACTAGCTATGTCCAACAAGTATGATTTAAACCAAAGGCTTCTAATCAAGCCATGACTTTTCTTCCCAGGTTTGACCTCTCTTAGAGGAACTTTTTGAAGATTATGTTCTTCCCATAAGACAACGTCCACTGAAAAGGAAAGGGGGGCCATTTTGTAAGGGTGAAAATTGTGGGGAGTGGAAGGGGGAGGAATATTATTATTATTATTATTAATGAGTGTGTGTTAGATTTTTTTAAAAAAAAAAACAACCAACCACAAGCTGCCACCTCACACCCACAATCCCCCCACGCCAGTGGAAATCCTCCCGCCCAAGGGGCTCCCCTCTCTCCACGCCCAACTGAGGCGGTGTTTGGGGCTTGAAGATTCTTTCCCGCCCCCTCCCCCACTCCGGATACTCTTGCCATGGGGTGTACACTAACATCTGGGGCATTAAAGATGACATGACATGTTAACTGGCGCTGCACACAATTCCCTCCTTGTGTTAAGGGGTGTTAAATTGGTTATTTGTTAACATGTTAACACGGGATGTTAACATACTGAATTAAATTGTTTTCCTTTTTTAAACAAAACACCATTAAAATGTATAGTTATGTGAAGTTAAACCATTTCCTTAGAGTATAGTGGAATGGAATGAGAAAAAAATGGTGATTTGACATCTAGGTGGAGTTACAGGTCTCCTACGTTTGATTTCCAATGCCAGAAAGATTAGACAAGGCGACCCTCTGTCCCCTTTTTATTCCTTATCGTAATGGAAGCTTTTTCTTTTATTGTCTTTAAATCATGTGATTTGGGGATAATTAAAGATCTTCGTGTTTTTAGTGGGGGACCTCCTATTTCCCACCTTCTATATGCAGATGATGCTTTGATGATTAGCGAATGGTCGAAAGATAATATTCAGGAGATTGCGAGGATTCTTCGGGTTTTCTATGTTTGTTCGGGTTTGAAAATAAACATTAGAAAATCTCAATTATATGGTATAGGGGTGGATAAGGATCAGGTTGTGGAGATGGCTTCTATCCTTGTCTGTGCTGTGGGGGAATTCCCCTTTGATTACTTGGGGATTAAAGCGGGTGCCAACATGAATAGAAGTCACAACTGGGACCCGGTCATTGAGACTATAAAAGGGCGTTTAACTTCTTGGAAGGCTAACATTTTATCTATGGGAGGCCGTTTAACACTTATTAAGTCAGTTTTAGCCGGTCTCCCTGTGTATTATTTATCCCTTTATAAAGCTCCTATGAAAGTGATTGATCACATCGAAAAATTGATGAGGAATTTCTTGTGGGCCGGCTCTAGTGAAGATAAGAAAATGAGTTGGGTGGCTTGGGACATTGTAACGAAATCGAAGAAGAATGGTGGATTAGGCATAAAAAAAAAACTTGCAGATGTTAATTTGGCGCTTCTTGCTAAGTAGGTGTGGAGATTCAAAACACAAAAGAATAGTATTTGGGCGAAAATTATTACTTGTGTTCATGGGGGTAGAGGGAGATGGGATTTTCTTCCTATGGATAAACGCATTTGTCACACCCTCAAAATCCACTTGCGGAGTTTTACCGCGAGGCGTGTGACAAACCAGGATCCAAGTCAACGATCACAATAAACAAGTCTAAATGAACATATGCAATTTCAAAAACATAGTTTAAAATTCCCAAATACAGCGGAAGCTTATTCTCAAAACATAATCCAAACGTAAACCAAATTATTCAATGTTTGAAAACCATGCAATCCTAACTAGACGCCGTGCAGACGCGTGCGCCCTAGTTCCATTGTGCTACCTTAGCGACCTGAGAAAACATGTAAGAGTTTACGTCAGCACAAAAATGCTGGTGAGTTTACAGGTTTTGTAATCATAGTACCAAGTTCAACCTGTCCATACTATAACAATTTGCAAACCAAAGTACGCTAGCTAGGCGTATGTTTTATTACTACAACGATTGGAAAACCATTACTAACTCGTAAACAAGATGTCGTGCCCGAATAGTAAACTTGTTCCTGTTTGAGACAATATGCACTCGCCCGGCCCTCCAAGCCGACGAGCGGGGTTGGTCATTCCCAATAGATCTATTCACATTTCCCCGCTGTGCTAACCCGCACATTCATGGTTTTCCCCGGGACTTCCAAAGATCGTATAGTAAACCATAGAAAACCCATAGTATGACAGTTGTTACCAAAACATCAGTTTAACACATGTTTTCTCCCCCGAAAAGTGAAACCAGTAAAAAAAAAGGGGCCGTAAACTCACCTTAGGTTGCGTTACTTCGAAACACGAATAATATCAGCAAGCTATGCTAGCCCCGTAAAGCGGCGACCTAACATATGACAGTTACAAGTACTTAGACTAATAACCCGTAGGTTAGTTAGTCCCTAGATGTCCAGACCATAACCAAGTTCGTTTGAAAACACCGTGACTGTTAAATTAACCCAATGTACAAGACTCGACATCCCATTGGTGACCCGAGACTCCCCGTGTTATACTTGCACTCACAAACACACAATCATGCAATCACACTTAACATACGTTAAAGTCCAACAAGTTATAGCACGTAGTTCAAGTATCACATAAATAAGTCCGAACACATGTTACCAAGTTACTAGGTATGTTACGGGGTTCCTAGCATGTTTCTAGGTGTCAAATCGGGTCCCGAAATGCTAAATTACACTTACAGCAGCAGTACATGCAATTAGGAAAAGTCAACTAGTGATTACGTGGGTCAACAGGCATTTAGGAATGCTAATCGCCTATAGTATAGGCGATTAGGGCTATCTGGTATACAATTTATGAGTTTATAGGCGATTACGTCGTAAAGCATGCAATTCAGGGCTTAACTAGCATTTAGGATCGTAAATGCATGAAGTAAAGGGGAATAGGCTCCTATTCGCCTATACTATAGGCGATTAGGGCTCCTCATCAGGCGAATAGCCTCCTAATCGCCTATAGTATAGGGGATTAGGGTTCCTATTCGCCTATAGCACAGCTGTTCCGGTTTTTCGCGCGTTTAACACTCCAAATCCAATCCAGAACGTGTGTAAACATCAAATATCAATCAAACAACTATATCAAACATATTTCAATCAAAATCCTTAGCTTAACCTCGTTCTATCAGCCCTGCATGCAACCATGTAACCCAAACACAATGCACATAGCATGAAACATCACATTAACATGCATAACCGTAACCCTAATGAACAATTACTCAGATTTCATCAACATGTTATCATTATTAATCTGTAACTACCTTAATATTATGTTATCAATCCATCTTGAATCATAAAAACCCTATCTTTCAATCATAAACACACATACAACATGCTTAACAGTTAGAATCCAATTAACAACGATTATTAACGAATTTCAGACGACACATTCGTTTATAAACAGGTCTGGACCATTAGGGATTTAATAAAAACGTTATTAAAGATTGCATGAATGAAAACCACACCTTAGATTTGTAATAGATTGATGTAATAGGCTTGAAATCTTGTGTTTTGATCCAAAATCGTGTTCCAGAGGTTGTGTGGGTGTTGGGGCGAGTTGTGGGACGACTAGGGTTATTAATATGAAGTTTATGAGGTCAAGTATTGTATTTATAGGCGTTTTTAGTCGTCCAGCACGTTATAGGCGATTACGCAGCAGCATCAGGCGAATAGGGATCCTATTCGCCCCTAGTATAGGCGAATAGGGCCTATTCGCCCCTATTGGGACCCTACTCGCCTACCCTATAGGCGAATACAACTCCTATTCGCCTATAGGGTCTGGTTCAGCATGTTTGGTGCGTTAAACTCCGTTTTAACATATGTTAACACATTTTCACATACCGACAAGTCACATAATGATTGTAAACACATAATACTTGCAAACAAACACATTCACACTCGTTCACCAATTCCCGGGACTCGAGACTTGTATATTCCCTGTGCTCTGACGATTCTACGAATCGTCACCCTTTGTACACTTGGTTAAGGACTGACATCTAATGAGCCTTTAAACTAACATCTAATGATCCCCTATACCAAACTAACAGTTCCCGAACCGTAACACGACTCAACTATCCCAGTTAAGTATAATATACGCGTGACTCGCTAAGGTAGACTTTAATCTAGACAGCGTTGTTAACCAGAATTTGCCGGGTGTCACATCATCCCCACGTTAAAAGAATTTTCGTCCCGAAAATTGCACAAGTACCAAAAGGAATAACAAAGGAACAGATAAAAGATAGAAACCAAGAGAGAGATTTACCCGAGTTGTCACATCATCCCCACGTTAAAAAGGAATCTCGCCCCGAGATTCATTCAGCTGCAGAGGTAACATATCTCGATTCAAACGCTTCCTTAGGAAAGAGATGAGGATACTTAGACTTCATCTGATCCTCCCGTTCCCAAGTGTACTCTGGTCCCCGGTTCGAGTTCCAGCGAACCTTAACAATGCGAATCTTGCTATGACGTAGGCTACGAATCTTGTAATCAAGAATCTCGACAGGTTCCTCCACAATCCGAAGACGATCATCAACCTTGATCTCTTCTAGTGGAACAATAAGAGACTCGTCCGCCAGACACTTCTTCAGGTTGGACACATGGAAGACGTTATGTACGTTGCCGAGCTCCGTCGGTAAATCAAGACGATATGCCACCGGTCCAATCCGTTCCAGAATTGTAAATGGACCGACATACCGAGGGTTGAGTTTGCCACGCTTCCCAAAGCGTATGACGCCCTTCCACGGTGAAACTTTCAGAAGTACCTTGTCATCAACTTGGAATTCCAATGGCTTGCGACGCTGATCAGCATAACTCTTTTGCCGATCCCGTGCCGCTGCCAACCGGTTACAAATCTGTACGATCTTTTCCGAAGTTTCGTACACTAGCTCAGGCCCAATGAGTTGACTCTCACCCACCTCAGCCCAACAAAGAGGAGACCGGCATTTCCGCCCGTACAGTGCTTCGAACGGAGCTGCCTTGATGCTCGTGTGGTAACTGTTGTTGTAAGAGAATTCTACTAACGGTAAATGAGTAGGGTTGTAAACAAACCAAACGTTCGGTGAACAGTTCGTAAATCGTTTGGCGGGAAGTTCGTTTGTGTCCGTTTGTTTAATAAATGAACGAACACAAACAAAAAATTCCGTTTGATTAACTAAACAAACAAACACGAACAAATGTCTCGTTCGTTCGATTGCGTTCGTGAACGTTCGACAATGTGTTTGTTTACATTAGTTTATTTATATCCGTTCGTGTATGTTTGTTTATGTTCGATCACTAGTTAAAACTTAGGAAATTATGAACTTTTGAATTATCGATACCGTTTAGTAGATGTACTTTGTCTAACGGTTAATATTAACAATGTCTTTTTAGTTAGTTGCATATTAAATGTTTGTTTTTGTTTGCTTGTGTTCAAGACCCGTGTTCACGAACAGTTCGCAAACAACTGAATTTCTTAACAAACAAACACAAACATAGAATTATGTTCGTTAGTGTGTTCGTGAACGGTTCGTTTGTCCAAGAAACCTTAACAAACAAACACGAACACAGCCTTGTTCGTGTTCGTTTGGTTCGTTTACAGCCCTATAAATGAGCTTCCCAACCTTTGCCAAAATCGATCACACATGCTCGCAGCATGTCTTCTAAGGTTTGAATCGTGCGTTCACTCTGACCGTCAGTCTGTGGGTGATAAGCTGTACTCATGTCCAGCTGGGTACCCAAAGCCTTGTGCAAAGACTTCCAGAAGTGAGAAGTAAAGTGGGAGTCACGATCCGAAATAATAGAAACCGGCACCCCGTGCTTAGAAACAACTTCCTTCAGATAGAGACGAGCCAAACGATCCTTGGTGTTGGTCTCCTTAATAGCGAGAAAATGGGCTGATTTCGTCAATCGATCAACAATCACCCATATCTTATCATTCCCGCTCGGTGACTTAGGTAGTTGCGTGACAAAATCCATTGTAATCCGTTCCCACTTCCACTCCGGAATCTCAGGTTGTTGCAAGAGACCCGACGGTTTCTGGTATTCCACCTTGACCTTAGCACAGGTCAAGCATTTGCTCACGTATGAGGCTATATCCGACCTCATGTTTGGCCACCAGTAAAGCACCTTCAGATCTTGGTACATCTTATCCGAACCAGGATGAATAGAATACCGGGACTTGTGAGCCTCATCTAAAACAAGCTCCCGAAGTCCCCCGAATAAAGGAACCCATAAGCGTTCTGCGAAGTAGTGCAGGCCATCAGGCCTTCGCTCGAGGTGCTTGTCGGCACCGTGCATAGTCTCAGCTTTAAGGTTTTCCTCCTTCAAAGCTTCTAACTGGGCAGAACGGAGTTGGTCAGGTAGAGAGGAATGAATAGTGAGTTGCAATGCCCGAACGCGACGAGGTTTAATTGATTCCTTCTTGCTCAAGGCGTCTGCCACAACATTCGTCTTGCCAGGATGGTACTTAATGGCGCAATCATAGTCATTCAGGAGTTCAATCCAACGACGCTGTCGTATGTTCAAATGTTGTTGGTCGAAAATATGTTGAAGACTCTTGTGATCGGTGTAGATGGTGCATTTGGTACCGTACAAGTAATGTCTCCAAATTTTCAACGCGAAAACCACTGCACCCAACTCCAAGTCATGGGTGGTGTAGTTCTTCTCGTGCACCTTGAGTTGACGAGAAGCATACGAAATCACTTTCTCGCGTTGCATCAACACGCAACCGAGACCATGAATAGAAGCATCACAGTAAACAACGAAATCATCAGGGACTTCAGGTAAGGACAAAATAGGAGCAGAACACAGTTTAGACTTCAGTTCTTGAAATGCCGACTCTTGTGGTTCACCCCAGTCGAATTTTCTATCCTTCTGAGTAAGAGTGGTCAGGGGTTGAGCGATCTTCGAGAACCCCTTAATGAAACGACGATAATAGCCCGCAAGGCCTAGAAATTACCGCACCTCAGTTGGTGTCTTTGGTGCTCCCCAGTCCTTGATCGCTTCGATCTTAGCTGGATCGACATGAATTCCTAGTTCATTAACCACATGTCCTAGGAACTGAACTTCGCGTAACCAAAAGTCACACTTTGAGAACTTAGCGTAAAGTTGTTCCCGTCGTAAAAGTTCCAAAACCAAACGTAGGTGTTCCTCGTGTTCGGTCTTGTTCTTGGAGTAAATCAGGATGTCATCAATAAACACGATAACGAACTTTTCAAGATATGGTTTGCAAACGCGGTTCATCAAATCCATGAAGACCGCCGGTGCGTTTGTGAGACCGAAAGGCATGACCAAGAATTCGAAATGGCCATAACGTGTACGAAAGGCAGTCTTTGCAACGTCAGCTTCCCTTACGTGCAACTGGTGATAACCGGACCTCAAATCAATCTTAGAGTAGTAGCTAGAACCCTGGAGTTGGTCGAATAGATCATCAATATGTGGAAGAGGATAACGGTTCTTGATGGTCAATTTGTTCAATTCTCTGTAATCCACACACAATCGGAAACTTCCATCCTTCTTCTTAACGAATAGAATCGGGGCTCCCCAAGGGGAAGAACTTGGTCTGATGAAACCCTTGTCCAAGAGTTCCTGTAGCTGACTGGACAATTCCTGCATCTCGGGAGGTGCAAGACGGTAGGGGGCCCGAGCAATAGGAGCAGCCCCTGGTACAAGATCAATACCGAACTCAACCTGACGACGGGGAGGAAGACCAGATAAATCATCGGGAAATACATCAGGAAACTCGCGTACAACAGGAATATCGTCGATCTTCTTCTCATCGGTAGAGGAAACAGATAAAAGTGCCAAAACGGCCGAATAACCCTTTCGAAGATACTTAAGGGCTTTCATGCTGGAGATGAGATTTAGCGGAACACCGCCCTTGATACCGTACACAGAAAGGAATTCTCCATCGGGGAGAGGAATCCGAATAATCTTGTCGTAACAAATGATCTCCGCGCGATACAAAGACAACCAATCCATGCCTACCACAACGTCAAAACTACCCAAAGGTACCGGCATAAGGTCGATGGGGAACGACAAACCCGACAACTCTAGTTGACACTCCCGAAGGATACAAGTAGCTTCAATCTTTTTACCGTCAGCCAACTCAATTATATACTTAGCCTCTAATGGTACGGGTACTACATCTAGCAGTCGACTAACTTCCATGGATATAAAACTTTTATCGGCACCGGAATCAAATAAAACACTTACAGCGATTATTGAGAAGGAACGTACCGGTAACTGTGTCAGGATCCTGTCTAGCCTCAGCGGCTCCAATGACGAAGGCACGTGCATTCCTGCTGCCGCCCCCGTTGTTCCCGCCCTGCTTCAGTTTCGGGCACTCTTTCTTGTAATGACCAGTCTCCCCACAGTTGTAACATCTCTGTCTTCCCGTAGTTCCTTGAGTAGTAGGATCCGAGTTAGTAGTTGGGGCCTGGGTCGATGGAAGTGTCGCCCGACAATCTTTAGCAAAATGCCCAAGTCGCTGACAGCGATGGCAACGATTACGGTCGCAGTCCCCCTGATGATGACGCCCACACTTGTTGCATTTAGGTAATTTCCCCGCATAACCACCCTGTTTGTTACCAGAAGAAGAACCCCCGCTATCGAATCTCTTACCCTGCTGTGCTGGCACAGATCCTTTCCCCCCATTATCCCATTTACGCTTGTTATTCTCCGGGGCCTTGACAGTCGAACCCTTAGCAGGCAAAATACCCTCATTCACCTTCAAGTTTGTCATCCTGTGAGCTGATCGGACCACCTCTGAGTATGTAGGAAGATTCCCCGCAGCCACCAACCCTGCGATCTCTGGTACTAGCCCCGAGATATAGTGTTCGATCCTCCTGTATTCTGGCACATGCAGATCAGGACACAGCACTGCCAACTCATTACGCCTTACCGTATACTTTTCAATTTCGGACCCAGTCATCTTGAGGTTCCACACCTCGTGCTCTAACTTCTGAACTTCTTCCCTTGGACAGTACTCTCGCTTCAGCAGTTGAACACAATTTTCCCAAGGCATAGCATAAGCCTCCCTATACCCATATTCTGGGTGATATTGTTCCACCAGGTCAAAGCAACATCCTGGAATAACGCAGCAGCATACTTGACTCGATCCTCTGGGAGACAGTTACACATCAGAAACACTGACTCCACCTTTTCCAGCCACCTGAGCAAGCTCACCGCACCCTCAGTGCCAGAGAATTCCTGGGGCTTACAGTCCCGAAACATCTTGTAGGTACACATGGGTGGGGGTGGATTAACAGGACCACCTGAAATAAAACGCATAAGAAACCACGAAGGATGTAAACAAGATTCACCAAATGAGGCAAAAGTGGATAAATCAACTTACCACCACCATTGTGCCCTAACTGAAAGGCAGCTTGCAGCAAGTTGTTCAGATCTTCTTGTGATAGGTTTACACCTCCACGACCACCACCACCGCGACCACCACCACGCCCACCATTGCGGCCACCTCCACGTCCTCCTCGTACTCCAGACATGATTCTGACAGAAAGAACGAGAAATTTAGTTTCACAGCTAATGGTAACCACTAGCATTCACAAGATCAAAGCTAGATCCAACTCAGGACTATCCATTCAAACCCAGAGCTCACTAGGGCTTTCATGCATTTCGGTTTATGATTTTGTGTGCACCCAAAATGATAAACCGCTCTACATGGTCCTCCAAGTGTTCTCCTAGTTCAAAGTTCAAATCACCGAACATAGACTCTTAGCTATACACCGTAATGCTACGGTAGTTTATGGCGAGTGTTTCTATTGAAGTATGAAAGGGAGATGTCCGAGCCTTGGACAAATCTCAAGAGTACACGATTTACCCCAATATACCACACTGCCTAGAGAGCATGTAACCCGACCTAAGATAGAACGGATGATGTAACATAGGAAGGTCAGATGATTTAGAGACACCCCGACAAGCCCATACGTAATCCACCATAATGTTTAGTACTAAGTGATCGTCTAGTGTGTGCGACTCGGCTATAGTCTAGACTCTACATGCAGTCCTAGTTCACTATAACCATTGGCTCTGATACCAATCTGTCACACCCTCAAAATCCACTTGCGGAGTTTTACCGCGAGGCGTGTGACAAACCAGGATCCAAGTCAACGATCACAATAAACAAGTCTAAATGAACATATGCAATTTCAAAAACATAGTTTAAAATTCCCAAATACAGCGGAAGCTTATTCTCAAAACATAATCCAAACGTAAACCAAATTATTCAATGTTTGAAAACCATGCAATCCTAACTAGACGCCGTGTAGACGCGTGCGCCCTAGTTCCATTGTGCTACCTTAGCGACCTGAGAAAACATGTAAGAGTTTACGTCAGCACAAAAATGCTGGTAAGTTTACAGGTTTTGTAATCATAGTACCAAGTTCAACCTGTCCATACTATAACAATTTGCAAACCAAAGTACGCTAGCTAGGCGTATGTTTTATTACTACAACGATTGGAAAACCAATACTAACTCGTAAACCAGATGTCGTGCCCAAATAGTAAACCTGTTCCTGTTTGAGACAATATGCACTCGCCCGGCCCTCCAAGCCGACGAGCGGGGTTGGTCATTCCCAATAGATCTATTCACATTTCCCCGCTGTGCTAACCCGCACATTCATGGTTTTCCCCGGGACTTCCAAAGATCGTATAGTAAACCATAGAAAACCCATAGTATGACAGTTGTTACCAAAACATCAGTTTAACACATGTTTTCTCCCCCGAAAAGTGAAACCAGTAAAAAAGGGGCCGTAAACTCACCTTAGGTTGCGTTACTTCGAAACACGAATAATATCAGCAAGCTATGCTAGCCCCGTAAAGCGGCGACCTAACATATGACAGTTACAAGTACTTAGACTAATAACCCGTAGGTTAGTTAGTCCCTAGATGTCCAGACCATAACCAAGTTCGTTTGAAAACACCGTGACTGTTAAATTAACCCAATGTACAAGACTCGACATCCCATTGGTGACCCGAGACTCCCCGTGTTATACTTGCACTCACAAACACACAATCATGCAATCACACTTAACATACGTTAAAGTCCAACAAGTTATAGCACGTAGTTCAAGTATCACATAAATAAGTCCGAACACATGTTACCAAGTTACTAGGTATGTTACGGGGTTCCTAGCATGTTTCTAGGTGTCAAATCGGGTCCCGAAATGCTAAATTACACTTACAGCAGCAGTACAGGCAATTAGGAAAAGTCAACTAGTGATTACGTGGGTCAACAGGCATTTAGGAATGCTAATCGCCTATAGTATAGGCGATTAGGGCTATCTGGTATACAATTTATGAGTTTATAGGCGATTACGTCGTAAAGCATGCAATTCAGGGCTTAACTAGCATTTAGGATCGTAAATGCATGAAGTAAAGGGGAATAGGCTCCTATTCGCCTATACTATAGGCGATTAGGGCTCCTCATCAGGCGAATAGCCTCCTAATCGCCTATAGTATAGGGGATTAGGGTTCCTATTCGCCTATAGCACAGCTGTTCCGGTTTTTCGCGCGTTTAACACTCCAAATCCAATCCAGAACGTGTGTAAACATCAAATATCAATCAAACAACTATATCAAACATATTTCAATCAAAATCCTTAGCTTAACCTCGTTCTATCAGCCCTGCATGCAACCATGTAACCCAAACACAATACACATAGCATGAAACATCACATTAACATGCATAACCGTAACCCTAATGAACAATTACTCAGATTTCATCAACATGCTATCATTATTAATCTGTAACTACCTTAATATTATGTTATCAATCCATCTTGAATCATAAAAACCCTATCTTTCAATCATAAACACACATACAACATGCATAACAGTTAGAATCCAATTAACAACGATTATTAACGAATTTCAGAAGACACATTCGTTTATAAACAGGTCTGGACCATTAGGGATTTAATAAAAACGTTATTAAAGATTGCATGAATGAAAACCACACCTTAGATTTGTAATAGATTGATGTAATAGGCTTGAAATCTTGTGTTTTGATCCAAAATCGTGTTCCAGAGGTTGTGTGGGTGTTGGGGCGAGTTGTGGGACGACTAGGGTTATTAATATGAAGTTTATGAGGTCAAGTATTGTATTTATAGGCGTTTTTAGTCGTCCAGCACGTTATAGGCGATTACGCAGCAGCATCAGGCGAATAGGGATCCTATTCGCCCCTAGTATAGGCGAATAGGGCCTATTCGCCCCTATTGGGACCCTACTCGCCTACCCTATAGGCGAATACAACTCCTATTCGCCTATAGGGTCTGGTTCAGCATGTTTGGTGCGTTAAACTCCGTTTTAACATATGTTAACACATTTTCACATACCGACAAGTCACATAATGATTGTAAACACATAATACTTGCAAACAAACACATTCACACTCGTTCACCAATTCCCGGGACTCGAGACTTGTATATTCCCTGTGCTCTGACGATTCTACGAATCGTCACCCTTTGTACACTTGGTTAAGGACTGACATCTAATGAGCCTTTAAACTAACATCTAATGATCCCCTATACCAAACTAACAGTTCCCGAACCGTAACACGACTCAACTATCCCAGTTAAGTATAATATACGCGTGACTCGCTAAGGTAGACTTTAATCTAGACAGCGTTGTTAACCAGAATTTGCCGGGTGTCACATCATCCCCACGTTAAAAGAATTTTCGTCCCGAAAATTGCACAAGTACCAAAAGGAATAACAAAAGAACAGATAAAAGATAGAAACCAAGAGAGAGATTTACCCGAGTTGTCACATCATCCCCACGTTAAAAAGGAATCTCGCCCCGAGATTCATTCAGCTGCAGAGGTAACATATCTCGATTCAAACGCTTCCTTAGGAAAGAGATGAGGATACTTAGACTTCATCTGATCCTCCCGTTCCCAAGTGTACTCTGGTCCCCGGTTCGAGTTCCAGCGAACCTTAACAATGCGAATCTTGCTATGACGTAGGCTACGAATCTTGTAATCAAGAATCTCGACAGGTTCCTCCACAATCCGAAGACGATCATCAACCTTGATCTCTTCTAGTGGAACAATAAGAGACTCGTCCGCCAGACACTTCTTCAGGTTGGACACATGGAAGACGTTATGTACGTTGCCGAGCTCCGTCGGTAAATCAAGACGATATGCCACCGGTCCAATCCGTTCCAGAATTGTAAATGGACCGACATATCGAGGGTTGAGTTTGCCACGCTTCCCAAAGCGTATGACGCCCTTCCACGGTGAAACTTTTAGAAGTACCTTGTCAGATGGCCGAGGATATATGAGTTAGAGAAGAAAAAAAACTGTTTTGTCTCATAAGTCAGAACGCCTCAAGAATGTCAGTGGTCTGCTGCGTTTTTTCCCTGATTGGAAGGCAGACCCGTCTACGGTCGAGTAACTATCTGAGTTGCAAGACCTGTATTATTTGTTTCAATATATCGTTTTGACAGGTTTGGAAGATCAGTGGAAGTGGGGCAAAGCTGCAGACAACACTGTGATGTTCACGGCTGCAGATCTGAAAAAACGCATTAGAGATGTCGAAGAAAACCGAAGTCAACAGCTGATGACTTGGGAGAATTGGGTTCCTATAAAAATTAATATTTTAATGTGGCGAGCGGAAAAGGAAAGGATCCCGACCAAAGTAGCGCTTATTAATAGAAGAATAAATATTCAAGACCCTTTATGTGTGCTTTGTAATTCCAGCAATGAAGACGTTATGCACCTTTTCACGGGGTGTGGCTTTTCTTTCGGGGTTTGGGCAGCTATCCGCAATTGGTGTAAAACATCTACATTATTACTTTTTGACTTTGAAGATGTCTTGAAGATACACCAACATATAGATGGTGATAAATGGAAGAAGCGGATTATTAAAGGTATTGTTATGATCACATGTTGGGAGATTTGGAAAGCGAGGAATAATAAAGTTTTCAACGAAACCATCCCCAAAGTTGTTGAGGTGACTGCGAAGATCAAATCGTGTTCGTTTTTATGGTTGAAGTATAGGTCTAGATTTAAAGATATTACTCGGAAAGATTGGGATCCTTTGTACATGTTGTAATTGTTTCACTTGACGGTCCTCATTTTGTGGGCGCACCGTTTTAATGAAATTCACAGTTCAAAAAAAAATAGGGTGAAAGTATACCCAATAGCCTAACGGGATGATGGTCTCACTGACGCCATAGGAAAAGGAGTTTTCTTTTTATATATTGATATATATATGTATATATGAGAAAATTGCTCGAATGGTCCCTGTGGTTTGCACTTTTTCACCTATAGTCCCCAAGTTTTCAAAATTATAGCCATAGTCCCGAAACAGTGAATTTTTTTTAACTCGGATAGTCCCTGAGGCTAACTGAGGTTAAATAATCCAGTTAAGTGGCTGTGAAATTACAAAACTACCCTTACTTTAAAACAAATAAAATATAACACTAGTGGGTCCCACACTTCATCTTCCCCATTTCATCTTCTTCACCTCATCACCTCCACAAACCACCACCACCCATCTCCACCCTCCACCACCACCGACCCCCACCCACCACCTCCACAAACAATCACAACCTCCTCAAACCATCATCACCACCTTCATCTTCCCCACCAACCAAACCCTAGATATAAAACCACCCTTCATCTCTATCAGATCTGAAAATATACAAAATAACCCTCCTCCTTTTCACCAGCCGCTAACCCTCTTTCTCTCTCTACTCTCCCTCTAAACACTAGACAACTCTCTCTACTCCCTCATAATTTGGTCACCTTCCTCCTTCCTTTTCAGAGTCGGCTGTAACGACCCGTCAATAGTTACCGGTTCCCAATCGTGGTTTACCAGGAACAAGGAAAGAACAAGGTGGTTTAACGAGTTGGGTTAACCGGTGGGTTTTAGAAACTCATGACAAAAGCAGAGGATGATACACGACAGTCACCGATTCCAGTGACTGTTCCGGTGGCTTCCTCTTCGTCAAACAATCACAACAGAAAGAACAAATCACGGGATTATTATTATTAGAGATGAAGGAGGGTTGTGGTTCGATACCGACTCGATGAAACAGAGGGTTATCGGGTTATGGTTTAATTGGTTCATAACAGAATCATTAAAGGTTCACCGGTACACAAAAGAGGGAGGAGGAAGTTTACCGGAGAGAAGGACTTACCGGAGATGAAGGGTTATCGGTTATTATCAAAAGTAGATGTAGAGAGTTATCGGGCTTACCGGAGAGGAGATGAGTGATCGGGAAACAATAATAAAGCGAAGAAGGAGGAGGGTGGTGCCGGAGAACAAGGCAGCGGCGGCCGGCCATGGCTCTCCGGTCGCTGCTGCTTCGGTTGCTGTTGAGTGACGATTGTGGAGGCTGAGGTGGTTGTTTTAGTCAGGGTTCAGTTAGGTGAGGGCCGATCTGGTCGTTTGTGGTCCAGGTCCGGTTGATTCATGAAGGGTGAGGAAGAAATTGGTGTGGTGGTGGTGGTGGTGGTGTAGGGATAAATGGTTTTTTTATATATTTAATTATAAAACGTGGGGCCCACTAGTGTTTTATTTTATTTGTTTTATAGAAAGGGTAGTTTTGTAATTTCACACCCACTTAACTGGATTATTTAATCTCAGTTAGCTCCAGGGACTATCCGAGTTAAAAAAATCACTATTTCGGGACTATAGCTGTAATTTTGAAAACTTGAGGACTATAGGTGAAAAAAGTGCAAACCACAGAAACCATTCGAACAATTTTCTCTATTTTTTTTTTGAAACAAAAGGTTGATTTTCATATATAATAATTTAATACAATCTATAGATACATGAAGCAACGAACTCTCTTTCTCTCTCTCTCTCTCCTACTTTCTCTCCCATAAACCCTCTGCGAGAGAGACTGGTAAAGCCTAAACCATAGAGAGCTCTCTCTCTCTCTCTATCTTCCTCACGCAAACACACACAAAATGCCATCTTCCATTTCTCTCATTCATACAAAACCTTCTCCATGACACAATATTAAACACAATTACATTATTATTATTATTATTATTATTATTATTATTATTATTATTATTATTATTCTGCTCACTCGATTCCTCTCTAGCTTTTCCGTACCGGTGATGACGTCATTATCCGGTTCACCGAAGGTTTGCTTTAACTCGACATGTAATCAGGTTTTGGAAGCCCCGAGACAAGGCTGGCTTTGCCGGACCGGATATTTCGCTGACCTCTGCGATCTATGCTCGTAATTAAATTCCCTTACTATTTTAATTTTTATTCTGATTTGTTGTTGTTATTAATATAATGTTGTTACTGTTTTGCATTTGTTTGTTTGTTTCTGTTTTGCTGATGTTGCTTGTATCGTAAGTTACATTACTTCAGTGTTGTACAGTTGATGATGGTTTATTTTCTGTTGGAATCATAGGTATCAAATAAATAATAAAAATATATATATTATGTATTAGAATAATACTAAAGCTATTATGTATTAGAATAATACTAAAGCTATTATATAATATTTAATATTATCTATCTGATTAGTAACAAAACTACAAAAGTTTTAAAATAGTGAAGATTCAAATGTAATTCCACTAGGGATGAGCATACAAGGCCGAATACCGATCCCGTCCCGATCCCGATACCGAACCGAGGGGTTTCGGGATAGGTATCGGTACCCATATTTATGGATTTTCGGTTTCGGTATTATCGGTATCGGTGCGGGATCGGTATGGTATCAGTATTTTAAGGCAAAATACCGATACCATACCGGTACCGTACCGATACCGTACCGTACCGTATGTGTTCGGTATCGGTATCGGTATTGGTTTTTTGGACTTTTCGGTATCGGTATTGTCGGGATTGGTATCGGTTCGGTACCGATACCGTCCCGAGCTCATCCCTAAATTCCACAACTTGAAAGTTCTAAACTGGATCATGAATATGAATATGAATATGAATATGAATATGAATATGAATATGAATGAAAGTTGCTTCAGTCGGTGTTGTGGAAGCTTATATTGCGGAGAAAATCAATAATTTTGCACTAAATAATAATAAAAAAGAATAAATCGGTATTTAGTGTGTTTGGAGAGCTGAAGAGAGCGCGCCTGGGAACTGAAGTGCAATTACTGAGCCTCGCTTGGAAAATGGGCGTAGGTGCAGGAAGCTAGGGCTTTTAATAAGGTACAGTGTTAGAATTTTAGGTGTGTTTTTGTTGTGCTGATGTTCCTTGTATGATAAGTTACATTTGAGTGTGTTAGATGGTTGAATGTTGATGATTTGTTGTTGATAGAATCATACTGTTTCGCATTTGTTGTTAGGATTTTAGGTGTGTTTCTGTTTTGCTGATGTTGCTTATATTGTAAGTAACATTTTGAGTGAATTTCGGGTGATTTGGTTTGGAAGTTAGGTTTTGGAGATAACTTTTTGTGTGTTATACACTTATACAGCTGATGATTTGTTGTTGATAGAATGTTACTATTTTGCCTTTGTTGTTAAAAGTTTAGGTGTGTTTCTATTGTGCTGATGTTTCTTGTATTGTAAATAGCAAGGTTGCAAAAGTCGCTAGGCGCTAGGCAGGTGGTGAGGTCCTGCCTAGGGACTAGTCGGGACTAGGCGAAAATTAGGCGGAATTAGGCGTTTTGGTATTTTTATACGTATTTTATATATATATACACACAAATTTAGGTGTTTTTTGAAAATATGTTAAGATATATACACATAATACTTAGAAATACTTAGATATATACACATAGGGGAGGGTTATCTTGAGAACGCTAAATATTGTGAGAACCGTGAGAACAAGTAAAAAAATTAATCAAAATCAATTTTTTTTAATACAAACCTCATTATAATCAAAATACAACATTAATAAATGAATTTTCTTTCCAAATAATTCATCTTTTATTGCAAAAACACTTTCAAAATAATTTTTTACACATGTGTAAATGAAACAGTTTACACATGTATAAACAGTAAATTTACACATGTGTAAAAACAAATTATTTTCGTATATGTTTGAATTTTTACGCGTAAATTGTGTTTTTGGGATTGTATTTTGGTAATAAAGACAAGTGTAAAAAGAAATTTTGAATTTGAATGGTTTTAGATGCCGTTCTCACGGTTCGCACGAAATATAGGTGTTCTCAAATTAACTTTCCCCTATACACATAATACTAAAAAATACTTAGAAATTTAATAAAAAAATAAAAAAATCACCGCCTAGGCCCGTCTAGGTCCGCCTAATGGCCAAAACGCCTAGATTTCCGACTAGGGCCTAATTCCGATTTTTACCTCCGCCTAGCGCCTAGGCCGATTTTTGCAACATTGGTAAATAGCATTAGAGTGATTTTCGTGTGGAAGTTAGGCTTTGGAAGTAACGATTTTACTGTTGCACAGTCGAGGATTTTAAGTTGTAGAAAGTTCCTTAGTGTTTAGACTGAAGGTTAATTGTATTGTCTACATGATCTTAAAAATGATGAATGTGATTGGTTTCTGAAGAACAATCTCTCTAATGCACACATTGTTGTAAATTGGAAAACTAAAAGAACTTTATATCTTCTGTAATTTTCTTGGGGATTTGGAATATGGTAGTCAGTGGGATGATAGGAAAAAGAGAGGTAGGGGGGGGGGGGGGGGGGGGGGTCCATTGTTTGTGATTTGTGAACACTTCGGTGGACTATGTAATATTAGTTTTAGTAATGATTATAAGCCCATGATATATGAATAATGTTTTGAATCGATATACTTCCCTGTGGCTAGACAGTAATGGAAAAAACGAAGTCACAAACATGTTCTAGTGTACAATAACTATTAGCTATATATGACGCAGAGTTAATTTATGATCTTATTTGAAAGTAGAACCAATGATGGTATAAGTACTCCCTCATTTTCTATAGTATATGTATGATAACCTCATTAGCTCTTGTGTTTGGACTTTGGGTGCTTCCGTACTTTGTTTCTTGCATTTCCTTTTTATTGTTTTTAATAATATAAAGATCACTTCTGAACCTTGTTCAATTTGGATGTAGTTATGCTTTTGAAAATGGAAAATTCTGTGATACATATCACTCAAATGCTTCAGGTTGGAGGTGTTGTGAAGCTTGTGGAAAGGTTAGAAATCTTTCAAGGCTAGTTAGTTTGGTTAAAAATTGAAGTATGGAAAGTCCGATATGGTAAGAGACCATTTTCCCTTTGCAGCAAATTCATTGTGGATGCATAGTGTCATTTCACATGTTCATATTGTTGGATGCTGGAGGCATCGAGTGTCTCAAGTGTGCAAAAACAGAATACATCTTGGTATGCACAATTGCATATGAGTTCCACTTGTTTATTTTGGTTATAAATCATAAATTTGCACATCACTAAAAAACGATGACTTACACATTTATCTTCTCTTGATTTTATTATGTAGTTTCATTTGTTTCTATTGTATTTTATACATGTGTTCTAGACACCAAATCCTACTTGGCCGTCTGCTTCTCACTTCCTCCATGGACCTGCTGAAAGAATTAATGACGTCTCTTCTAAAAGTTGGAGAGCTATTGCTGGATCAGGTCCTGTACCTTGGCAGCAAGCACCCAGTCTGTTCAATGCTTCCAAAGGTCAACCTGAATTACAGCTGACTTCATGTTCTCTGGGTCGAAGTCCAAGAGATGATCCTTCTGGGAGATATGTGACTGATAGCTGGCGGGTGAGTGCACAAGAACTGATTGGCGATAAAGCCACCTCCGGTAAGATCGTGCCATGTTAAATAATACATATATTTCTTATCAAATTAACCTCACTTATGTTGGAAGATATAATCAAGAAATTTAGAAGTAAATAAAAAAGTCAAACTGTTGACTTCAGAAAGTCAAACAGTATAGTTTATAAACAATTGCGTCTGTATATTTTATCATCATGTCGGTTAGTATCTAGGCAGTTAATTAACCACCAAAACCTTAGGTATAAATACCCATCATATGTATCATTTCTAAGTGTGGGAAACATATTATTAGTGTGTATATTTTGTTGTTTCCCTCCATATTTTCTGTCCGAAAAGGGTCACTGCACAATCTTGTGCAAACCCTCAAAGATGTTCATCAACCATCGTTAATTGATCTGCAGCCCCGTCCGATTGCTATCAACTTAACCTACCATTTTGTGCAGGAATCCAATATGATAGGAAACAGAATCTGTTTAATGATGTTTCTTACCAATCGTTTTTCCATACCAGTGTCACCCCTCTTTCTACTTTGCCAGCAACATTTGTGCTACACAATCAAAAGACTGAAACAGCAAATGTATCTGGAATTCGTGTTAAACGGTTATGCACTTCACAATCAGTAGGGAAACAATGCTCTAACAATGATGGAGCTGGTCCATCTCTTGGCAATCTGGCCCACAATACTAAGGCTCGAGATGAAACACAGTCCTGCCATCAACTACTCTCACGCTACGGGTCCCAATTAACAGATCAGGAACTTCCACAGCTCCCTGCAGGGTATCCTGCTTTTATAGGCATTTAATTATTTGACTTCGTTTACTAGTACTAGGTGGTTAGTAGCATTAAATGGTATTATCTATCACAAAGCATGCCTTAACATTGTGATAGTTCAAACGCCAAGACAATTCCTTTGTTTGATAAAGTGTTAAGTGCTAGTGATGCTGGAAAGATAGGTCGATTGGTGCTGCCAAAAAAACGCGCAGAGGTTAGTCTATATATTAGTATATAATTTGAACCTATGACGTTTGATTTTGGTCTTTGGTAATGGAATGAATAAACTATACAAAATTTGAACCAGTTGTCTATGTGACAACGATATACCCGTTTGGATTTTTTTTCTTTGCGTGCTGTTTATATATTCTATGTACTATTCATGTACAGGCTTACCTTCCTCCAATTTCTCGGCCTGAAGGCTGTCCACTTGTCTTCCAGGATTTAAATGGAAAGGATTGGGTATTGCAATATAGATATCGGGCCAACCGTAATAGTAGTAGTAGGGTGTATTTTTTAGAAGGAGTCGCTCCCTGCATACAGTCAATGCAGTTGCAAGCTGGCGATACTGGTAAACTGCCTTGCCACTTCTTATATTAATTCAGATATATTTTCAACAATTTTTATTTTTATTTTTAATGGAGTGTTTTTTATTTTAGAGTTGTTGCTCATTCGTTATATTGGTTTAGTGACATTTAGTAGGTTGGATCCTGAAGGAAAACTTGTCATAGGATTCAGGAAAGCTTCATCTGCATCTCCATCTGACAAGGTAGGTTTATTGTTTAACAGGTGTGATACAAAATATACACATGCCATATGTCAAAGTCGAAGTCAAAGATAGTACATGAGTGCCTTAGGTTACTAACTTAGAGGCGATAATTTTGACCCAGTAACTTATAAATGGTCGATTTGGGCTATGTTCTATATCTGTCAGGTAACATGATGAAAAGAAAAAAATAACTAAATAGGAAACGGGTTAAACTGGTTGTCGGTCGTCCAGCATGTTTACCAAATGCATATAACCTACTAATTAAGTACTAAGTCATTGTATTCAAAGAGTTAGCTTAATATTGTACGAATATAGTTTTTGTAGCCATATTTGACAATAGTTTACAGAATATTTGACCTGTTGCCCAACCTGTCCGACCTAAATATTTTCCACCTCCACTAACATTCCTTACTGTGAAGCTAATTTTGTTCCATTTAATGAAATTGCTCCGTAACTGCAGGGCAACAGAAAACCAAACGCAAGGATTCCTGCTCGTGAAGAATCTCTAAACGATGGGACATCGTCAGAAGTTGATAAAACTTCTATTCATGCTAAGAGGAAAAAAGGGGCCAACATGTGTTCGAACAGTAAAAACCTTCGATTCAGTGTCACCTTGGAACAAGTTCAGGGGTTGTTACGACCACCCCTTAGTAATGCTCCCACCCTCGTGTTATTTGAGGGTGTTGAATTTGAGGTTTTTCAGGTATAATAGACACTGCATTTACTAACGAGCCAATTCTGAAATTTTAGTTAAAAAGTTAATAGGTCAAAAGTCATCCAAATTATATTTTTAATGCATACCAAAAAAGCTAGATTATATTGTAACAATATAATTTTTGTAACTATATTTTTAACAAACCACCTTCGCTCCATACTTGTTTTGACCTGTTACCCAATCCGTTTGTTTTTCCACCTCCACTTGCCATGGCTTTTTCGTTTTTTTTTTTTTTTTTTTTTGCTTCAGAAGGCAACGTCATGATAGCAGCCTTCATTTTTTTTTTCTGTTCTGATGAGTGATGGACTGATGGCATTCTTTAATGTAACAGGAGGCACCGGTTATCGGGAGTCCTACAGCATTTTCGCAAGATAATGTTGGGTAAGTTGGCTACTAAAATATTAATAAAACTTTCTTTTTCTTTTGGTATTACAAGAGTTTGTACAGCTATCTCATACCTATTTGGTTACCAGATCTCTATGTTCAACAGGGGTGGAACCAACACCAAAACATCTGGATCATATGCTTCCCATGATAAAAAATCACGGTATAAATCACTTGTGACAAAATTTTTTGTGCATTATCAATCCATTTCTTGCATAATATTGATGCCTTGACGTGTCGAATAAATCAGAAAATTCAGAATCAACAAAAACCACGGAAGGCCTTGATGGACTTGCGACAGTCCATGATAGCAAGGCCACAACAAGACATCCCTGTCATGTACCTGGCTGTACGTGTATCGTCTGCTTACAGCCGCCAAATACCACCAAACACAAATCAACTTGCATGTGTAACATCTGCCTAGCAGTGAACCGTTTTACTCCACCCCCAATGATGCACCGTGATCTGATACAATCATCCAGTTTAACTTTAAAAAATCAGTATATCGACTTGAATATACAACCGGAGCAGGAAGAAGAATATTATCCTGTTTCAGATATGGGAATAATGAGGTTAGTTCAAGAATCTACACAGAGATACATGAAGCAGCAGAAGCTATCAATCAATGACATAACTCACAAAAACCATGATTAGTAAAAGGTACCGTTTCTGTTATTACCTAACCGTAACCGTTATCATCAGGGAAGATAGTTTATACTACTAATATGAGCACAACCAGACTGGATGGAGTTGGTGGTGGTGGTGCTGGGTTGAGGCTCACCTTGCTGAATATTAGTAAGAATGGCTGACTTTTAACATGCTCTATATTCACCTAAGTACATAATTATCCGGTGTAATTAGACATTTTTAGGAATGTCATTAGATAATTAAACTAGATCTTACTATTTCGTTGCCATGTCTTGTCTTGTCTTACTCGCTGTGTAGACATGGTTATTTTGATCCGTTTATTGAGGAATGGCTTGATTCGATTATGTTTTATCTTTACTAGGTCGTTGGCCATGATACGAAAAATAGCTAACACGTTATCTAGAATGAATATGTTTAACATGCTAGATACTTATAAAAACTTATAATACCCCTTTACGATGATCGAATTCACTTTTTTCTTTGGAACGGCGGAGATATTATAAAAAGACTAGCAAGATGCTAGCGAAAGAACAAAACATATCGGAGACTAAACGATTCTAGATGAACATTACAAGTTGAAACTGCACCACGTTAACAAGTCAAATTCACAAATCTCCTTTTTCTTTATTATTATTTTGTCATTAAATAGTTTTTTTTTTTTTTGAAAGGCGAATTTCTTGCTACTTATGAGACATGAACTCAAGACCTTACACTTTTTTAGTGTATTAAAAGGCTTTGCCTTACCACTGGACCACCAACCCCAATAGCTATCATTAAATAGTTAGAATTGTGAAGCAATTATTTGACTTATTTGATGTATATGGATGGCATTCCTTTTTCGTCCCAACAATTATGCTCATTAACTATTTATGCACTTGGAATGAGCTTTCCTACAATTTTCACATGTCAACATTCAATATTGACACTTTCATCTTTATTCTCCCGCCACCTATGAATAACAACCATGACCAAAGTTTGGACCCACTCATTACGTGAGAATTTGTACATTTAATTTTATATAATATATTACTTGACATAAATATTTTAAATTTAATGAAAAAAAACGTAACCAAATGTATTTATTTATACATTTATTTATTTATTTATTTATTTTTTACCAAAACCACTAGAATTTTTTTGCTGAACTAGTAGAATTTTATGATTTTTTTGTGTCTATGGTAGATGTCAGAATAGGAATTTGGTTTTTGGTAGAACCGTTGCTGAATTGGTTGCTGACTAAGAAAGACCCACAATCTGAGATTGTGGGTTTGAATATAATAATGGAGTACCGCAATCTCAGATTGCGGTTCTACCGTCCAAGTCATCGTCCCTTCTTCGATGTTCTCCGAGTCAATAGCCACATATGCAAGAACCGCAATCTAAGATTGCGGTTCTACCATTTTCCAAAAACCGTTTGTGACATAAACCATAACAAAAATTTTATTTGTTTTTTGCATTACATAGAATATAAAAAACGAAAAATAAACAATTTTTTGTGGGTTTTTGTTCATGAAAAAAAAAAAACAAAATGCACGGTACAGTAAAAAACACAAATCTGCAACAGAAAAAACATAATGTGTTATTTCGTCTCTCCATTGTGTTATTTTCGTTTGTTCATTGTGTTTTAATTGCCCCGTTAATTGTGTATTTCAGTTCTGATTACTATGTTTTTGCTGCAGATTGTGTTTTTTCTCTGAATACGGTGTTTTTTTCACTGTTCTCTGAATACGGTGTTTTTTTCACTGTGCATTGTTTTTTTTTTGTGTCTGCTGTGTTTTTCTAAGCTACCATTTGTGTATTTTTATGTTAAAGTCACATTTTGGATTCAATTGTTAATTTAGTTTCGGTTGCTTATATATTTTATATTATTTATATATTTAGATAAGTGAAAAAAAATACCAAAGTATAGCTTCTTTTTATCGAGTGTTGATCATTAAAAAAAACCTAAAAAAGGTTTGTACAAATATTTGTCACTTCATATTAGATTTGTCTATCCCGAAAAACTCACGGGGATAAACTAGTTAGTAGTAAAAAAAGTTATGCTTTAAATAAAAACATATGCATTGCATGGTTGAATAAACTCGTGTATTCTACAAATAGAAAAATATAATGTAAGTTTTTAACATATAAAGTTGTTAGGATATGTTTTTAGTATTTGAACCAACATAATTTTTAATTGTTAAAACTTTTAAGTAAAAGTATAATTTTATTTGAAATATTTTCATAGTAATTCAATTGGTTAATAAAATAATAACTATATTTTATTAAAAAAATAAATATCTATATTTAAGTAAAGATATAAAAAATAAATGACTACAATCAATAAAATGTGTCGCTTGTAATTTTCTTTTATTGGAACTAGTAGGATTGCCCGCGCGTTGCTGCGGGTATTTTTATTTTGTGTTATCCAGGGGTGTGCATGGGTCGGTTTGGTTTGGTTCGGTTTTTACAAAAAATCGTAACCATATCCATAACCAAACTTCGGTTATGGTTTCTTGGTTGGTTATAGATATTTCGGTTATTAACCAAAAAAATAAACTAAAACTAACTTTAGGGTAAAGTATAAAATTAAAAGTCAATGGGTATAAAAAAACAAAACCTACAATGTTGGACTTAGTTTGTCCTATTTTGTACATGGCAATACTTCCAATGTGGGGTCTTTTTTAATAAGATATTAACAAAAAAACATACTTAGCCTTTGATTATAATTTTAATTCGTCACAAAAAAGAGCATTTCATCAAAATCATTTTGTTAATAACATACTTTTATTATAGTAAAAACCTCTACATAGTTAATGTAAAACATAAAGTTAACATTACAAGTTCGGTTATGTTATATCGATTGACCAAAGCTTCATAACCATAATCATAAGCGATCGGCCGGTTAAAGAAATTTAATAACGATAACCATTGGTTATGTTGGTTATTAGTTAAAATCGGTTCGATTATGTCCATTATGGTTATATTATTGGTTATGGCGGTTAATTTGCTCACCCCTAGTGTCATCCATATTATTTGAAGCTAAAGATCTTGAAAAAACATTTTCAAATATAAAATTGCTTCAAATCGAAGCATCTTGACTCGCTGATCTGACGCTGCCGTTATTCAAAACCATAGTTATCAACCAAACTTTTTAATTAGAACGGATCGTAAAGCCTCTATTATCCACATGTGTTTTCTTAAATAAAGAAACCAAATTTGTGTTTCTTGAAAAAAAGATAAAAATAATATGTGTGTTGTATATTAAGGGGATGGATAAGAAGAACTTCGCTAAACTATGATGTTCCAATGTCTATGTAATAAGACATCTAGTTTATCATACACAACATTTAATTGGAAAAATAAAATAAATCAACACATATAACACATTAGATATGTATAAAATACAAAATTAATAGACATTCAACACGACAAACTGTACAATAATTATTGTGATTACGTAGTTAACATGTCATTATCTAGATAATATAGTGCAATAAACCAATTGAATTTATGGACTATGGAGAGTTACCTTAAAAAAGTAACTAATGTAAATAGTAGCAAATCAAATAATCTCCCTAGAGTTTGATCTTGTAGCTTTAGGCCTCAACCATGGATTTGAGGCCTGCGATTTCTAGGATTGACAATCAAAATCATAAAATGTTTGTGGAATTTTAGAACCGATAGTATGATGTTTGAGTTGGTGGATTAAAGGTGAATATTATGATTGAAATGATCTTGAAAACTTTGAAAAAAAATATAGAAATCTTTATGAGAAAAGTTACGACTACCAGTATCCATGCAGCTCAGGTGAGAATTAATGATCGTGTTCCAAAACCGAATAGTCGAATACATCGATCTGCAGTACCACCACCAGAAGCAAGAAGTCCATGAAGATGTGGATACCAAGCAACTACTTTCATGACACTTGTATTCTCACAGTAGTTTAAAACATGTTGAGTCAAATTTTGGTTCCAAACAAAAAACTACATAAACACAAAGAAATATTAAGAAAATAAGCTAGTGAAATTAGTTACTAACATAAAAGAAATCAATATGATAAATATATTGTTTACTTACATTGTTACCACTTCCACCTAATATAATTCACGGATATCATAAGACCATTTGAGTCCACATAGACCTACAATTCACAAGTCAAAATAAGAAATAAACCACATATAGTGTATAAAATTGATTTATATAAACTATAAAGACATGAGTAGAATTGAGTTTAAGAAAAGGTTACCTCTGATTTATGACCACTATGTTTACTAACAAAATCTTCTTGGGCGGGGAAGAATCCACCGGCGTGGGGGAGGAGAAAGCCACGTGGAGATATCTTGTTGGCCGATTGTTTTTTTTTTTTTTTTTTTTTTCAACTTTAACCCAATATAATATTATTCTCTTCACCCCTCCCCCCTCCCTCCCCTTTCACTCCCCACAATTTTCACCTTTCACACGTAGGCCCCACATGTATCACATGACGTTTCATCCCCTCTTTCACCTTCACTCCTTATAATCTAAAAAAGGAACAGGTAGATTGATTTCCTAGAAGAATGATAGTACCAAATCCATCATTAATCATCTTAGTGGTTCCGTGTTGCATGTGTTATGCCAGGGCTATATCATATAGGTGATTTTGATTCACAAGTAATACACGTTTTTCATTATATATTCAAACTAAATTTAAGATATAATATATGTTTGTTCTTTTAAATAATTTTCCAGTTTATGAAAGAATTAATGATCTAAAATGTATCATCTTTTACAAACTTTTTGAATATATAGTTTTCAATTAGACCTATCCTTTTAACATTTTTTTAAAACGACACACTTTCTTTTAACTGAGTGGCAAACACTATTCTTTATTATTCTCTATCAAGTGTCATATCTACAACCATGATTTTAATGGGACGGGGTAGTGATAATTTCAGTCTCATATTTTATTATAAAACTGTATCATATATCTGTTAGTTATCAAATGTTTACTTGTTAGCTACTAATTTTGTTTAAAAAATGCCACATGAGATTAAAAGAAACATTTTTTATGATTTTTAATTTTTATATAGTTTTGCTACCCTAGAATATTACAAATAAAAAACTAATAATTAGTGGATTAACATATTACCCTATTACCCAACTACCCAAGTATATAGGAAAATAAAAAGAAAAAGAAAATGTATACGAGTTAACTCAGATTAATAAGTTTGTGTGTTTCACGTCATCAGGCATGTTATCACCAAATACCATTCCCATCTCCACACTCACAAAAAAATTTTTAGAACTAATGCGTATATAGTTTATATAGTTTATGATCAAATACACAGTGAAAGAAAAATATGAAGTCGTAGAAAGGGTATCAAACGGACTCCGATTGAACCCATTCAAGCGGCATTGGAATCGTCTCATTGAACCCTACGATGTTAGTTTTTAGGTCTTCATTTTTTTGGGGTTTTAGCTTTTAGTTTTTAGAATATATGTTAAATCATTGTGTCTTTTAGGTAACATTGTCTTTTTCTTATTTTCATCATTGTGTCATTTTTTCAATTTATTGTGTATTTTTTCTTCAGCATTGTGTTATATTTTTCGGCACTGTGTTATATTTTATGGCTCATTGTGTCATATTTCATAATCTATTGTGTTTTTTGTATTCTTCTTATTTTTGTTACACTGTGTAGAATAACTTAACCCTTATATAGTTTTTATATCCGAATATCCATCCCATTATTAGCCCCAAAATATTTTGGGTTTCAAATATGTCCATCAAATTTAGGTTCACTTGTTATCCTACTACTAGTTTGGAGCCCGCGCGTTGCAGCGGGTTGACAATACGCAAATGAAAGACAAAATGGTTAAGACAATCAAGTGGTCAATGAAGTGAGGATGTCATGGGAGGTCGTTATACAACCTACATGTCATTTTATGCACACAACCTCATAAATAGCTTTTATTCAAAGATATTATTGATGTATAAGGATATTGTTATCATAATCAAATTTCATGATAATATTTATTTTAATCTAATGTGGATATCCAATATGGAGGATTTTGTTATCATAACCAAATAAAAGATATCTTCAAATTCTTGAAATTTCTAAATTTTTCAAAAGCTTTATTTTTTACAAAAATATCTAAGATTTCTACAAGTTATGCTCATATGATAAAAAGAACTAAGATTTACATGGTAATAAACACGTTATAGTTGCTACTGAAATTTTCTCTCTACAATAGACATTAGACAACCAAGTCCTAAGGCTTGATCTTAGCAAATCAAGTAGTTGAAAATTATCTACACTCCATTGTACCATGACATTTACAAGTAAAGACAAAAGTTAGAAATTATACCTCGCTTTAACATCAAACAAAATTACTTCTTTTAGTCTCAAGTGAAATTAGACGCAACTCTATTTTTTTGCACCTAGAAAACAATCGCGACTGTCGACGAGTCTTTGAGGTGGCACACAACGAGATTTGATGGTTTGGAAGTCTAGTACAACTTTGGTTTTTTCGTAGGTAGCTACTAATGTTTTTAGGATTTGATAATCCATGTGAGGTAGGTGTGGAAATACCATGGGACAACGGATGATGAAACTGAGAGGGAATCAAACAACAATCTATAATTGGTTTTTCATTCCTTCGTTTGACATCACAATTTATAGGATCGAAAAAAACTGACTACTTAAGACTAATTATGTATTGGCACATGAAAGGTTGTAATATTTATTTATTTGGGCTTTTGGTTTTATGAAGTCAAGAAGTTTTAACCACATAACTATTAAGTCTATAACTCATATAGTTTAATTTCATTTTGATATTTACTTCCTAGTCTTTTTAAATTCTTTAGGATTACATTTATATATTTCAATGAAAATTATATATATAATTTTGTAACATAATATTACTCCAAGTATAAAACTTGTATTTTAT
Source organism: Ambrosia trifida (assembly GCA_028751855.1). Taxonomy (NCBI): domain Eukaryota; kingdom Viridiplantae; phylum Streptophyta; class Magnoliopsida; order Asterales; family Asteraceae; genus Ambrosia; species Ambrosia trifida. The sequence goes on from CM054129.1 coordinate 128,347,677, forward strand.
TTTAATTCATATTTTTTATACATACAAATTTATGTGAAGAACTTCAAGATTAATGTTATATCAATTTAGAAACTGTTGAGTGTTTATCGTCATTACTATTGAGTGTTTATTATCATTATAAACCTCACTTAACCCAAACCGACTTTGTTGTTATGCAACGGATATGTTTATAGATCGTTTGGTTTTTTCGTTGTGGTTCGCGTCATACTACAGTAGCACAATCGGTAGGGATCGGTAATTATATATTATATATATTATAACAATTAAATTATTTGGTAGAAAACTTATGGACTCCCCTTTAATTTAATACATGCATTATTCATTTACATCTATTTCATGAACAATTTAATATTCATATAAAAATACTATTTTGCCCTCTTACTAACTCAATTAGAGCATTGTACCATATGCCTTATATGTTGTAATTACTTAAATTTTGTTGGAATTCTTCTCTCGTGCTTTATAATATAGTATAGATATAGATATAAAATGGTATAGTTGATTTTATTTTGTACGTCTGTAACTATAAGTCTAAACAATGGGCTCTTTCGTGTGTCTTTGGGGCACGTTTTTCTTCTGGTTGCTTCATACGATGCCCATGTGAGCAGTGGCGAAGCTGGACCCGGAGGTTCGGGGGGTCGGAAGTCACCGGGGGGTCGGAAGTCACTAGTTTCGGGGGGTCGAAAATTAGTTTTGGGGGGTCGAAACCCTATATTTCCAAAATTTTCTATACGAATACTATATAATCGGAACTTCTGCGCGAAAATTCGGGGGGGGGGGGGATCGGCCGCCTCCTCCCGCCCCAACTAAGCATCGCCCCTGCATGTGAGGATGAAGTTAGGCGGGTTTCAGGTGTAGGTTGTGTAACACCCCGCCTCTAACATTATCCAATATTATCCGCTTTGCCCAATAGAAGCTCACGGATTTGTTTTTGGTTGTGTGACACCCGACAAATTCTGGTTAACAACGTTGTCTAGATGAAAGTCTACCTTAGCGAGTCACGCGTATATTGTACTTAACTGGGTTAGTTAAGTCGGGTTATGGTTCGGGAACTATCGGTTTAGTCTAGAGGATCATTGGATGTTGGTCTAGAGGTTCATTAGATGTCGGTCCTTAACCAAGTGTACAAACGGTGACGATTTGTAGGATCGTCAGGGCATACGGAACATACAAGTCTCGAGTCCCGGGAATTGGTGAACGAGTGTGAATATGTGTATTTACAAGTGTTATGTGTTTACAATCATTATGTGACTTGTTGGTATGTGAATATGTGTTAACATATGTTAAAACGGGGTTTAACGCGCAAAACACACGAAACTAGCCCCTATGGGCGATTAGGGGGCCAAATGCATGACTGTTCATGCGATTAGGCCCAAATGCATTACTGTTCATGCGATTAGGATTCCTAATCGCGTATAAAGCTGCATAATCGCGTGTTACGGGCTGGACGACTAAAAACGACTATAAATACCATACTTGACCTCATAAACTTCATTATACAAACCCTAGTCGTCCCATAACCTGCCCCAACACACACACAACCTCTGGAACGCGATTTTTGATCAAAACACAAGGTTTCAAGCTTAATCCATCATCCTTTTACAAATCTAAGGTTTGGTTTTCATCCATGCAATCTTATAAACGTTTTTATTCAATCCCTAATAGTCCAGACCTGTTCTAAAACGAAAAAGCTTTCTGAAAATCGTTTATAAGTGTTGTTAATCGGATTTTAACTAGTATACATGTGTTATGTGTGTTTATGATTAGAAAGCTAGGGTTTTTATGATTCAAGATGAAGGATTAACATGTTATTAGGATTAATTCAGAATACTAATAATATTATGATGATGAAATCTGAGAATTGATTATTAGGGTTATGGTTACGCGTGTTCGTATGATGTTGCATGCTATGTGAATGGTGTTTGGATTACGTGATTTGCATGCAGGGCTGATAATACGAGGCAAAACGAAGGGTTTTAGTTGAAACATGTTTAGGGTAGTGTTTGGGATGATATTGGGTAGTTACACACGTTCTGGATCTGATTTGGAGCGTTAAACGCGCGAAAAACTGGAACAGCAAGGTTACAGGCGATTAGCAATCCTAATCGCCTATGTTAGAGGCGATTAGGAGGCCAATCGCCAGTATTTCATGCGATTAGGGCCTAATTGCTAGTACTTATAGGCGATTAGCCCTAATTGCTAGTAGTTACATGTGGTATAGCCCTAAATGCTAGTAGTTCATGCGATTAGCTTTCCTAAATGCTAGTTGACCGACCTAAATGCTAGTTGACTTTTCCTAATCGCGTGTACTGCTGCTGTACGTGTAAATTAGCATTCCGAGACCCGATTTGACATGTAGGAACATGCTAGGAACCCCGTAACATATCTAATAACTTGGTAACATATGTTTGGATGTAATTCGGTGATACGTGAGCTATGTGCTATAACTTGTTGTGCGTTAACGTATGTTAAGTGTGATTGCATGATTACATGTTTGAGAGCGTAAACATAACACGGGAAGTCTCGGGTCACCAATGGGATGTCGAGTCTTGTACTTTGGGTCAGTTAAACAGTCACGGTGTTTTCAAACGAACTTGGTTATGGTCTGGACATCTAGGGACTAATTAACCTGCGGGTTATTAGTCTAAGTGCTTGTAACTGTCATATGTTAGGTCGCCACTTTACGGGACTAGCATAGCAGCTGAGTTATTCGTATTACGAAGTAACGCAACTTAAGGTGAGTTTACGGCCCCTCTTTTAAACTGGTTTTATACTTTCGGGGGAGAAAACATGTGTTAAAACGATTATTTGGTAACTACTGTCATACTATGGGATTCTATTGTGTACTACACGATCTTTGGAAGTCCCGGGGGGAACCATGAATGTGCGGGTTTGCACAACGGGGAAATGTGAATAGCGCTATTGGGAGTGACCAACCCCGCTCGTCGGCTTGGAGGGCCGGGCGAGTGCATATTGTCTCAAACAGGAACAACAGGAACAACTGGTTTACTTTTCGGGCACAACATCTGGTATGCGTGTTAGTAATGGTTTTCCAATCGTGGTAGTAACAAAACATACGCCTAGCTAGCGTACACTGGTTTTCGATTTGTTATAGTATGGACAGGTGGACTTGGTACTTGGATTACAAAACCTGTAAACTCACCAGCATTTTTGTGCTGACGTAAACTTTTACATGTTTTCTCAGGTCGCTAAGGTAGTACAACTGGACTTGGGCGCACGCGTCTGCACGGCGTCTAGTTAGAGTCGCATGGTTTTCATATGTTGAACATTTGGTTACTTTGAGATACTGTTTTGAATAAGCTTCCGCTGTAAACGGGGATTTTAAACTATGTTTTGAAATTGCATTATATTCATTTAGACTTGTTTATTGTGATCGTTGGTTTGGATCCTGGTTTGTCATGCGCCTCGCGGTAAAACTCCGCAAGTGGATTTTGAGGGTGTGACAGATTGGTATCAGAGCCAATGGTTATAGTGAACTAGGACTGCATGTAGAGTTTAGTCTATAGCCGAGTCGCACACACTAGACGATCACATGGTACTAAACATTATGGTGGTTTACGTATGGTCTTGTTGGGGTGTCTCTAAATCGTTGGTCTTTCTACGTTACATCATCTGTTCTATCTTAGGTCGGGTTACGTACTTTCTAGGCAGTGTAGTATATTGGAGTGAATCGTGTACTCTTGAGATTTGTCCAAGGCTCGGACATCTCCCTTTCATACTTCAATAGAAACACTTGCCATAAACTACCGTAGTATTACGGTGTATAGCTAAGAGTCTATGTTCGGTGATTTGAACTTTGAACTAGGAGAACACTTGGAGGACCATGTAGAGCGGTTTATCATTTTGGGTGCACACAAAATCATAAACCGAAATGCATGGAAGCCCTAGTGAGCTCTGGGTTTGAGGGGATAGTCCTGGATTGGATCTAGCTTTGATCTTGTGAACATTAGTGGTTATCTTTATCTGCGAAACTAAATTTTCTCGTTCTTTCTGCCAGAATCATGTCTAGAGTACGAGGAGGACGTGGAGGTGGTCGCAATGGTGGACGTGGTGGTGGACGCGGTGGTGCTGGTGGTCGTGGAGGTATTAACCTATCGCAGGCTGATCTGAACAACTTGCTCCAAGCTGCCTTTCAGTTAGGGCACAACGGTGGTGGTAAGTTGATTCATCCATTTTCTTTGCCTCATTGGTGAACCTTGTTTACATTCTTCGTGGTTTCTCATGCGTTTCATTTCAGGTGGTCCTGTTAACCCACCCCCACCCATGTGTACCTACAAGATGTTCCGGGACTGTAAGCCCCAGGAATTCTCTGGCACTGAGGGTGCGGTGAGCTTGCTTAGGTGGCTGGAGAAAGTGGAGTCAGTGTTTCTTATGTGTAACTGTCTCCCAGAAGATCGGGTTAAGTATGATGCTGCGTTATTCCAGGATGTTGCATTGACTTGGTGGAATAACATCACCCAGAATATGGGTATTGGGGAGGCGTATGCTATGCCTTGGGAGAATTTTGTGCAGCTACTGAAGCGTGAGTACTGTCCGAGGGAAGAGGTGCAGAAGCTAGAGCACGAGGTGTGGAACCTCAAGATGTCTGGGTCTGAAATTGAGAAGTATACTGTGAGGCGTAACGAATTGGCAGTGCTGTGTCCTGATCTGCATGTGCCAGAGTTCAGGAGAATTGAACACTATGTCTCGGGGTTAGTACCGGAAATTGCAGGGTTAGTGGCTGCGGGAAATCATCCTACATACGCAGAGGTGGTCCGATCGGCTCATAGGATGACCAACTTAAAGGTGAATGAGGGTATTTTGCCTGCGAAGGGTTCGACTGTTAAGGCTCCAGAGAATAACAAGCGCAAGTGGGAAAATGACGGGAAGGGATCTGGGCCAGCACAGCAGAATAAGAGGTTCGACAATGGGGGTTCTTCTTCTTCTTCGGGTAACAAACAGGGTGGTTATGCGGGGAAACTGCCCAAATGTAACAAGTGTGGACGTCACCATCAAGGGAACTGCGACAGTAACCGTTGTCATCGTTGCCAGCGAACAGGGCATTATGCTAAAGATTGTCGGGTTACACTTCCATCGACCCAGGCTCCGACTAATAGCTCAGCTCCGACTACTCAAGGGACTACGGGAAGACAAGGATGTTACAATTGTGGTGAGACCGGGCATTACAAGAAGGATTGCCCAAAACTGAAGCAGGGTGGAAACAACGGTAATGGGAACAACGGGGGCGGCGGCAGAAATGCACGTGCCTTCGTCATTGGAGCCGCTGAGGCTAGACAGGATCCTGACACAGTCACCGGTACGTTCCTTCTCAATAATCGTTCTGTTAGTGTGTTATTTGATTCTGGTGCCGACAAGAGTTTTGTATCCATGGGAGTTAGTCGACTGCTAGATGTAGTACCCGTACCATTAGAGACTAAGTATATTATTGAGTTGGCTGACGGGAAAATGATTGAAGCTACTAGTATCCTTCGGGAGTGTCAATTAGAGTTGTCGGGTTTATCGTTCCCCATCGACCTTATGCCGGTACCATTGGGTAGTTTTGACGTTGTTGTAGGCATGGATTGGTTGTCCCTGTATCGCGCGGAGATTGTCTGTTACGATAAGGTTATTCGGATTCCTCTCCCTGATGGAGAATTCCTTTCTATTTACGGTATCAAGGGTGGTGTTCCGCTGAATATCATCTCTAGCATGAAAGCCCTTAAGTGTCTTCGAAAGGGTTATCCAGCCGTTTTGGCACTTTTATCTGTTTCCTCTGGTGATGAGAAGAAGATCGACGATATTCCAGTTGTACGCGAGTTTCCTGATGTTTTTCCCGATGATTTATCTGGTCTTCCTCCTCATCGTCAAGTCGAGTTCGGTATTGATCTTGTACCAGGGGCTGCTCCTATTGCTCGGGCCCCCTACCGTCTTGCACCTCCCGAGATGCAGGAATTGTCTAGTCAGTTACAGGAACTCTTGGACAAGGGTTTCATCAGACCAAGTTTTTCCCCTTGGGGAGCCCCGATTCTATTCGTCAAGAAGAAGGATGGAAGTTTCCGATTGTGTGTAGACTACAGAGAACTGAACAAATTGACCGTCAAGAACCGTTATCCTCTTCCACGTATTGATGATCTATTCGACCAGCTCCAGGGTTCTAGTTATTATTCCAAGATTGACTTGAGGTCCGGTTATCACCAGCTGCGCGTCAGGGAGGCTGACGTTGCAAAGACTGCCTTTCGAACACGTTATGGCCATTTCGAATTCTTGGTCATGCCTTTCGGTCTCATGAACGCACCGGCGGTTTTCATGGACTTGATGAAACGCGTTTGCAAACCATATCTGGACAAGTTCGTCATTATGTTTATTGATGACATTTTGATCTACTCCAAGAACAAGACCGAACACGAGGAACACCTGCGTTTGGTTTTGGAACTCTTACGACGGGAACAACTTTACGCCAAGTTCTCAATGTGTGACTTTTGGTTACGCGAAGTTCAGTTCCTAGGACATGTGGTTAATGAACTAGGAATTCATGTCGATCCAGCTAAGATCGAAGCGATCAAGGACTGGGGAGCACCAAAGACGCCAACTGAGGTGCGGCAATTCCTAGGCCTTGCGGGCTACTATCGTCGTTTCATTCAGGGGTTCTCGAAGATTGCTCAACCCCTGACCACTCTCACGCAGAAGGATAGAAAATTTGACTGGGGTGAACCACAAGAGTCAGCGTTTGAAGAACTGAAGTCTAAACTTTGTTCCGCTCCTATTTTGTCTTTACCTGAAGGCCCTGATGATTTCGTTGTTTACTGTGATGCTTCTATTCATGGTCTCGGTTGTGTGTTGATGCAACGCGAGAAGGTGATTGCGTATGCTTCTCGTCAACTCAAAGTGCACGAGAAGAACTACACCACCCATGACTTGGAGTTGGGTGCCGTGGTATTCGCGTTTAAAATATGGAGACATTACTTGTACGGTACCAAATGCACCATCTACACCGATCACAAGAGTCTCCAACATATTTTCGACCAACAACATTTGAACATACGACAGCGTCGTTGGATTGAACTTCTGAACGACTATGATTGTGCCATTAAGTACCATCCTGGCAAGGCGAATGTTGTAGCAGACGCCTTGAGCAGGAAGGAATCGACTAAACCTCGTCGCGTTCGGGCGTTGCAGCTCACCATTCATTCATCCCTACCTGATCAACTCCGTTCTGCCCAGTTAGAAGCTTTGAAGGAGGAAAACCTTAAAGCTGAGACTATGCACGGTGCCGACAAGCACCTCGAGCGAAGGCCTGATGGCCTGCACTATTTCGCAGAACGCATATGGGTTCCTTTATTCGGGGGACTACGGGAGCTTGTCCTTGATGAGGCTCATAAGTCCCGGTATTCTATTCATCCTGGTTCGGATAAGATGTACCAAGATCTGAAGGTGCTCTACTGGTGGCCAAACATGAGGTCGGATATAGCCTCATACGTGAGCAAGTGCTTGACCTGTGCTAAGGTCAAGGTGGAATACCAGAAACCGTCGGGTCTCTTGCAACAACCTGAAATTCCGGAATGGAAATGGGAACGGATTACCATGGATTTTGTCACGCAACTACCTAAATCACCAAGCGGGAATGACAAGATATGGGTGATTGTCGATCGGTTGACGAAATCAGCCCATTTTCTTGCTATTAAGGAGACCGACACCATGGATCGTTTGGCTCGTCTTTATTTGAAGGAAGTTGTTTCTAAGCACGGGGTGCCAGTTTCTATTATCTCTGATCGTGATTCTCACTTTACTTCGCACTTCTGGAAGTCTTTGCACAAGGCTTTGGGTACCCAACTAGACATGAGTACGGCTTATCATCCACAGACTGACGGTCAGAGTGAGCGCACGATTCAAACTTTAGAAGACATGCTGCGGGCATGTGTGATCGATTTTGGCAAGGGTTGGGAGGCTCATCTACCGTTAGTAGAATTCTCGTACAACAACAGTTATCACACGAGCATCAAGGCAGCTCCGTTCGAGGCACTGTACGGACGGAAATGCCGTTCTCCTCTTTGTTGGGCTGAAGTGGGTGAGAGTCAACTCACTGGGCCTGAACTAGTGTACGAAACTTCGGAAAAGATCGTACAGATTCGTAACCGGTTGGCAGCGGCACGGGACCGGCAAAAGAGTTATGCCGATCAGCGTCGCAAACCATTGGAATTCCAAGTTAATGACAAAGTACTTCTAAAAGTCTCACCGTGGAAGGGCGTCATACGCTTTGGGAAGCGTGGCAAACTCAACCCATGGTATGTCGGACCATTTACGATCCTGGAACGGATTGGACCGGTGGCATATCGTCTTGATTTACCGACGGAGCTCGGTAACGTACATAACGTCTTCCACGTGTCAAACTTGAAGAAGTGTCTGGCTGACGAGTCTCTCATCGTTCCACTGGAAGAGATCAAGGTTGATGATCGTCTTCGGATTGTGGAAGAACCTGTGGAGATTCTGGATTACAAGATTCGTAGCCTACGTCACAGCAAGATTCGTATCGTTAAGGTTCGGTGGAACTCGAACCGGGGACCAGAGTATACGTGGGAACGGGAGGATCAGATGAAGTCTAAATATCCTCACCTCTTTCCTAAGGAAGCGTTCGAGTCGAGATATGTCTCTTCTGCAGCTGAATGAATCTCGGGGCGAGATTCCTTTTAACGTGGGGATGATGTGACAACTCGGGTAAATCTCTCCTTTGGTTTCTATCTTTTGTTTGTTCCCTTCGTTATTTCTTTTGTTCTTTTGGTACTTGTGCAATTTTCGGGAAGAAAATTCTTTTAACGTGGGGATGATGTGACACCCGGCAAATTCTGGTTAACAACGTTGTCTAGATGAAAGTCTACCTTAGCGAGTCACGCGTATATTGTACTTAACTAGGTTAGTTAAGTCGGGTTATGGTTCGGGAACTATTGGTTTAGTCTAGAGGATCATTGGATGTTGGTCTAGAGGTTCATTAGATGTCGGTCCTTAACCAAGTGTACAAACGGTGACGATTTGTAGGATCGTCAGGGCATACGGAACATACAAGTCTCGAGTCCCGGGAATTGGTGAACGAGTGTGAATATGTGTATTTACAAGTGTTATGTGTTTACAATCATTATGTGACTTGTTGGTATGTGAATATGTGTTAACATATGTTAAAACGGGGTTTAACGCGCAAAACACACGAAACTAGCCCCTATGGGCGATTAGGGGGCCAAATGCATGACTGTTCATGCGATTAGGCCCAAATGCATTACTGTTCATGCGATTAGGATTCCTAATCGCGTATAAAGCTGCATAATCGCGTGTTACGGGCTGGACGACTAAAAACGACTATAAATACCATACTTGACCTCATAAACTTCATTATACAAACCCTAGTCGTCCCATAACCTGCCCCAACACACACACAACCTCTGGAACGCGATTTTTGATCAAAACACAAGGTTTCAAGCTTAATCCATCTTCCTTTTACAAATCTAAGGTTTGGTTTTCATCCATGCAATCTTATAAACGTTTTTATTCAATCCCTAATAGTCCAGACCTGTTCTAAAACGAAAAAGCTTTCTGAAAATCGTTTATAAGTGTTGTTAATCGGATTTTAACTAGTATACATGTGTTATGTGTGTTTATGATTAGAAAGCTAGGGTTTTTATGATTCAAGATGAAGGATTAACATGTTATTAGGATTAATTCAGAATACTAATAATATTATGATGATAAAATCTGAGAATTGATTATTAGGGTTATGGTTACGCGTGTTCGTATGATGTTGCATGCTATGTGAATGGTGTTTGGATTACGTGATTTGCATGCAGGGCTGATAATACGAGGCAAAACGAAGGGTTTTAGTTGAAACATGTTTAGGGTAGTGTTTGGGATGATATTGGGTAGTTACACACGTTCTGGATCTGATTTGGAGCGTTAAACGCGCGAAAAACTGGAACAGCAAGGTTACAGGCGATTAGCAATCCTAATCGCCTATGTTAGAGGCGATTAGGAGGCCAATCGCCAGTATTTCATGCGATTAGGGCCTAATTGCTAGTACTTATAGGCGATTAGCCCTAATTGCTAGTAGTTACATGTGGTATAGCCCTAAATGCTAGTAGTTCATGCGATTAGCTTTCCTAAATGCTAGTTGACCGACCTAAATGCTAGTTGACTTTTCCTAATCGCGTGTACTGCTGCTGTACGTGTAAATTAGCATTCCGAGACCCGATTTGACATGTAGGAACATGCTAGGAACCCCGTAACATATCTAATAACTTGGTAACATATGTTTGGATGTAATTCGGTGATACGTGAGCTATGTGCTATAACTTGTTGTGCGTTAACGTATGTTAAGTGTGATTGCATGATTACATGTTTGAGAGCGTAAACATAACACGGGAAGTCTCGGGTCACCAATGGGATGTCGAGTCTTGTACTTTGGGTCAGTTAAACAGTCACGGTGTTTTCAAACGAACTTGGTTATGGTCTGGACATCTAGGGACTAATTAACCTGCGGGTTATTAGTCTAAGTGCTTGTAACTGTCATATGTTAGGTCGCCACTTTACGGGACTAGCATAGCAGCTGAGTTATTCGTATTACGAAGTAACGCAACTTAAGGTGAGTTTACGGCCCCTCTTTTAAACTGGTTTTATACTTTCGGGGGAGAAAACATGTGTTAAAACGATTATTTGGTAACTACTGTCATACTATGGGATTCTATTGTGTACTACACGATCTTTGGAAGTCCCGGGGGGAACCATGAATGTGCGGGTTTGCACAACGGGGAAATGTGAATAGCGCTATTGGGAGTGACCAACCCCGCTCGTCGGCTTGGAGGGCCGGGCGAGTGCATATTGTCTCAAACAGGAACAACAGGAACAACTGGTTTACTTTTCGGGCACAACATCTGGTATGCGTGTTAGTAATGGTTTTCCAATCGTGGTAGTAACAAAACATACGCCTAGCTAGCGTACACTGGTTTTCGATTTGTTATAGTATGGACAGGTGGACTTGGTACTTGGATTACAAAACCTGTAAACTCACCAGCATTTTTGTGCTGACGTAAACTTTTACATGTTTTCTCAGGTCGCTAAGGTAGTACAACTGGACTAGGGCGCACGCGTCTGCACGGCGTCTAGTTAGAGTCGCATGGTTTTCATATGTTGAACATTTGGTTACTTTGAGATACTGTTTTGAATAAGCTTCCGCTGTAAACGGGGATTTTAAACTATGTTTTGAAATTGCATTATATTCATTTAGACTTGTTTATTGTGATCGTTGGTTTGGATCCTGGTTTGTCATGCGCCTCGCGGTAAAACTCCGCAAGTGGATTTTGAGGGTGTGACAGGTTGCCCGAGTGAAAACTTCCCGGGAGGTCACCCATCCTAGTACTACTCCCACCTGAGCACGCTTAACTGTGGATTTTTCATGTGCTCCACAGCCAACTAAGCCCAAAACGCGTAGGTGATTTTTGAGGCAGGACATTACTTATGAACCAAGATCTCTCCTGTCCACCGGAGATGTGGGATATGCCTAGGGTGTTACAATCGCCCCCCCCCCCCTCAGGGACTCATCGTCCTCGATGAGGTTTGCCCCACCATCCCGGATGGCACAAGAGTGGCTCTGATACCAATATGTAACACCCCAACCGATGGCAGAATCATCCAGGTGCCACGTAGTGACTATTGTTCAATAGCTCATGGACTAAAAGTGTAAATATTGATACATTGATTAAATAGTTTATTAAATAAAATGAAATACAACGATTTTAAATGCCAACTAAACTGAAATATAATGAATCAAAATATAAATATAAATCCGAAAGCTTAAGGAATGCATCTCAAAATAAACTAAAACATGTACAAAATAATTTTGTCAATACAAAATTATTTAGATTTTGATTAAATTGGTGAAAATTATTTTGTACATGTTTCAGGATATTTTGAGATGCATTCCTTAAGCTTTCGGATTTATATTTAGATTTTGATTCATTATATTTTAGTTTAGTTGGCATTTAAAATCGATGTATTTCATTTCAATTTAATAAACTATTTAATCAATGTATCAATCAATATTTACGTTTATAGTCCATGAGCTATTGAACAATCGTCACTACGTGACACCTCAATGATTCCGCTATCGGTTAGGGTGTTACAGATACAAGATACAGGTTGTGTTTCAGGTGGGGTTGGGTTTCAGGTACATGTTGATACATATATGGGCTTGTTGGGGTTTGTGTGGAATTAAAAAAAAAACGAAAACTTGTACGGATGGGGACATTTATGGACTTTGTGGGGGTTGTGAGTTCCATCATGGGGAATGTTGTGTTGTTAAAGGTCGATATTCAACCCCGTTCATGTTGGAATTGATAACCCATGGGTTGTCTTCATGAACGTTTGACTATTTGCATAATGTGATGAGTCAACGAATCAACTCAAACGTATTTGGGATGTTGTTTGGAAACATGATGAATGAAGAAAATAAGAAATGGAGTAGTGATTTTTTTTTTTTTTTGTTAAGAGGTGTGTTTGAGTTATGTGTAAAAAAAATATACGGTGAAATGAGGTGTGTGTAGCAATTTAAAAAATTTTATTAGTTTTTTTATTGTTTCACAACGGTTGGATATGAGCAACACAAAAAGAGATGTTATGGCTCGCTATTTGACTGGCAAGATTACCAATAATGCTCAAGCAACTATGTAGGGGCGGGCTAAGGTAGGAGAGGGTGTTCTCCCTATCCACCACCTAGCCTAATAACCAACGTTTTTTGAACAATGACTTTCATATGAGTAACGCAATGTCACACTACCTAATCGATAATCCTAGCCAACGTCAGTCCCAAACTACGTTGTTTTAACCGGTCCCACACTGAGGTATCAAACTTGGTTACGGCGTTTCCCCGAAAACCGTACTGCGTAATAACCAACCTAAGCACATAACATAACAAAACAAAAGGATGAATATGTAGTTATGAATTACGTACTATCATAAAATATATTATAAAACAAATATAAACCATACAAATATAAAGCAAGAACATGAGTTGTCTAATCTTGTTAAATAATAAAAAGTCAATCAATCATTGTAATCAAGGGTCTCTCTCCCTATCCCTCTCTTAATTTCATGAGTTTCAACTAATGAAGGAATGAAGGGGCAAAAGGGCCATTATCCTAGATGAAGAAATAGCAAAGACCTTTGATAAATCCATATTTGTCCTCCTCACATCTTCCCTCTTGGTTGATCAATGGAGAAGATTATTGGGACACGTGCACAAATCACAGAACTCCCTTCTTCCTCTGTCATGGTTTATAATCATATTAAATCACACTTGAAAAAACAAGAGAACTTAATAAAAAGTTGGTTTTTTCAATTTTATTAATGTTAAGTTTTTTCTAAAAACCTTTGAATTAACATTTGATAATAAATGAACAGATGGAACATTGAACAAAACAATGATACATCCTTTCATAACAGTTGCCTCGTTGATTTGAACCGATTGTAAACACTTGTTTATACTACAAAATTTAGATACATTTAAATCAACTTACAAATATAATATTTTATATATTAAAAAGAATGATTACAAAACAAACAGAAAGCATAATTGCATATGTATGCAATATCACATGTGATATCTGTGCGTCACATATTTATCATGATGTCAAAAGTGTGTGCAACTAGAGTGTAAATTCATACGCCACGCGAAAATATTCTAAGTTTCTTATTGATCACCCTACCTCGTTTAATATACGTATTCTGATCGCGCATGTTTAACCTGTTTAATAAAAATAGTCATTTTTGGGTTGTACTCAAATTATACCATCAATCCTTCTACGCCTAAAACATAAAACAAAAACTAAAGAATTTATAACTAATTTTCAACTATATACCACTCAAGTTACACGGAGAGTTTCTAGACATTTGCTTTCAATTTTCTTTAGTTTATGTTGTCAAGAATCACTTAGGCGCGCATCTAGGCCCACTTTTTAGGCCCATCGCAACTTTCTGGATCGATACAAATTTTCCCCACTTTTAGGCTCTCAGGCGCAATTTTCAGCCCAAGTTCCGATGGAATTCCGGCCACGAAACGTCTGAACATGTCTGAAACATTTATACCACCTCTAAACAAGTCCAGAATCATCCTAAAACAACTCTAAACAAGTCTATAACCCTAAAGAAGCCTAAAACATGTTTACAACTTTAAAAAATGTAATTTTATACTACGTGTTCTACTTAAAAAAACTCTTGGTTTTTAAGCGACTTGCGCCTTGAGTATGCCTTGAGCTTTTAACACTATGCTTTGGGTTATATTTTGACATACATAGAATAATGAAAACTACATAGAAACGTCTGAACATGTCTGAAACATTTATACCACCTCTAAACAAGTCCAGAATCATCCGAAAACAACTCTAAACAAGACTATAACCCTAAAGAAACTTAAAACATGTTTAAAACTTTTAAAAATGTAATTTTATACTACGTGTTCTACTTAAAAAAGTTCTTGGTTTTAAGCGCCTTGAGCTTTTAACACTATGCTTTGGGTTATATTTTGACATAAATAGAATAATGAAAACTCCATAAGTGTATTATTTGGATATTTCAATAAAAATAATTAGTAAGTAAACCTAATCAAATCATATCTTCTAACTATGCTAGAATAAACATAGTATATACTTTACACCTTCTAAGGCTAACTAAAATATTTCTGAACAGTTTTAAATATTAAATAAGGCTAAAAAACGCCCACGATAACTTATTTTCAAGAAAGCCTAATGTATAATAACAAGAAATGGTCATAGAAGCATATATACATATCCATACTTGTACATATGCACTATCATATATGTATGTTTAGAATGATATTCAAACATATGAATGATGATTAAAAAAAAGATACAAAGATTCTTCAAGTGTCAAGACACACAATGTCTATCAGTCTATGCAAACATACATACAAAGATACATACATACATGCATTAGTATGCATACATATACATGTATGTATATAAACATATAGATACAAGATGAGAGAGAGAGAGACTTACAAAGGGTTGTTGAGGAAGAAGAGATTGAAGAAGGTAGGAAAGTCAAGGAGGGTTAAAGGAGAAGAGGGGGGTGGGTATGGAGAATGCGTGTGGTTTGTTGGATAGCTGGATAGATGACAGAGGTTGCGTGTGGGTTTCCCACATGATTACAGATATAATATTACTAACTTCAATGTAATGTACAACATTTACTACGTACACTACAAGCTTCACTAGAGATTTTGGTTAGGACTTTAATGATATTTTATTTGGAAAACAATACGTTTTACACTTTTTTTTATCTCTATTATTATAACTTGCATACTTTTTCTGACCTTATTATATACGGAGTACATGCCAATGATGCCATGGCAACATGGTTGAGGTGGGAGGGTTTAACACCATAGGTGGGTTCCCGCCTGGGTGAGGTCAAGGGTTCGACTCCCACTGAAGCAGGTCCGGTTAAGACAATGCATGAGGTGGGATGTCACGGATGAGTTCTTAGCCGGCCAAAAAAAATATATATATATATATACGGAGTACATTTTTTTTTAAATATTTATTCATTCAATAAGTTCCTTTATTTTTTTAGTTTTTGAGAATTTATTAAAATAACAAATTAACAATCATGTTACAATATAAAAAAACTAAAAAACAAGGCCAACAAATCAAAATCAAAGCCGAACACCTTCTTAGAAGATACAATCTTCTAGTAATCACAAGACACAAGTAACCAATACAGGATGATTCGGATCAGATGTACTTGAAGAAGCATAGTTCAATGTACTGGATATGAGTAAGTATTTCTACAATGAGGATTTTTGAACATTTTCTAAATTAAATTATGTGATCAATGATCAATCTTTCAAACAAAGCGACATTATTCTCAACACAATGAAACAAATTCGATTTTTAGACTCTTCAATGTAACTTGCCCAATTTATTGAAATGAAAACAACCCTTTTTAGATTTAAAAAAAAAAAAAAACTCTTCAATACTTTTTAAGTATATTTATAGGATAATTACTTTCTAAGTATATTTATATATATATTTTTAATTAAGTCTATTATTTTACGAATCTATTTGATTTTTTTTTTTTTCATATTTGTTTCATTCTCTTAAATATTATCATTTAAATATACTTAGAAAGTAACTATTTATAAAAAATAGTCAAGAGACTACATACCACCGGGTTAGGGTTGATCTTGGTAGTGATTCCACGGGATATTTATAAAAATGTGTGTTTATAAAAAGTGTAGGTCTAAGGACAAGACCAAGGTTGTTAAGAGACTACATATTAGAAGAGCCGAACCTCTAAACGTTAGTATATAAAACAAGGGGTTGGAAAAATACAAGGAGCTCGTAGTTTTTTCGATGGAAATTCTAGTGAATATCGGAAGCCAATAAAAGGAGAAGAGACTCCTCCTTTTATAGTACCTCGACGTTCGACTTCCTCAGTCCATCCTCTACCCTTTGTGGGGCCCTGCCCAGGTAGAGGTGTCTCTTGGTTTCCGGCCCAAGTCCTCAAGCCCAATTGGTGCAACTGAGTTTGATAAAAAAGAGGAGAAAGGGGGGATGTTTCCGTCCTGTTGATAATACATGTTGCGTCCGCTGAGTGAACGTTGATGGGTGGCGGACACGTGGAGTCCACCTGTTGGCTACTCCGAGGCGGTGGGTAATCATCGTTTATCTAGAAGCTAAGGCAAATGGAGGTTGAGAAAGTCTTCTATCAGAGATATCTTGGCTGGGGAGCTGCCACGTCGTCGTCCTTTTTGGGTGTCAGGCTGGGCGCAGCCTTTGATTGGTTGAGGACTCTGACGGACAGCCTGCTTCGTTAGGAATAATTGTCCAGGGCGGAGCTGCCATGGGGTGTGTGTCTCGATGCTGCCCTGAAAGGTATTTTTCAATCGTGTCGACGAAGGTTCACTTATCTTGTTGAAGAAGCTTCGTCGTGCGTCCATTGGGTTATGGACGCATGGTAGTCCGCTGACGTAAAGCGGGCGGCAGACCGTGCGTCCATTGGGTTATGGACGCATGCCAGTCCGCTGACGTAAAACGGGCGGGAGAACCAGCGTCATGTTTAATGGGCGCAGCTTTGTGTGAGTTGATTTTTTATATTGGATTACTGGATTTTGGTACTATATCCCTTCAAGTAATTATCTTGTTATACTAAAAAGTAAAATGTTAATGTGTAATATTTATTGAGTTTATCTTACACAGTGTAACAAAAATTAAAAAACTGAGAAGGATAAAAACAAAAACACAATGGATCACGAAATATAATACAATGGATCACAAAATATAACACAATATCAATAAATATCACACAATGCCAAGGAAAAAGATCGCAAAAATGACACAATGATGAAAATGAAGAAAAGACGCAATGCAACATAAAAGACCTAATAATATAACACAAATTTTAAAAACTATAAGCTAAGAATCCAAAAAAATCAAAAATTTAAAAACTAAGATCGTAAGGTTCGATAAGACGGTTTCAATGCCGTTTAAATGAGTTCAATCAGACTCTGTTGCATACCATTCTTACGACCTCATATATTTTTCACCGTGTATTTAATCGTAACCCATATTTAAAAACCTTCATGCATTCGTGTATTCATAAGGTAATGCAAAACTAGACCCACTATACACACCAGGCCCAATTGAACATAGCCCATGAATATGTTCCTGTGTAACCAAATCAAATTCTATTCCACCGACCACCGTCTCATCGAACTTCGATCTTCAAACTTCAAAGAAATTTTGGTAACTAAAATAAATAAATTCCAAGTGACCTGCTATCAGGTTCACACCATGCATCCATCTGCCGACACCAAAAACTCCATCGGCACCAAACTTTTTACCGTCTTCAAAGACCCTTACGTTGTACCGCTGTTACAACCCCGCGAGGGGTTGCTCTTAAAAATGACTCTCACAATCGCTAAGTTTTGATACAATTGTTGGAAAACCAGGTCCCAAACGAAATAGAAAAGGCACTTTTATAATAAACTAAACCTAAACCTACTATGACTCAAACACCAATTAAACACTTATTAAACCAAAACTAGAAAAACATAACTAATAAATTGATAATTCAAACTATTTGAACAAATAAACCAAACTATATTTATTTCGAACTCAGCTGAATTATCTTTAAACTATTTAAACAATATGATTACTCCACAAAAGGTGATGAAGCCAGCCTAGCTGGTGGAGCCAACCTAGTTTTATCCACAAGGTCATAAGTTCAACTCTTTAGAGTGGCATGCCTTGTGGGGTTTCCTCAGAGAATTGGTGCAATAGGTGTTAAGTGTGGTGCCTTGGGCTCGAGGCGGGACATGATATTAGTAGCATTTCACAGACCATCAGTCTTGAGTCCGAGTCTAAATGTCTTGGCGGCTATTCCAAAAAATGATTAATCCACAAAATCAGAAATATCGCTTTCGCCTGAAAATGTTGGGTGGCCCTGACCCAACCCAACCCATCTCACCAAACCACTTTGCCTGCTCTACTAGGCAGACATAATTCCAACATACCAGTGGCAAATACACCTATTGGTATTCCAAGCATCTTTGAGCCACGACCATAACCTTTGATGACAAGACGCCAACATGCCAAGGTTCTATATATGGTAAAGTACCATCTATCCCGAAAATTTAAAACCACTAAATCACTTAAACTAGTGGCCAAGTCAGTGAGTTTAACAAAATATTCATAAACCAAATATTCATAAACTATATTTGGCGGACGAAAGCTCATTACAATCTCCGAATGCAGGTAGGCCCCGGTTTTAGGAAGCATGTCGAGAAGTGAATTGATCAGCTCGTCGACTGCAGTGTAGAGAAGAGATTGCTTTGGAATAGATGGTACAAAAGCCACTTCCATGTCTGCACAGCTTTAGAAGCACATATACCTGGTCTGACTTATGTGACCACTAATAAATCAAGTCATATGGTCTATATGACCGTTCCTAAGATTTGACACGTTGACTTGACTAACCTCATAAGACCAGTATCACATCATGCGGCCCATATGAGATGACAAGCAAGCAAGCACCCTGTGCAACTGTGACGGGTGTTTTTCCCACCGCATTTTCAGTCGCAATACAATCATAACAGGGCATTAGCGACAGTTCTGCGAACCCATTATTTCGTAGTGTGATTTTTGTTTGGTGATGATAACATTTTATTATATAGCTGGAATTTGTCAACACATCAGTCGTCATCATCATCATTATCATCATACTCAGTTAATCCTATCTATAGCAAAGCTAAGGTAGGGTCTGAGGAGGGTAAGATGTAGACAGCCTTACCTCTACCCCTAAGAATAGAGAGGCTGCTTCCAGTGAGACCCCCGGCTCGATGTGGTTTGGTATCAAGCCTTGGACATAAGGCACAGAACACTTAGCAATCGGGACAAACCCGATCGGTGCATGTACCCCTTTGTCTTTTGGCTATCCACGCAACCACATGATGCATGATTAACCATCCGTCGTTAACGTTATTTTCACGAAATTAGTAAAATAACCTTAAAACTAGTGCAACTTTACTTTTTCCCCCCAAAGGCCACACACATATACATTATATGTGCACATCGTAAGTCGGACGATAATATTAGCAATTGGTGATTACAAATATGTAGATGAGTTGTTTACGTAATCAATTACGACAAACCAAGAATTCATAAATCCACATTAACCATGAAAACGAAAGAAATATACATAAGCGTTTCAATCTAAGATATGATTGCCTTAAGCAAATAAGTTGAAAGATAAAAGTGATGTTTGTTGATTACATATAATGCGTAAAGATCAAATACAAAGTGTTTTTTGGTTAGAACTGGGAGCAGGGTCCAAGGGGCAGAGCCCCGGGATTTCCATTAAAATTGTTGTAATAAAAATGTCTCCGAAAATTAATTTTCAGAAATAGAGGGAATATTTTGGCAACTTTGAAAACCTTGGAAAACTGCCTAAAAGGCAGTTTCTGGCCCATCTGTTTCATTACGAGATTATCTCCTTCTTGATCAATCTCTCTGGTTCTCATAATCTCAAATACAACATACAGAAAATTCTCAATCTCTGATTGTATCCGGTTGAATATTCGATAGAACCGTCGAATTGATTCAATCTGAAAGCGATCACGTGCCTTCAGAGATTTCTGTTATCCGGTTTTGTTCGTTTGTTACGGTTATTCCCTAACACGCCTTCACCTCTTAAGGGACAAGATGGGATTTGGGTTATCTTTCGCCACGAGTCTGTGCCCAAGACATGCACCATCACATATCGCGAGTGTTCTCTTCGTTCCACAACGGCCACCATCTTGAAAGTGTTGGTAGAATCATCAAAACCAAGCCCAATTGATTGAACACTAAGAAATCGGCGTTCATCAAGTTCAACCATATCAACCCCCCATGATCGGAGCGGTCTCATAATGGGTGGCAGCATATAATATTCTTTCCTTAAAGGATGGATCTAGGGGCGGCAATTATTGACACGACCTGAACCCGACACGAAAAAAATAGATTTGGGTCAACTAACACGACCCGTTTAAAAAAACGGGTTGGGTTCGGGTCAACTAACACGACCCGTTTAAAAAAATGGGTCGGGTTCGGGTTGACACATAAATAAAATGGGTTGACCCGTTAACCTGTTTAAGTATTTAGAAAAAAAATATATTATATTTTTGTTTTTCTTTTTCCATTTCTATGTACATGGTTAGTTATAATTGTGTTATTTTTGGCACACTATATTATTTATTTGTCACACTTATATACTCACCATTAAACATTTTATTGATAACCCGCTTACAACCCAACAACATGCTTATAACTCATGAACATGTATTACTCATTTAAAAATATGGGTTAAACGGATCGTCTTCGGGTTGACCCGGATTTTATGTGGGTTGGGTTAGGGTTGAAATATTTGACACGAATAATAATATGGGTCAGGTTCGGGTTGCACATTTCAACCCATCAACCCGCCAACTCGCAACCGATAAACCCGCCAACCCATCAACCCGACACGATTGACACCCCTAGATGGATCACAAGCAAACAGATACCAGTATCACAATGGTATTCTGATGAATAGAACAAACCGTTGCAAGAACCTAGAATTATGTCATCACTAAAAAAATGTCGGTAGCCATAGTGGCCACACATAAACTCCATAACTGGTGGCTTCTTTGTCACTTGTAGTGCTTGTTCATTATATTCCAAAAAACTGATTGTGCATGATGAGTAGAGACCAATGTCATTGGGGAAGTGATGGAACATGATGAGCATGGGATCGGCTCGGTTGGAATGCATGATTTGAAGGTGAGGATCGTCGATGTAGTTGCGCCATAGCTTGCTTACACACCGGAAACGAGCTAGAGATTTCACCGGCATTCTTGACAAGATGTCGTATATGTTTTCCATAGCCAATGCAGCCATAACAACTGTAGAGATATTGTAAAGGTTGAATGATTTAGGATTCATGTGAAACTAGATCAATCCATTTATTTTTATATTTAAAGAGTAAAAGATCAAATAAAAACTGTTTTTCGGTAAGAACTGTGAGAATCAAAGGGGGGTAAAAAAATTTTATTTTTTTTTTAGAATTTTTTTTCCCATATGTTTAAACATATTTTCTAGATGAATAATAAAAAAGGTTAAATTGATGTCAATTGACATGACTTCTTGCCTTTCAGACTTCGTTAAGCCTGATACGAATTTTTTTATTTGCTGCTAAAATCAAATTTTTTTATTTTTTATTTTTTTAGTTTTCTATACTATACACGTAATTACTCTACACCAAATTTTTTTATTTTTTATTTTTTTAGTTTTCGATACTATAATACATGTTTAACAATATGGGAAAAAAAATTCGAAAAAAAAATAAAAAAAAAATACTCTCCTTTGATTCTTACAGTTCTTACCGAAAAAACACTTTATACCGGATCTTTCCCCTATATTTAAAATACTATAAGTCCACTTATCTTAATATTATTAACAGGCAAAACGTGAAACGTACGTATACATACATATAAATATATATATTTTCGATTTAGTAAAGAGTTACCTTTGAATGAGGGTCGAATTCTTGAAAGTTGCAGCGATGTGAAGAAACGGGAGAATTGAGGATGTCGACAGTGTCGTGTTTAGGTTGACGGCAAGGAAATACCTAATTAGTTTTATGGGCAAATAAGAGTTACATTGTGATCGATCTATTAATTAATTAGGAGATACGCATGCCTTTTAATTAGTTTTTCAAAATAATAATTTCCTTTAAAATTAACTAGGTTTGAGACCCGTGGGGACCCACGGTGCAAACCATAGTAAATAAAAAAATTATATGAAACTAAGAGTTGTATTGTTCAAGTTTAGTGGCTACAAACGTAAAGTGTTAAAAATAACGGTTAGTCTGAAATTTTTTTCTTATATAAACGTCATGCGTTGATATTAAATGAGTATTAAAAGTAAAACTAACATATAACTATGGTTTTCATGTCAAAGTGGATATTTTTTATAAGCCCTCAGTAACGTTAGTAATGAAAACCGATTACCTATTATGATCAGTACTAAACCAAAGTATAAAGTTTTGAAAAAAATAACAAAGGTATGAATACATTATGTTTTTGTAAATGACTTTTTATCATATTTTTATTTTTAATGTAATTGTAATTAGTACATAACTTGGTTTATTGACAAAATGCAACGCACTGTTCAAAGCACACAAAAAAAGTTTAAAATAATACTTTATTATTGAAGTTGTATATACATAACGTCAATAAAGATAATTAAAAAATTGCATAAAAATTACTCACATTATTCATAAATCCTGAAAGATTTCTTTGTACACAACGTTTGATGTTTTGTTCGTCAATTCACCATTTTCATCTACTATAACAATCTTAAGTCCATCTCGACTTCTGACCCTTGAAAGCGCAACATACAACTGCCCGTGTGAAAAAAACTGGATCCTTCAAATACAACCCAACTCTGGATAAGGATTGTCCTTGACTTTTGTTTATTGTCATTGCGAAAGAAACAGCAAGTGGAAATTGCCTTCTGTTAAATTTAAAAGGAATTTTCTTATCTGAGGGGGATAAAGTAATTCTTGGAATAAAAGTTCGCATTCCAATGTTACTTTCTGATATGATTTTCGCTTCAATGACACGTTTTCTCATTTTAACAACTTGTAACCTTGTCCCATTGCACAAACCACTTTTCTGATTAATGTTTCTGAGTAACATTACGGGAACACCAACTTTCAAAACCAAACGATGGTTTGGTATTCCAGAAAACTTAAGACCATTAAGGACATCAGGAGAAACTAATCTTTCATCAACCTGTTTGTTCACATCTTCAGACTGGCAAACACTATCCGAACTTAGATACTCAACTTCGTCACAGGGAAACATTGAAAGTAATATATCATTAATTTCATGAACAACTTCATTCTTCGGTGCCAATATAGCTCGATCTTGAAAATAAGTCGGAATGTGGATGTTATCCAAAAGTGAAGGATAAACAAAGGCTATCAAATCAGAAACAGGATCCGAAGATTGAGAAATAAGTAAGTCATCAGGTATCAAAATAACATCTTGATCATCACTTATTGTATCAACCTTTCCTTCTCCTATGTCCAGAAGCCAAGATGCAAACTTTTTAGTTTCCTCAATATCAGAACTGCAGCTTCCAGAAAGCAACCGCATATTTTTTGTTAACTCTAAAACAGTGCATTTGTGCCAAATGTATGATGAACTTAAAGAGGCATTAACAATGTCATGTTTATCTGTTTCTTCATTAAGGTCACCAATTATCAATCCAGCAACTTCAGAAACCGTGGGTAGGTTGTAGGTTCTACCATCTTCTTTCCTCATTCCGTTTAATCGAAGCTTGACTTGTGCATCAGGGTTCTTCTGAAAACAATCTCTCGCCATTCTATAAGATTTCACCAAGGAGTTTTTGGCATCCAACATTTTTTTCAATTCCTTTACAATTTGAAATTCAAGGGCCTTTTCTGATGAGTATTCCTCATCTGCATCACTATAAATAAAATGAATACATTAGAATCGAAAGTACTTAAAAATCCTTAAAGTTTTCTACAAAAGACAATAAAAAAATAACATACCCAACAACATTGATTCTATTCGAAACTTCATTTTCAGTATCATATATGTATAGCTGAGAGAATACTGGATTTTGTCCACGTGATGGTAAAAGATTTCCCAAAGCATGGTAGTTCTCACCACTTATACGATAGATGAATGGAGCATTACCATGATTTATAGACCTATCAATTTTTCCACCCATGGATGTAAATGCAAACATAGAGTTGAATCGTCTTATGTTCTTTAAAAAGAATTTGCTTTTAGAATAACTCCATTAAAATACTCTTTATAACTGTGTGGCGCCTCCTTAAAAGGAGGAAGCATAACTTTTCCATAACCACAACACAGAGAGAAATTTTTTTTAGTATTACTTCTATTAAGCCCTCTAGTAGATTCACAGCTCCACAGTCTAGCATTACAATCTTCACAAGTGACATTCTGATCACCATGGTCCAAGTAAGCTAAAAAAAGATATTCAAATTTATTAAATGTACCATATTTCTAAACATGAAGTCTGCAAGTTATTGAAAGTATCGAAATATCTTAAAAGTGAAGAAGATCAAGGGTTACTTACATATTGGTAAAGTAGTTTTTTGGGAGAACCGAAAAATATGAAAAAGTGAAACAATTATCAATTAGGTAGGTATATAATGAAACCAATTGTTGTTGGGCTGAATCAGACATTAAGAGTAAAACAATCGGGCCTATGGCTAATAATAAACATTCAACCCAATAAGTTATGTAATATGTATGTTATGTATTTTATATGGGATTGTTTTAGTAGCATATTGGGCCGATCCATTTTTCCTTGTATCACAACAATATATTTCGGTAAAAAAATTGAAACGATTTACAACATTTATGCTACAATCTTTTAGTTTTAATTAGATATGAATCATACAAAAACAAAACTGAAAATTATGTTTGATGAGTACATCCACCAATCTAGTTGTATCTATATATACTCAACATAATATTCAAATGGATGAAAACATACTTATCAATCAAGCAAACGCATTTATTAAATATTATGATCGTTATGAAACTTAATAAAAAGAGGAAACCATATCATGGTATAAAGAGAAAATAACAAAGTAGAAATTGTTCAAAATTATTAAAAAAAACAAAACATAAAGCAATGAAACTGGTTGACCATAAGCATAGAAAACAAATCCTCTTCATTTTGGGTTTAGGAAGACGAGAGGCTCAACGTAATTTTAAGTTACTCCATACTACCACCACTTCCAATCTTAGTTGAAGGAATTGGTGTGCTTTCATCATCAGAGATCGCGTCAATCAGTTTACGCTTAACCATTTAATACTTGGAACTGATAGAACATTGTTCTCCTTCAGCATAAACTTTCTTATAAACAATGGAAATTGGCGTATCATTATCGCCTGTGTCAGATTCCTAAACAAAAAATAGTTACAAACATATGTATCAGAATCATCAGTGATTGTGTATGAAAGAAAAAATGAGTAAAATGTATTACTATGAATATAAGTGTTTGTGCAAATCGTACCTTGGAAACAGAAATAACATTAGACGGCATTGCCATGAGAGACGTGTGAAGTGATTCTGATTCAGCAGGCTGTTAAAAAAAATATGCAAAAACTTAGAAATGTAATAAAGTCTTACATAAATAAAATTTGCTAAGTTATGTGAAATGGAATTCGAATATGTACCTGTCCTACATACAATTTTTTCTTAAGATGCGAGATAATTGTTGGATCATCAGTTATCTTAGTTACACCATAAACATCATATTTGTTGTTTATATTGAACCCAGAGACAAAGATTTTAAAAGCAAACTCTCTGTCTAACAAAGTCTTAATCTCTTCAGGATATTCAACTGTATCACCAACCTATATATAAGGAATAACCAAATACATAATTATTACAAAACTATAATTAAGGAATTATTAAAAATAATTTTATACTTAAAATGTAGTTAAAAATATGGAATACCGTATTCAACTCAAGCAATTCAGAAGCACTTTTACTAATAAGTTGTGCAACGTCACGATGAAATAACGTAAGCGATACAGCACCATTAACGTCTTGCACACGAACCTGAATTTTAAACCTAGAAAAAAAATTTGAAAAAAAAAACAACAAAAATTTATAACTAAGTTGGGTTGAAATGAAAGTATATTTGTGAAAATTATAATAGATGTTAAAAATATATCCGACCTTGGTGTAGGCTCAACTTTTTTGGCACTACAACTATCATTCAAACACTCGTAAACCTTTTCTTCCTCAAAATCTAAACTTCCTTCACCAACCTGCTTGATTATATAATCAATACTACATTTTCTGGTGCATTTGGGGCATCCCATGTAGTACCAGCCAATTTTGGTAAACATGTCTTTAATAGTACCCAATAATACCAAAGCCTGCGCCTGTATGAATATTATAATTTGTTACCAAAATAAGATAGTATATGGTATACATTGGAAATTAATATTAAATAAAAATTAAAATTTTAACCTCATTACAATTTTTTATATTTAATTTATAAATATCGTATTTAAGTATGAACATTATACTTACCTCTTGAATCTCACAAATGTCGCCAATGTTACTAAAAGGAGTGTTATGGACAAATTCATCTTCATCAGAGCAAAACACAGAAGTTCCATATGGTTGATGAGAAGAGGAAGGATTATCAGCGATTTTCTTACCCAACCTGATAAAAATAATTTAATCAATACACATTACATATTTATTGAGACTGTTTATAAAGGTTGTGTAATTCGTATTGAAAAACGTAATAGTACATACCCTTTTTTGTACAGCTTTATATCTTCAATATCTCAATTTATGAACAGTCGACTAACGCGATCTCCAAAAGAGTTAGAAACATACGGTTTTCCTATAAAAAAAAATTAGGAAAAAATATTTTATTTATTTAATAAAAAGAAAATTTAGAAGTTAGAACTTAATTTATAATGCAAAATATAATGTATGTATAAATATAAATATAACTATATATATTTATTAACATTATACAACCATTATAAAACTTCAAACGGCCAAACTGCATTATTATTATAAATTCTTTCTCTGTTTGATGAGTTGCAACATATTTAGACATCTCCATGGCATAACTATCCCACAACGTTAAATAGATGCGCAAGCCCCTTCAAAAAAGTACAAATTATTTTAGTAAAAAATAAATAAACAATTTATAAAGGTACGTAATTTTTTTTATATATAAAATGCAAAAAAAAACAAAAAATAAATAAATAAATAATACATACTCGATATCTTGAATTTCCATTGTTAACCTCTTTTTATCAGCGACAACCTTTTTTTTCTTTATCATCATTGCTGAAGAACTTGTTAACATGTCCAATAACATCTAAGATCAATTATAAAATAAACATTAATGAAAGATAACTTATAAAACTATTATTATTGTTTGGTTGTGATAAAAAAAAAAACTTTAGAACGAAAATATACCTATTATAACATATTCATCAACCTCCTTATCCAGAATTCTTTGAAAGGGCACAAAAGAGAAACCAAAATCTGGACCTTGGAAACCATGATATTCGGAAACTTGAGTATTCATATTCAAGCAGAGTTTGTTTGGGTTTGGAGCATACTTGTATTTAGAGGAATTGACCCCAACTCCTGGATTTCTTATAATAAGAGAAGAATTTTCAATCAGAAACCTCTCGAATTTAAAAAACAACCGCTTAAATACATTCGCTTGAATCCTGTCACCCTGTTGATTATAAAAAAAATAAGATAATTGATATACATTAAAATTAAAAGCATCACAATTAAAAAAAAAGTTATGAAATTTAAAAATAATAGGATATAAAAAAACGTGTTGTTAACTTTTACATTTTCATCACATAGGATCATTTCAATTGAGTACACATCATTAGGATTGAGACGATCGGGTAGACGCCAAACCCGAATAATCTTTAGCTTTAACGCCACACTGTTTCGGTTTACATGAATTTGGTTAACCATTGTAAACTCATTTGCATCTACAACAGCCATTGATCTTGTTAACTGGGAAAAAATGATGTAAAAACCAAAAGTTGACTTCAATAAAACAACAAATCAAAATCAAAATAACTAATGTTTAAGTAATTAAATATGAGAAACAGAAATTAACCTAATAATATATCTTTGCGATTACTCAAAGTGGTTCCAACGTGTCTTATTACAATCGTATGTGAATTGGTTTGACTTGTTTATATAGTTATTGAATTTACCGAATAATAAGAAATGGATGAAATGGTGGGCGGTTAATTAGCATTTGAATTAGCATTGTTTTAAAGGTTATAACATTATGTATTGATTGAATTTAGTCAAGGTCAATCATTTATTGATTAAATGGCGTATGTCAAGCATTATATAGGTATTGATGTAGGAATTAAATAAATTCAATAATAACAAATAGATTAAAGAGTGGAGGGTAATTAGGAACCGAATTACGATTGTTATTATTGTTATAACTTTATGTACTGATTGAATTTAGTCAAAGTCAAGTAGTCAAAGCAAAACAGCCGTATGTTAAGCATTATAGTTAGTTGTAATTTGTTTTGATATATTCAATGTTATTTAACTAATGTTCTTTATATGTTATGTCAAGCATTATATAGGAATTCAATCAATTGAATAATAAAAAACGGATGAAAGAGTGGAGGGTAATTAGGATTCGACTTACAATTGTTATTATTGTTATAACTTTATGTATTGATTGAATTTAGTCAAAGTCAAGTGTGGATGTCAAGCATTATACTTAGTTGTAATTGTAATTTGTTTTGATCTATTCAATGTTATTTAACTAATGTTCTTTATATGTTATGTAAAGCATTATATAGGTCTTCAAACAATTGAATAATAAGAAATGGATGAAAGAGTGGAGGGTAATTAGCATCCGAATTAGCATTGTTATTATTGTTATAAATTAATGTATTGATTAAATTTAGTCAAAGTCAAGCATTGAAATCATTAATGGCGAATTTTAAGTATTATACCTAGTTGTGATTTTTTTTTTTTTGATCTATTCAATGTTATTCAACTAAATGTTCTTTACATGTTATGTAAAACATTATATAGGTATTCAATCAATTCAATAATAAGAAATGGATGAAAGAGTGGAGGGTAATTAGCATTGTTATTATTGTTATAAATTAATGTATTGATTACATTTAGTCAAAGTCAAGCATTGAAATCATTAATGGCGAATTTTAAGTATTATACCTAGTTGTGATTTTTTTTTTTTGATTTATTCAATGTTATTAAACTAAATGTTCTTTACATGTTATGTAAAGCATTATATAGGTATTCAATCAATTCAATAATAAGAAATGGATGAAAGAGTGGAGGGTAATTAGCATTCGAATTACCACTTATATATTATTGTTATAAATTAATGTATTGATTAAATTTAGTCAAAGTCAAGCATTTAAACCATTAATGCCGAATTTATATGATTGTACATATTTGTGATTTTTTTTTTTGATCTATTCAATGTTACTAAACTAAATGTTATTTACATGTTATGTAAAGCATTATATAGGTATTGAATCAATTCAATAATAAGAAATGGATGAAAGAGTGGACGGTAATTAGCATCCGTATTAGAATTGTTATTATTGTTATAAATTAATGTATTGATTGAATTTAGTCAAAAACAATGATTGAAACCTTTAATGCCGCATGTCAAGGATTATACCTAGTTGTGTTTTTTTTTTTAATCTATTCAATGTTATTTAAGTAAATGTTCTTTATATGTTTTACTAACATGCTTGAAAATTGGACAAGTAAATGCGTATTCAAAGTAAATTTGTTATTGTATAAGGAAACCATAAATTTCGCAATTACATTTATCAATTCATTATGAATGTTGTGAGTAAATTCAGTTGTGAATATGTATTCTAAATTATACCGTATTGCCACCACGGGTTAACGTATACATATTGTTACAATTACAACATACTAAATATTCGGTAAAATTAGACATCTCCATGTCAATATACCAAATGAAAAAAAAAACACAAAATTTTAATGATTATTGATTCACACATTGTCGTACTCATTTATTGATTTGACCATAATTAAATCTTAGTCAATGTGAATAATTACACATTTAAATTAAAATTAATAAGAAGTTGTTGACCATGGTATGTCGAAACTTTAATGTTGTTGTTTCGTAAGTTTTTAGATAACAAAAACATGTTCATGGATTTAGGCAATGTCTGCACAAACACGTAAAACCAACATTATAATAACAAATAAGGTTTTTTTACTTAAAAAATATTAGAAACGTCATACCAAAACTCGTGCGGAAGGGTCATGAATAACCTTGAAGAATTTGTCACCCTTGTGATAAGCCATATTGAAGTTATTTGTCCTAATGAAATCCTGTTCTTCGTATGCAAAAAACAAACTTTTGTTAAAATATACATAAAGTCACTCATACTAAAAACTGATTTTAATTATCTTGTTTTATGAAATCCGGTATTTTGTTTTTTTTATATAATTGTTTTTTATATTCACACATACTCAAAACCGATTTCAATTGCAATCTGTTTATTAAAAAACACAATCATATATTCAATGATTAAAGCTGAGCAGAATTACTCGCGTATCGATTACATCCAAAGCAGAGAGTTGATTGTAAACAGATTATCAAATGGTTTTAATAAAAAAAACGATTCTGTTTGGTTTAATATGTTAGTAAACCGATGTGGATGGATTTAAAAAATTGTCAGAAACATAATCGACAAACAATAGGATTAGAAAGTTATTTTAATAAGAAACCCATTGTATTTATATTTTATGTAAGATGGTTTCAAACATTTACTTTTGGGATTTTATAAAGGGTCAGAAACATAATCGAAAACTTGTTGATAATCACATATTTTGTAGAAGGTTGATAGATATAGGATTGTCATTTGTCTTTGTATAAAAATAACGATACAATCCTATTGTTTTTATCTTTTATGTAAGATGATTGCAAACATTATGTATCAATATAATAAAAATGCAGAAAAAGATTCAAAAACATTTTCTAGATTCATCTAAGATTGATGAAGAACATACCTTGCAAAAATGACAATGAGAGAGGAATGAGGAATGAGAAAGGAATTAGTAGGATAGGAAGAAGGAAGATGTTGTAACATACAAATGGATGTTGACAAAACTAAATAAAAAGAGGTTTATATAAGACTTAGTCTTGGAGCCCCATTTAGGATTTGGATCCTTCAAGACCCTCTAAAAATCTAGGATTCAACCCTAGTGTTTTCATTTATTATATAGATAGATTGTAAAGCATTAACGTTTTCTCACTTGAAAGAAAAATTAAGCTTCCATATTAACTAGTGGGATTCCGAGTTGCGCGATGCGCAACCTTTTAACATGTTTGTGAACGAATTGAGAAAGCGATAAATAATGTTTGTGAACGAATTGAGAAAGCGATAAATAACATGGGGAAAAAAAGACAATCTTACGTTACTAACTTACAGCCATACATTGCTAAAAACAGAGTGAATAGAGTTGCGCAACCGTTGAGTTACAGGTTGGCCAAAAAAGCGTACATCAAACCTTTGAGTTAGTTGTTTAAAATCTACCATAAATAGATTGCGCCCGGCGCGATAGCTAGAAACAGAACATAACAGTACTTAGAGAAGTTACATATAGTCAAAACACTGAAGGTATACCTTTTGGCATATTAGAACAGATCACATAACTAACTAACTAACGTGTTGGCATATTAGTGTTTTAGACAGTGTTGTATACCTTCAGTGTCAAACAGTTGTCGCCTTGCAGTTGCATCCCTTTTCTTTTCATTGATAGATGGGTTGGTAGGAATTGGAGTTAACGGTGTTGGTGTTGTTGAACCTGGATTGCTGCTGCTTGAACTGCTCTCAACATTTTGTTCTGGCTGTAGGCGGACGACATTGTTGACTGAGTAACTTATTAAACCTGTGTGATCGTCCTTTGTTGGTCTGAGTAACTTATTAAACCTGTGTGATCGTCCTGTGTGAATAGAGACCATACCTGCACGTGCACAAATAGATGATCAAAGTTTTAGCGTATATTGCGAACGCTTGAAGGGTGGATGCCAAAACTCGGTTACTCAATAATGTAGTTTGTAGTGGTCTATATGTAATATGAACCATCGACGTTTGTGCAGATGAGTAGCGGTGAATCCAGTAGCGGAACCAGGAATTTTACACTAAGGGGTTGTAATAGAATTTTTTTACATTCACCAACATATTGTATCATTTTCCTCAATAATGGAGAATATGTGATTGAGAGTGAGCGTGTTTGTAGTGTTTTAACGTGTAATAGTATAATGGGTTCTAATGTTGTAATCACATACGTAGTGGTCATGGGACATTTCTAAATGACCACTATATATATATTAAATGAAGAGGTCTTGGGAATAGTTTTTTTTGGAAGGTGTACTTCAGCGGTGAAACCAATCGACAGACAACCCCTCAACCCGAGTTCGAATCACTACCCACGCACCGGTGTCCACTTTGAAGTTATCTCAAACCGTTACAGGGAATTTTTTCGTGGTGTGCAGGATTTGAACTCAAGACCAAGCCCGGGCGGGAACCATCTGAAGAGGTAAACCCTCCCACCTCTCCCCAGCTGGGCTGGAGGTCATTGGCGGTCTTGGGAATAGTTAGGTTCTAGATTTTTTTTTGGCCACTTTTTTTTTATTTTTTTTTCTAAGTTTTTTTTTACTTTTTGGCCACAAACATTTTGGTTAAGTTTTTTTTTCCTATTTTAGCCATATCTTATTTATTTTTCCTTTCTTTAGGTTCTTTTTTTCCTATTTTGGCCACCAACTTTTTTGTTACGTTATATTTTCCCTCATTTTGGTTTTCTCCCCGTTTTGACCACCAACTTTTTGGTTAACTTTTTTTTCCCCATTTTAGCTAGCGTAGTGTCCGTCTACGTTCGTATAGTACTTTCGTCTCTGTTCGTCTGCAACACCCGCTCTTTAACCCAACTTGCTCTACGTTCGTATAGTGTTTTCGTCTACGTTCGTATAGTATTTTTTTTTACGTAGCGTTAGTCTACGTTCGTATAGTACGTTCGTCTACGTTTTTTTACGTAGTCTTTGTCTACATTCGTATAGTACTTTCGTCTCCGTTCGTCTACGTTTTTTTACGTAGTGTTCGTCTATGTTCGTATAGTATTTTCATCTCCGTTCGTCTGCAACACCTGATCTTTTCGTCTCCGCTCGTCTATGTTTTTGTTATGTAGTTTTCATCTACTTTCTTATAGTATTTTCGTCTCCGTTCATCTGTTGTGTTCTTTCTTGCCGAATTTCCTGGTTTTGGTCGTTGTTTCATTGCTACGTAACACGGTTTTACACCTCCATCTTACACCATTGTTAGCACGGTTGTGGCACAACGCGCCACAGAATATATCGCGCAGCGCGCGATAGTTAAAACACCTAGTTCTCTTAATAAGGTATAGATATAGATTGTAGATAAAAGATACTAGATAATAATATTATTAGAAAATTGTAGGAGAAAATGATATGTTGTATTAAATGGAATTCTTTATTATAATATTTATTGTATATATAAAAGATAATTTTTTTTTTTTGGTAAGTTGTATCCTAAGGATTAATGCTACTAAATCATCAAGCTAAGATCAAAGTTTTTAATAGAATGAATTGTAGATAACTACAATCAGTCGCGTATAAAAACCGCCAGCTCATTACATAATAGATCACAAACTCTACCAATTCATTAACGCCTTCTTCATTGACGCCTTCTTCATTGACGCCTTGTTCACCCATAAACCACCAACGACCTCACTTCTTGGGTTTATTCCTATCGTCCTTCACGTTCAAAAACTCTACCAATATTTAAAGGTAACTCTTGATCGATCGATTCTATTTATATATACGTTTCACACGACGTTGCATGTTATCATAAAGATGTTGTTGGTCGTATTTAAGCTTTGTTGTTTAAAAAGGCCAATAGTAGCGACCCTACAGGTTTCTTATTTTTATGTAACTTATATTAGGGTTTTTCAATGCACACTGATATATTTTTTCTATCTTACTTAGAAACAATCAATTTTGTATATAGTGCATGTGAATAACAAAGTGAAAATCAGTAGCGTCTCGGCTTCGGGTGGGCAGGGTTACGTTTTTAGCAGATTAGGATTTGCTATTCAGAAAGGGGTGGCGGCGCAGCTTGTTGCCCGCTTGCCCGTTATCTTAATATAATTTTCTTTGTCCGGGAATGAAAGTTTGTTGGTTTAGGAAAAAAAATCGATCAATTACTTTAGTTATTCTTTCTAAACGGTTATTGGGCAACGCCTTATTTTCACCGGTTGCGTGTGACAAATTATTATCATTTATGTGACCAAGGACGTTGAGTTAAAACTAGTGGCGGACCTAGGAATTATTTTCTTGAGGAGTGATCGGGGTTTAACCGAACTTTTAAGGGGTGTAATCGGGACTTTTGCCTACAAATCACACTAAAAAAACTTTTCTAAGGGGGCGCGCGCCCCCCTTAGGATGTATGTAAGTCTGCCACTGGTTAAAACATCCGATAACCAAAACAACTAACCCTGTGACCAAAAAAAAATCTGGCTCCTATCACTGTATACGTATATGAACAGTTATATTTAGAAAAAAAATGTCATATTGCTAGTTATGTGCTTAAAGTTTGGTAAATATCTAAACCAATCTATATTGCCATTGCAGAATTGTGTAAGGGCTGTAGATGATGACTTCTGTAAAGAAACAGGTTTGTTGTGTGATCTTTGACTTGGATGGAACCCTTGTAAATACAGGTACCATTCTATTCTTGATATCAGTTGGCTTGTTCTTAACTGTCATAAGTCCATATGCTTGTATATATGTGTGCTCGAGTTCGTTATCTAAAAGCGATTTCTATGACAGATGGGTTGGTGAGTGAAGTTTTGAAAGTTTACTTGGTTAAACACAAGAAAAAATGGGATGGGAGAGAGGTTCAAAAGATTGTTGGGAAAACACCATTAGAAGCTGCAGCTG
Organism: Ambrosia trifida; assembly: GCA_028751855.1. Classification (NCBI taxonomy): domain Eukaryota; kingdom Viridiplantae; phylum Streptophyta; class Magnoliopsida; order Asterales; family Asteraceae; genus Ambrosia; species Ambrosia trifida. The sequence goes on from CM054129.1 coordinate 128,382,828, forward strand.
TTATTGTGGAGGATTACGCGCTCCCTTTGTCGAAAGAAGATTTTCTATCGGAGTTTTCCCCAATGTTTTCTGATCAGTAATAACCGCGCACTTGCTGTTACTTTTCACAAATTTTCATTCCAAGTTATGTAGTTGATATGATCTAACTGTTTGTTGTGTTGTTCAAATTGGTAGATGGTGCAAACTTAAAGCGCAACCGGGTGCCTATCGTTTGATTAAACATTTGAGGGGCCATGGAGTGAAAATGGCATTGGCTTCTAACTCTCCAAGAGCTAATATTGACATAAAACTAAGCTATCATCTTAGTAAGTGAACAAACAACATATTTGATCATAGTTTACGAGTTTTAAATAGTTATCGATCTTACTAGTTTTCGTTTGCAGCGTTGAAAGAGTCTTTTACAGCCATTGTTGCTAGTGATGAAGTTAAAGAAGGCAAGCCGTCGCCTGAAATGTAAGATGAAAATGTTGAGTTCTACTAGTTTTCATGTTTTTTAAGGTCTTATACAATATCATATGAACCCTATGATGTGATACTAGCTTTATGAGGCTAATTAAGTCAACCTGTCACATCATAGGGGACGTCCTACATTCCATATGACTTTATCAGTGGTCACATCAGTCATTTCTTTATCTGTTAAACACATCATATGCACCATATGATTTGGCCCTCATACGACTCGTATAACCATTTTCGTCATATGATATAGCATGTATGACTATCAAAACAGCCCATTTGATTCTTTTCGCCCTACCATATGGGCCTGTGAGTTTACAGATACCTGGAAGCAGCCAAGAGACTTAACATTGATCCTTCCAAATGTCTTGTGATTGAAGATTCACAGTGAGTTTTCTCTTCACTAAACCACTATAATGTCTGCAAACTATTCGCTAAATCTTGTACATATTCAACGGTTACAAATCGTCTCCTATACATAACATGATTCATATAATAACAACGTTTTGTTACATGGCAGACCTGGTATTTGTGCTGCTAAAGCTGCAAAAATGGAAGTGGTTGCTGTACCATCTCTTCCAAACCAACCTCATCTCTACACTGCAGCCGACGAGGTGATCAGTTCACTTCTTGATCTACGTCTTGAAACGTGGGGCCTACCTCCGTTCGAAGATATTGTAAGTATCTCTAACTGATTTATGCATATTTGATATTCCAATAAATTCACTTACATGGTCATTACTAATTTGTTTGGATGATTGACAACAGGCTAACTTCCCATCTTTAATACGCGAAGACAGCGAACTTGCTGAGAAGGCGCTTGAACTTCCTTTATACGCCAAGTACACTGACGACGAGTATTTCAAAAGCATTCCGGCACCTGATCACCACAGTCATTTGTCACATTGATTTTGTAGTTCTCGAAAAAACTTCAAATATATTATAACATTATAACCATCTATACAAGTCCAAACATTGCCTTGTGTGCTTATTAAGATTCATTTCAGTTTTCATCTTATTCCGCCATAGATTTTTCCAATCGTTTCCTATGTCGAAGATCAAGGATGTTATCTTTCACCTTTTCCTTGTCTGTTATCAATCGAAACTATGGTTGTATTACTTGACTGCCCCGATGTACGCATGTTAACGGGTCTCTCCATCTTCCCTTGGCTATATATTGTCTCATTAGTTGATTTGGAGAGATGTGCCTAAAATCAAGTCAGTCATCATCGTTCATCATGCCTGATTGATCATTGTTACTGTCTTAGTGTTGGTGTCAGTTAGTGTTTTAGTCAATATAATGAACCTATTCTTCGGTTGACATAAATACTTATTTTCCAGAGTGTGTATATGAATTGTGTATAAAACAACTAAACTAGTCATATATGATTTCAAAAATTATATCATTGCACTTTTGACCACTTTCAACATGTCCAACCTATTTGACATGTTTCCTATTAAGCTAAAGTTTTATGGTAAGTTGTATTTATATCTGAGAACTACTTAAACTGGATTATTGCTGTTAAAATGAGACCTTATTATTTGTCAATTCAATACCAAATATCTATGTGAAGAAACACCAATCTAACAATCTGGATATAATGATACTAGTATGTTAATATAAGAAAGGACGTGATTCTCATTAAGTAATAAGTTGAATACAAGACACAAATCCAAACTGTTACAGAGTTTCGACTATAATCTATCTCTCACAGCTATATAGTATGAATTCTTTCTCGCCGATCAGATCCCTTCTTCTGGCGACGAAGGGGGGTATTTATAGGCCCCTGAGGTGGTCAGTGATTGGCTGTGAGGGGAATGACAGCTGCCTTGTACTATTACGACCGTTGTCATTCTTTGCGCTGTCGCTCTGTAATTGGTCCACGTGTCTTGCTATTGTCCTTTCTGTCCTTTTCTGTACCTCGTACCTGCAGGAGATCGTGGAGCAGAGAATAAACACCTCTGATTGGCCACATGTCCCTGCTCCTTTTGGGTGACACCTGTCCTTTTCTGAGGTTGCGTGCGCCGTCTTCTAGAACTCCACGTCATATTGTTGTGTTGATGTGTGTGTGAGTCTCAGTTGTGCGCACACGCGGGTACATATCTCTTCACTATGTCTTCTTCTTCTTATATAAATTTGTTATTTTGCATGAATGGCAATAATGCTGGTAATGAGAGTCGAGGAATTGCTTGTAGCGGGGAATGAGTGTAGATGATCCAGCTTTGTTCGAGTCCAATGTTGCTCATAGTCCAGTCGAATGTTGCGGTCGAGTTGTGAGCAGCCCAGTTTATAAACAACAACCTGGTAAATGGACATATTTGGGCTGGTGATATAAGCTGGTTTCTCAAGTGGGCTAACTATTTTATACCTTGTGTTTTTAATGTGAAAGAATGTTGGATATAATTTGTTATACTCATACTAGCTTATACCCCGGGAGCGTCCCGGGGTTGAAAAATCTAATATGATGTAATAAAATATTCAATATATAATTTTCTTAAGAAAAACTCAACCAAATACGGTTGCAAAGAAAAACTACAATTTCGATTGTTACCGTATCCCTAACCGCCTAATACGTTACCATCTCAATTATATTGGTCCCCTATGGATTTGATTCATATATTAGCCACCACTAATTACAACAGAATACCAGTGACATGATGCCAATTGGATTGATTAATTCTCAAATGAGGTTCAACATACACAATATTTTCATGTTAATTGGCAACTTGTTACATCAATGAGCTGTACATAAGATCAAGTTATTTCCATCAGTTTCTTTTCCTTCTGGGATGGGCATAGATTACTTTTTGTCTTCAGGACCTTTGATTCATTTTAATAGACAGTTCTAAAAATTTGGGATATTACTTGTCATCCTTCGTTCCAATAGTTGTTTGAAAGTCATATTTCGTTTCTGTTTAGTGTAGTTAATTAGCACCCAGAAACACATACATCTAACAACTATTAATCAACTTTAGGGTGCACATACCATACATTAAACCAAATTAAAAACAGTAAGAAATTCACAAATTATTTTCATTTTTCATTACCTAACAAAAGCAATATAGAGCCAACCCCAAAGAAAAAAGTGTCCTAATTAATCGTCATCTTCGTCGTCATCGTCGTCATTGTGAGCGTTCCATGGACCCCGAAAACTGATTGAATGGACCAATTTTCTTATTGCTCTTCAACCTCAGCAACCATTACAACTTCTTAATCTCTTTCACAACAGGCACACTACATCTCCCAATCAAACAAAAACTTCTCATCTCCCAACTGAGCCTTTCGTTTCTTTTTTTCAACCTGCGCCACATCAAAATCCGATTCACATAAATACTTGATTCAGATTTAGCAAAACAGACGGGCCAAAAAATAGGCTACCTCTTTTTGATATGGTTGTTTAAGCTGATTGAATGGACCAATTTTGTTTTATTTGTGTAATTTCATATTCTTTTCAAGTTTCAAGTCTATCCATAATATTAGCAGTTTGCATTTTTGCAGTATATAGTATCTATATGATTTTTTACTAATTATTAAATATCAATTGATACATTCATTATCCATCACAAACACCCTTGACGTTAATCTCTTTCACAACAGGCACACTACATCTACTATCCATCACAAACACCCTTGATGTTTCCGCCATTGATGACTTATCTTACACTCCATCATGATGCTGCACCCGTATCCCGCTCGATAACAACCTAGCCTCACCATTAATCTGCAAAGCCGTAATAACCGACTTCAACGCGTGGCGAGCCACGGTTTGATATCATCATCTCGCTATCACCGCAGGACTCATTGTTGCACCAGCGTTAAAGATATCTTCCACTTGTGCAAACAGCTTATGATCCTTTAGTCCTAAACAATTATTAGCTAAAGTCTTAAACGAATTAAAGTTACACAACGGAAAATATATATGCACACCGATTCTTCCAGGTCTTAAAACAGGTGAATTGATCTTCTTATTATTCATCGTAAACACCATAAACTTCTCATCTCCACGACACGAGTTTAATATTCCATCCATAAAATCCAATATCCCTGATAAGTTAACACTTGTTGAACTCGATGTTATAAGTCGATCGAGATCTTCAACAACGATTATTGATTTCCTTGTGGTTTATAACAGAAGCAGTTCACCATTGTTGTTGTTGTCCAATGGATAATGATCACATGTTGTTGAAATCAACGATTGTTTATTAAGTTGTTGAATTTTGATATCTGGTAGAGGCTGCATCGGTTGCACCATTAGCGGAACTCATGCTCACGATGCTGGTTTAGGGCCCCTTTTAGGTGGCCGGGGTAGCGGTTTTGAGCTCGCTACCGACGACTTGAAGGTTGACAATGGATAGGGCCCTCAAAACATTCATTCAACATGTCATTTTGCCACTTAAGCATTCATACACGCCTTGATTATCCACATCAACTTATTAACTCGCTATGTGTTCAATTGTGCACGAGAGGGTGATGAAGTTGCACAAAAGATCATAGACAATGTTATCGGTGAGTTGGCAAATTATGTTCTTATGGTTGCTAAGAAGCTTCGTTTGGGCGGAACAGGTGTGACTTTTTCTCTATATACATGTTTAACTAAACTTGGTCACATTGGAGTGTCTATAGGTAATGAGAATCCTTTGTAATATGTGATTTCATTCTATTGACCAATCAAATACCATTTTTTTCAATTCCCTCATAATGGTCAATTTCACTATGCCTCTTAGTCCTGCATACTAAACACCACCTATTGCAAGTACAAGCACAATTTCTTCTCTAAAATTGGTCAATTCATGTTGTCAATAAATTCATATGTTTTATATATAATACATTATGCGGGTATTCTACAAGTATGGACAGAGAGGTATGCAAGTATGTTATAAATCATTTATTTTCATGACATTAAACAAATGAAATACCCTTTTTTAAGAATGCCACAGATACAAGCCTTATAAATGTGAACCTGAAATAGGTGATTTTCTGTTGTTACTAACGTTGTGTGACAAGTCATTGAAAAAACAAAACTTTTAACTATGTTTTGCAACTGTTCGGGACAACGGTTTACCAATAACTGTTGATCATAGGCAGTAAAAAAAACTTAACAAAAAAGTAGTGTAGCACAGGAATACTTATTCAATAACAACATAAATTTACATATTTACACAAGTAATCATCACAACAAAAACATTTATATAAAACTTATATCAACATAAATTTACATAAAACATTTACATAACTCTGATTCCTGATGTTCCTGTGATTAGGGGATGCCAGGTTATGGGAAGAAGTCTGCACGCTTGCTTAACGATACTAGACTTAACTGTCGAGAAAGGATGGCAGTCATGGCACTAGTGCACTACATTGCAGTATTATTATGACGATACTAGACTTAACGATACCAACAGATCAACCGGCAGAAGAGATATCAACCGTAATCACAGCGTTAAGCACACCAGAGCCATCAACACCTTATGCTTGAAGGTATGCGGCACAAATATCAAATTATAAGCCTGTATGTAGGATGCCTAATTATTATGACGTGTCTTCGAATGTACAATGCGTAAACAGCCACAAATGTTATTTGGGTATGCTTGTACTGTAGGATGTTTTACCAATCGCGCCTGCTTTCATCTGTTTGTAATATGTTTCAACACTAACAGGCATGCATGATCAACAATTTATATAAGATCATACATATGTTGAATAAAAAATGGTTCTTTAAATAACATTGACACAAGATCAAAGGTTGCGCAACGCGCGACAGCGAAACACCAGTCTAGTTAAATTTATTGCTTTTTAAAATAAGATTTTTTTTTAACATTTTTTAAAATAAGATTTAATTACTCGTTAATAAAAAAATCATTAAAATGATATAATTATCTACGTATTATATAATGTAACATTTATTAAAATAAATAAAAAAGTTGATAATATTCTCGTCTTAATTAAATCAAAATCTATGTTTCCAAATCTAGCCAATGGGCCGAATCGTTTCTACGCGGGTTCAGTTTAACCCGACTTATATATATTTAAAGTTATATGGGTTTACTCATATAAGAGCTCTTGAATCGATTCTACGCGGGTTTACTTAGGATTTTGATTCAGTTGATTCTACACCAAAATTCCATGGTTTTTACCATGAAAAGTCTTTGCTCGAGTCTCTCCTTCAAGAAATTTTGGTAAGCTTCAATCCTTAATTCAGATTTTAATTGTACGAGTTATGGTTGATGTATTTGACACGAATATATAAAGAGGTTGTTTTTTATTCAACAATTCAATATGTCCACCTGAAATATATGTATAAGTCATAAACTAATTTATCTTTTGATACCTTATGTATGAACAGGTCAAGATATTATGTGGAGTGGGTCACGATGATTTAAAGAGTGTTTTCCTCGTATCTAAACAAATGCGGGAAGCTGTAAGCGTTTTCTTCCTTGGAAGTGATTGGTTTTTTTTTTTCTTATTGGAACTAGGGATGGCAACGGGTCGGGTATGGGCCGGGTTTGGCTAATACCATACCAATACCGGTTATAAAATCTCATACCATACCCGTCTTATTACCCGTCGGGTTTTTGTCGGATATTACCGTTGGTATTTGCATGTAAATATATATTTTTATTTTCTTTTATAGTATTATGTTTTAAGAAATCTAGAGTATATGAAATTGTAATAAGTAACATATATATTATCATCACCATAATAATCTTTGAAACATTTAATATGTAAATATATATTATAGTATGAATTTTGAAAACTATTTCTATATTTCATAGCATATAAATATAAATAATAATGTTATTAGAATATATATTTTAGACGCAAAGTTTATTCTTCAAATAATGAATCTATTAGAATGAAACATTACTAAAAATAGTTAAGAAAAGATATATATATATATATATATATATATATATATATAAAACTTAAAAGTATTTGGGTATATATTTCGGGTAGACGGGTATTTAGTTTCGGGTAATCGGGTCGGGTATCACCTGATACCATACCCGTCCCATACCCGCAAAATAAATTTTTTTCCAATACCAAACCTGTTCCATACCCGTCAGGTATCGGGTATACCCGTCCCAAATGCTTCGGGTTTCGGGTATACCCGTCGGGCTCGGGTTTTTTTTTGCCATCCCTAATTGGAACGACGAAATTGTTACTAAATTTTAATTGCAAATTGCAAGCTTTGATCACAAAGAAATCATATTTTGATTATACCACACCTAGAGGATTGCCAGCTTTTCGATCTCCATTCAACTTTGAGGATTTTGAAGAAATCGAAGCTCCAAAAAGACCAAGAGTTTATGTTTCTATCTTGAGATTTTTATTCCGATCGCTAAATCGATATCCATATATTCACTCTGATCGGTATCAATATCCATATCGTCACACGGATGGCTATCGATATCCATACCTTCACCCTAATCGCTATCAATATCCATACGTTCAAACGTTTCTCCAATATTGTCCATGTCTGAATCAATCCGAGCAGGTTCACTTTTACTACTCCATTGCCACCCCAAACCACGGTCTCTCTACCGCGTAACTACTGGTATCTTGTATCTACAAACCGGGCATGTTCCATGCATACGTAACCACTTTTTTTATACAATACGAATGGAACCTATGCTTGCATGGCAATTCTTTTGCTTCTCCGGTGTCACTATAATCCGTCAAACATATCGAACAATCTTCTTCTTCGGTTATTCTAACTATCGGCATTGCCTCTATTGCTGATTTTGATAGTGACGACGACATGATCTTGAATCAGTTTAGGGTTATTGTGTTAGAATGGTTAAAGTATTATGTGTGCAGAGAACAAACCGATTCAAGATCATGTCGTCGTCACTATCAAGATCAGCAATAGAAGCAATGCCGAGAGTTAGAATAACCGAAGAAGAAGATTGTTCGATATGTTTGACGAATTATAGTGACACCGAAGAAGCAAAAGAATTGCCATGCAAGCATAGGTTCCATTCGTATTGTATAAAAAAGTGGTTACGTATGCATGGAACATGCCCGGTTTGTAGATACAAGATACCAGTAGTTACGCGGCAGAGAGACCGTGGTTTGGGTGACAATGGAGTAGTAGAAATGAACCTGCTCAAATTGATTCAGACATGGACAACATTGGAGAAACGTTTGAAGGTATGGATATTGATAGCGATTGGGGTGAAAGTATGGATATCGATAGCCATCTGTGTGACGATATGGATATTGATACCGATCAGAGTGAATATATGGATATCGATTTAGCGATCGGAATCAAGAACTCAAGATAGAATCAAGCTTCCTAAGGTAAAACGATAGGGTTTTGTTTGAACTTTGAACATGAATTTTAGTATGGTGAAAAAAAAAAAAAAAACTCATTATTAATATTAAACTTATTTAGTAAATATATTTTCAGTAACCGAATTTTCAAACCCTTTCACTATTTGTTTCTTGATATCTTTAATTATTTGATTTGTAATATTACTTTCCAAATTCTAGTATTTATCTTATCATCTTATTATTTTGTCACTGGGCCAATCCCCTTATGTGAAGTGACATCCTTCTTGCTTCCCTTATGGGAGGTGGGAAGTTCGAGTCCTACCGGCAGCAAAAATGTTGCTAGTGGGCCGGGTTTTACCAATTCTTCACTGCCGTGCCTTTGGGCGGGTGTGGGGTTGGGTTTTCCCCGATTTCGGATACTACATGGGCCGGCCTTGGCTACCCAGCTGCTCCAGGGAAGCTGGTGGGTCGCGGAGGCCTGTCCATAGTGTAGGGTTCCTCTGAGTAGTCGGGCTGAAATGTTAGTTGGCCGTAAAAAAAAAATTGTTTTGTCACTTGACTTTTTAAAAGTATGGAGTTTCATAGGAATCTGATTTTGACCATAAGATTTGATTAATGAACTAATACTATAATTAGGTTAACTTTGTTAAAAGAAAATCTGACTTTTTTAGGTGAATCCACGATACTTAAGTGGTAATAATACACATCCAATATCAAGTAATTACTTATTTAGCTATCATACTTTTAACAAATTTCAAAACACATGAGTGTCCACTTGAGAAATTCTTATAAGAATGTCACTTTATGGTAGACAAATTGATGTGAATTATATGATACCGATTATGGGGTGTACTATTAATTAAATTGAAAGAGAGCTTGATTTATAGAAATAGAATCCAAGAAAATAACAATGGTGCATCAAGATCCTTTGATTAAACGTTAAAGATATTTGGTACATAAAGGTTCATTAGTTTGATGATGGTTTGATAAAGTTGTGAGATATCACTAGATTATATATTATTGAGTTTGATGATTATGTGTTTATTTTGGTAAATGATCAATTTTATTTACATATTGTTTAACCTTTTTACTGACATGAGTAATTTAAGCCAATTTTTATCAGTAAATCCAATCGAGTTGTTTGCTAATTTATAAATGAGAAGGAAGAAGCATATAATTTATTTATTTTGATAAAACTATAAAATAGAAAAAAATACAAATGTCTAGCTCAAGTGATAACTTAGTTCAACTATTTCGTTTAACATTGGTTTTTCTAGTCTAATCTAATTAATCATCATCATCATACTCAGTTAATCTCACCAATAGCAAAAGCTAAGGTAGGGTCTGAGGAGGGTAAGATGTAGACAGTCTTACCTCTACCCTGTCGGAATAGAGAGGTTGCTTCCAGTGAGACCCCCGACTCAATAGTGGTTTTGTATCAAACCTTAGACAATAAGGCACATAACACTTAGCAATCGGGACAAACCCGATTGGTGCATGTACCCCTTGTCTTTTGGCTATCAACGTCACCACTTGATGCATGATTAACCGTCCGTCATTTTTAACGTTATTTTCACGAAATTAGTAAAATAACGTTAAAATTAGTGCAACTTTACTTTTGCCCCCCGAAGGCCACACATATATACATTATACGCGCACAGCCGTGAGCGGGGCGTAAACCCATGTATTTTAGCCCATGTATTTTTTGTGAAGATCTTTAGGTTATCTATACACATAAGTCAACCGTAACAAAGCATAAATAAATTCGGATATAAAAAAACTAGCATAAATAAATTATTGGTTTCCTTAAATGCTTAGGTTTTATTTTATTAAACTTCTTTGGTTATGTACTACCAAGGCACATTTATAAGGGAAAATGACCAATATAGCCCGTTGACCGGGTATTTTGCACAAATAGCCCTCTTCACCGTCTTTGGAGAGACGGGACACGGCTCCCAACCAGCCTGAACCGTCTCCCGAGAGGCTTCCCATTTCAGCCAACAGAGGACCGCCACGTGGCGTCTCTGATCCCGAGGCTGTACCGTCTCTCTCCAGACGGGTCAGAAATCTCTCCCAGACGGTTCACGTTTCCCAAGACGGCTGATCCTACGGTTCAACCGTCTCCCAGACGGTTCACGTCTATCAATGCCGGCTGACCCTTCGGGTCAACCGTCTCAAACAGACGGGTCACCTTTCCCAAGACGTCTTAACGAAATTTGTGATACCGTCTGAACCGTCTGAACCGTCTCACGAGTGTATATAAATACCCCAATTAACTTAACGAAATTTGCACCCACCGCTCTCCTCTAAGCTTTCATCTTCCATGCACCCACCCGTCTCCTCATTACCTTTTATCTATTGAAATGATTTTTTACTTTCCCAGCCGAAGCCTTTTTGACTTTCCCAGCCGAAGCCTACCGGCTTCGGAAAATATGTCCCGGTTACTTGGATTGTTGTTTCATCTGCGTACGGCTACTTGGATTGTTGTTCCATCTGCGCGTGGTTTGCAACCCGTGTAATGGATCGATGATGTGGTGGTCTACATTTTAGGCAAGTTCGTTCGCTTTCCGAATTTATGTCTCGATGTTCGACGTGTGCTCACTGAGAACTATTGTTACATAAAACGAGGAAATGTTTCGGACTTGTCTGTGTAGAGCACATACACCATTCGAAACAACGTCTATGTAGACCACTGCTACTACCACCGCTGTGGAGGACAAAACATCTAACACTAAGATGTAGTCCTCAATAGTTGGTTAGACATTACTATTACTTCAAACAAAGTTCCTAGTTCTGGAAGTAAATTTGGGAAGTTTGTTGTAATAGTGTAGTTTTTTACTTGTTGCTTCTTAGTTTTCACTTGTTGCTTCTTTATTCTCGGGAAGTTTGTTGTAATAGTGTAGTTTTTTAATTGTTATTGTAATAATATTTATTGTTTATTTGTGATTGTAATAGTATAGTACGTTTAAATATAAAAACAAAAAGACAAATTAAAAATATAACCAACTATTGCATTAAAAATATAACCATTACAAATTAATAAAAATATAATTACAAATTACATAAGACGATGTCTTGTCATTTGCCACACAGACACATGTTTAAACTCTTTACCCTCCCTGTTTTTATACTGCCTTAGACTGTGTCTAATGGCCACGTCTTCGGGAAAGTTTGAGGTTACGTCGTAAAGGGTCCGGTTGTGGTGGCCGTTGAATATTTGACACTTTGTCGTCAAATCATTCAACTTGCGGCTAAGCGACTCGGTGCTACGTTGTGACCCTCCAACGAGCCGGTTGTATTCATTCAGGATCCGGAACCATTTGTTGTTGAGGTGTGTGCTCTCTTCAACATGCAGCCATGCCGCAATCAACGCAATCTCTTGTTCTTCCGTCCATCTTTGAGGTGCCATTGGTGTTGTACGGTGGTTTGGACGGTGTTGGACGGTGTTGGACGGTGTTTGGACGGTGTTGGACGGTGGTCGTCGGGTAGTGGATAGTGTTTGGACGGAGTTGTACGGTGGTCGTTGTGTTCAGACGGGGTTGGATGACGGGAAATGGACGGGAGACGGGTATTTATAGGGCTGAGCCGGACAACCGAAGCGTCGCCGCTCATCGGGAACCACCGCGTCGGTAAATGTGTACCGTCTTGAGAGACGGTTGAACCGAAGGGTCAGCCGTCTTGGGAAAGGTGACCCGTCTTTTTGAGACGGTTGACCCGAAGGGTCAGCCGGCATTGATAGACGTGAACCGTCTGGGAGACGGTTGAACCGAAGGGTCAGCCGTCTTGGGAAACGTGAACCGTCTGGGAGAGGGTTCTGACCCGTCTGGAGAGAGACGGTACAGCCTCGGGATCAGAGACGCCACGTGGCGGTCCTCTGTTGGCTGAAATGGGAAGCCTCTCGGGAGACGGTTCAGGCTGGTTGGGAGCCGTGTCCCGTCTCTCCAAAGACGGTGGAGAGGGCTATTTGTGCAAAATGCCCGGTCAACGGGCTATATTGGTCATTTTCCCCATTTATAATCCTAGATTTGAATATTAAATTAAAAAGCCATTGTTTGGATCTGAAAACGGAGTCGGGTCGGGTCTGGCGTATCTTACATGCAAAGTGTTGTTTTAAGCCAGGTGGCACAACTTGATAGGACCATATGGATTGTACATAACCAAACCCAACAGTGAAGCACCTTACGCAACTCTTTTGTTTTTTCGTTTTGTAACATGTACATTAAATGCAAATAGTGCAACTTTTTTTCAACGGTTATTAAAAAAGTAACATATTTGTGTTAGAGGTGACGAAGCCAGCTCAGCCGATGAAGTCAACCTGGTTTTATTTATAAGGTCATGAGTTTGAATCTTTTGAGTGCATGTCTTGTGGGGTTTCCTAGGAAATTGGTCTAATAGGTGTTAAGTGAGGTGTCTCAGGCTTTAAACGGGACGTGATATTACTAGCATCTCACAGGCTATTGATCTCGAGTTCGAGACTTAATGTCCTCACAGCTGTTAAAAAACACATTTGTGTTAGAGATAGACCTTGAAATTGAGACTTCACGTTATATTAAATAAAAGAGAAACGGATGGAGTGGTGGGTGACGCCGCCCTCCTGGATCGGGTTTTCTCTCTCCCGGTTAGGACTGTTAAAAGCATCCCCCCTAGTTGTCGTATGGCTTTTGCGCATGCTTTAACAAGTGCCATTCGTAAGGTTGTGGCCTCTCCCGATTCGGTTGAAAACTGGGTCAAGCTTTTGCTTTTCCCTCGTTGTACTCTCAAGGTTGTTACTCCGTCTTCTAGGCAGGAGAGAAGATCTGGGAACCGTAAGTCTTTGCAATGTGACAGCATTCGACAGGCTTTATCTATGTGGAAAGATGGTTCCGGTTTTACAGACTTGGTTGCATTGCTTTTTTCAGATGAAGGGGGAAGGGTCCTCCCGGCGAGGGCAACGTCAGTGGAGGGATCCGATGAGGTCAACCCGAACGTCAGGCAGTGCCTTAGGAAGGTTAGTGATGGTCACTTCACTGCAGCGGTTAAAGTGTTGTGTTCCAATGGGATTGCCTCCTCAGGGGAATCTACCATGCAAGCTCTTATTGACAAGCACCCCATTGTCCCGCCTCCCAATCTCCCCTCCCTACCCCTGACCCAACCGGCCTTAACTGTGGAAGATGAGTGTGTTTACCGATGTGTGAAATCGTTCCCGAAAGGGACATCATGTGGGCGTGATGGCCTGCGAGCTCAACACTTGATGGACGCCCTTGGTGGCGAAGGGACAGCTACGGCATCTGGGTTATTAGCGGCCATCTCTGAATTAGTTAATCTGTGGCTGGGGGGGTTGTGCCCCAAGGTACTCGCAGAATATATTGCATCGGCTCCCCTAACTCCGTTGCTTAAGCCTGACAACGGAATCCGCCCTATTGCCGTAGGGGCCATATGGAGGAGACTGGTTTCTAAGGTGGCCATGAAAAAAGTGGGGAAAGAAGTTGTTCAATATTTAGGAGACTTTCAGTTTGGGGTTGGAATTCCAAATGGGGCGGAGGTTGTGCTTCATAGTGCTAACAGGTTTCTCGATTCGTTCCATGATAATGGCTCGCTTGCTATGCTTACGGTTGATTTTTCTAACGCTTTCAACGCTATTGATCGCACTACTCTGTTACGGGAAGTTCACTGTCACTGCCCTTCCATTTTCCCGTGGGTTCAGTTCCTATATGCTCAGCCAGCTAGGTTGTATGTGGGGAATGAGCGTATTGGGGCCTACGCGGGGGTTCAGCAAGGGGACCCTTTGGGGCCCTTGCTCTTTGCTCTAGCTTTACACCCCCTCGTGCTAAAGGTACATGATAACTGCGACCTTCCATTCCATGCTTGGTACTTAGATGACGGGACGATTATCGGGGATTCTTGTAACACCCCAACCGATGGCGGAAACATCGAGGTGTCACGTAGTGACGATTGTTCAATAGCTCATGGACTAAAGTGCAAATTTGAATACATTGATTAAATAATTTATTACATTGAAATGAAATACAACGATTCTAACTGCCAACTAAATTGAAATACAATGAATCAAAATCTAAATATAAATCCGAAAGCTTAAAGAATGCATCTCAAAACAACCTGAAACATGTACAAAATATTTTGGTCAATACAAAAATGTATTGGTGAGCATACCCTGTTTGTATACATATAGTAGAAAAGTGTTTCGCAATTCATGTGTTGTATACTGTTTGCAATTATGTAATAAGTAATATCCGTTCAAAATCAACCCTAAATAAGTATCAAGAATCAAGAATCAAAAACATTTTTAGTAATATGAATCACAAGACAATGACCAAGGTCTCTCAACAGAGTCACAAGGGGTATATACCATAGTACTATTCATTGAAATGCCAGGCCCTCAAAGGTTAATGATTTTGACAAGTCATAGACACACAAATTAACATAAAGCAAACACACAGGAGAATTGCTATTTTAGTAAGAAGTAATAGAAACTTGATAATAAGTACATGAATCACCCCAAAAATAGTAAAACAGTAAAAAGGGGAAAGATATACTCACAGTTAGCGAAAGCGAGCAAAATCCAACTTAAGCGGTCGTGAGTTAAGTAATGGGAATTCCGAGGAATTCAACCTATAATGTGTAAGCATACTAATAAGGAAGTGTCTAAAAAGGCTAAGGTATCTAGGGTCTAAGGCATTAGGGTTTGCTAAGTCGATTTGGGGAATTAGAGTTTTAATGATAAGTTGCGTTAATGTAAAAGTTATATATCACAAATAATATATGAAAGGTTGTAAATGTGGTTTAATTAATATAATTATTACCAATTGAGTATTTAGTTAAAAATATGTTTAAATAATTAAGACAAAATAATTTAGTTAGTTACTTTAACTAAATTAAAATAAACACAATAATCATAAATAATTAAATAAATAATTTTGAGTTACACAATGATCCAACAAAAGATAATAAAGACATTAAACTATATGAGTATTTCTATTTTATAAGAAAAATATTTATAAAATAGATGTTTAAATTGTATAAATAAATAAATGTTTTATTATGTCTAATTAAACGTAAATGAGACTAATAATACCATACATGATCCAAAAATACTAATTTTATAGAAAATGGATAATTCCTGATGTAAATAAATGAACATAATTTTCCCATAATTTTTGTAAACTTATTTATATTTAAAACTGATTTAATGAGGTTAAATCATGTTTAAATGATTAAAAATAGGAAAATTAATAAAAATAAATGTTTTCTGAACCAATAATTTTTATTTCAGTTTATGATGATTAAAAATAATTTCACAAAAAGTTTGAGATTAAAATCATTAAAAATGAATTTTTAATCATTTAATTATGATTAAAACAATTTAAATTAATATAATCATGAAAATATATATTTTTCAGAAAACTAAAAATATGACAATTTTCTATGAGGTATCAAGAAGCTACACCTAAATTTTTATGATTTTTGGATAAAAAATGAATTAGTTATGAATATTTCAAGATTTAAGTGTATTTATATATAAATAAATAAAGAAGAAAAAAAAAATATATATATATATATATAATCTGAAAACAAAAAAAATTGATGCCCAAATTCGTAGCTTACAGGTTTCGAACCTGAAGCTATCCACACACAAAGCAACTTCTGAACCACTACACCACAAGTGCTTTTTATTGATTTTTATCAAAACATTCCATACTTATATTATTATAACTATCCATCATCTTCCCCAAAACTTTCAAACCCTAACCCTAAGAATTCAATAACACGATTAAGATAAGATTAAGCCCTGAAATGTTAGGGCTTTTAAAGAGGACACTACTAGGAACAAAATGGCATAGAAACTAGAGACTCACAATACGTTTTGTAGCTCAAAAATCCGATGTGCAGACCCGCACTCGCGAGACCATACACCACGATTCTGGACACGATTTGATGGATTTTTTTATGTGGGTTTTGATGTGTAAGGGTGCAGAAACGGAATGGTGGAATCTATTTATAGTGTTGTTAAGAAAAATACGTTTTTTGTGTGTATTGAATATGTTCGTTCGGTTATGATATTAAACACAAATTAAACTTGATGTATAACGCGTAATAATCACTCTAATAACTCAGTAACTTGGTATTAAGGTTGGAGAAACGTATAGGTATCATTAATTTGAGTAACAGGAGGTTAAACGACGGATAAGGGGTTGGCCGGAATAAATTCCGGTCGCCGGAATATGTTCTCGCCGGAAAAACGGGTGGGACAAGGAAGGAGCTTCTTTATGTTTTAAAAACTTTCAGCTATTGGCAGATTTGGCCCCTCATGTTTTAACTAGGTTAGATTAATTATCATCTTGGTTAGATTTTCTTATAAAAACTTAACTTCACTAACCAAGCTTAACTTAAATGTTTTTAAACTTTTATAAAACTTAATAATTTTTTTTTTAAATCTTTTACGAATACGTTTCAACATACACATTTGATAATAAAAAAAAACGTATACCGATCCATAATAAATATAAATGATAAAAAAAAAATTTATTTATTTTGAAAACGACGAAACTTTGTGAGAAATAAAATGAAAATATTTGAAGGGCTATTATTGTAAATTAGGTGAAAGACGCGGGTGACGGATGTCACAGTCTCCCCTACTTTAGAAAATTTCGTCTCGAAATTTCTTTCAAGTGGAGGCTACTATGAAACCGAAGGCGTTGTAAAAGCCAACTAGATTTTTAAAAGAGATTCCCATCATTTATGATTCAAAAAAAAAATAGTTTTCTAATATCTGAAGTAAAAGTTTAAAAATCTTTGACAGTTGACCCGAAGTTAGAAAATGAGAGTTTAAATGAGAAAAGTTTTGGGAATGTGTAACGGGTGAGGAAAAGGCACTGATGAGGGTAGTCTCCCCTACTTTAGAAAGGTTTCTGCCCGAACTTTATTAAGGACATGCAACAGGATTTCGATTAACAGAGAGTGTAAGAGTATACAAAGTTTTAGTTTTTGTGTGGGTGGTCATGAGAAAAGACGAATTGAAGCTCACGTATGTGACATCCGTCACTTTTCTTTTTTTAAATAATAATAATAATAATAATAATAATAATTTTCAGGTTTTTATTTTTTTTTTTAAAATATATATATATATATATATATATATATATATATATATATATATATATATAAGTATAAGAGTTATCTAGTTAGCCAAACCCAACACAACCCAAATCCATATCCCTTATCCATTACCTGAAGCCCAACCTTCCAGCCCATTAGCTGATGTTCAGCCCAGATACACAGGCCCAGGCCCAGCCTTCTTCTCCTTCCCTTTAGTAAAAAAAAAAAAAAAAATTGTGTTGCTCCCTGGGATCGAACTCGGGTACCTAGCGAGTCACACACACACGTCCACCACTAAGCCAAGGAGTTGTTTGTTGATTTCATCCAGGTATTTAACATTTTATACATAAACTCGCGAGCTTTCTCTTCTTCCTCTGCTGCACGATTCAGCAGCGAGCAACACACACAACTCGGTCAAACCTTGACCTTGACCACCTTAATTAACCTATAATTTACAACCCTTTTTTTCTTAATATACTCGTGTAGGAATGGACAACTAATTACGCACATTAACAACAGTCAAATCATGCCTAAAATGAGTATATTCACGCGTTTATATTAAACGTTGGTCAAAGCTTACCAAATCAACATCCGGACTTGTACCCTATAAATTGAACGTGCCTAGACCATCCCTACTCGCCGATAATCATTTCTATACTCTTAATTTCTGATTTCATAACCTGCAACGAAGCAATCCTTGTCGCGTTTGACTTTTTCTTGACCGAGCTTCGATCTGATCGTGACTCAGTGTAAGATCTCTTTTGTTTGTGGGTTTCAATGTTCGGCCTCTTGTGAACAATAGCCCCAATGATTCCGGGGCTATTGAACACGAATTGAATGAGTTTAGGAATTAGGGCTTGTTTGATATAAATTGGGGAAGAACACGATTTTACTTGTATTATTTATTTTAAATACACTGAACCCAAACACAACCACTGGTCTGGACCAAGTGGTTGTGTCTCGTGCATTGTGAACCAGACCACACGGGTTCGAATCCCACCATAAACAACCTATTTTTTTTGTGATCCTTTATATTTATATTTTCCTTATTCTTTTAAAAATCGTTTTAAAATACTAAAACTATTTTATAAATTCTACAAAAATTATCATATGATCTTCAAATGATAAAGTTCATCACCCAATTTTTAGTTTTTCAAAAATAAATTATTTAATATATATTATTAATAATACAAGTTTATTCATTTATATTTATTAAATTCTATAAAAATATCTAAACGATTTTATTAGATCTCACAAAAATTATTCTAAACTTGTATATTCTTAAACATTCTAGAAAATACTTTTATTTCAGAAAAACGGTTTATTTTATATTTTTAATTAATTTTTGTTAGTTTTAATCATAAATAAATCATAATAAATTCATTTTACAATATTTTTGTACCAAAATTTTACATAAATTATTTCTATTCATATGGAACTGAAATACAATTTTTAATTCAGAAATTCTTTGATTTTAATATTTTTAGATATTAAAGTCATATTTTGACAATTTGAAATAATTAGATTAAATATTCTATTTTCAAGAAAATAATTTTATAAAAATTATTTTCATACTCAAAACCTTATGTTATGATTATATTCAACTTAAGATTTTACATAGAGACTTTTATTTATTTATTTATTAAATTTCATATATTTAATAAACAATTCATTAATTAATCAGATAAACATTTATCCCCAATTCGAAGCCCTAGAAATACATATATCCTAGAGTTATTCCCTTACACATTATCAAATTCTTTAGGTTGATTCTTTGGGATAATTCCAACTCATATTTCGTTGTCCAAGTTCAATTACAAGCTATTACGTAAACAGTGAGTATTCCTACCCCTTTTTTTTTGCTTTTATACATTTTTGGGGTGTTACATGTACACTATTACAATTTCAAATACAAGTTTACATTTTTACAATACAATTCTAGTACTATGTGCATTGCCTACAACGTGCTTTATGCTTAGACATTACATGTGGATTACATTTGTACTTAGTGAAATCATTAACATGGTACAAGCCGACCTTAACATTGGATAGCGCTATTTGGATTGACAACCCGCCTAGGTTGATTCTCCCCCTTTTTCATCGGAGAATCCGTGGCCAGTGTTAAGTTATCATCCATTTATTGGTTGTGTACACTACAGTTCATACAGTACATTATACAGTCACAGGGTTGATTTCGCTCATTTGTATGACACATAGTTTACATATTTGCACTGTAGCTTGCACTTGAATTGTATAACTTTTTAACCTACTATATATATCAAAACTAGGAATGCTCACCAACATTTCATATGTTGACCAAACCTATTTTGTACATGTTTCAGGTGCAGTTTGATCTAGTGCTTTAGCAAGGAACATTTAGTGCTTTATTTTAATTCAGTTATTTCAATATTTATATTTCATTTAGACAATGTATTTTCCATTTCCATGTAAGACAATTTTGATTATTCAATAATATTTACATTTTAGTACCATGAGCTTTTGAACAATCGTCACTACGTGGCACCTCGATGATTCCGCCATCGGTTGGGGTGTTACAACGTAAGAACCTTCTTATCGAAAATGCTAGCTAGTAGTCAATGATCCAATGAATAGGTAACTATAAAGTAATGGGTAGGTTCTTGGTCAAACTCCTAGTCCGTTCCCGCAGTATCGTTTATGCTTATATATAGGGTGTACCGCAGCTAACCCACCACACTCCCGATACTTTAGACCCGTACTGATTGTCCACCAATAGCCTAATAGAATTACACACCACCCTCATGTACCTGTAAACCCATGATTGCGTTTCGAACCGTAATCGTCGATTTACCTTACACTGGGGTGTTATGCTTTTCCATAACCCTATCCTAAGTAATACTAGAAACAAATGCGTGCAACTCATATGTAATAGCCACTGTAATGAAATAATGTTCAATCATGACATGGTTAGAGGTCATTCCCTTCCGGGTTTTCCCTTTAACCGTAATGTGAATAACATGTAAGTATAAGACATGGTTAGAGGTTCTTCCCTTTCGGGTTCACCCTTAACCGGTAGCTTCTGTTCACATCGTTGGCTCTAAACACCCATATTGATAAACTCCGAGATTTACATCGTTCCCCTCGGATTGAAGAAATACTCTAATCCGAGTCGTACGTGGGCACCGGCTTAGATCTCATACGAGTTATCAACTAGTATGTTCGTTGGCCATGATGATGAACAAAATAATGTAAATATAACAGGGTTTTGCTCAAAACAGGAAAGAAAATATGCATACCAAATATGCGTTCAAGTAAGTATAGCATAAAAGTTCGATTGAAAGAATAGTATAATATAAATCGAGTAAATCGCACGTTTGCTCAAAATGAAAGTAAACGAGTCGAACTTTTGCAAACCAGTAGTGTGAAATAAAAAAAATCACAAATAACGTGTTAGAAACAACTATAAATAAAATGGTGTAAGGATAAAATAATGAAATTTACGGCAAATGAATGTGCACGGAACAAGTGTATAGCCTACTGGCATGTGAGTTTAAAATCTAGTAATTTTACATATATGCGTTATACTATAAAAGACATTTAGCAACATTCTGATAAAATGATATGTCCATTGTTTTGTTAAACCAAAAGTTTTGCAACTAAAAGAGTGCGAATGTAATAGGATAAATTTCCGTTTATCAAAAACGTAGTTTGCTCAAACTTTGTGATATAGTTGAAAGAATAGTAGTAATGCATGAGGATAACTTTTTAGAAATCAAAGTGTGTTTTAGATTCAAAAACAGGTTTATTTGAAAAATCTTCGTATTTTCATGCGTTTACGAGCGGTCGAGTTTGAAAAGTGTTATAAGGCCTATTATTAGTTGCAAATGTCTCCCGTAAATATATATTGGATACGTCATATGAAAACAAAAGGTTTACATTTGATTTGTAAAATATGCACTACAAGTTTAAAATGCAAAATGAAACCATTTTATGAAGTATGTGTAAATCTAATGTGTTTTAAAAGACCAAGATTTAAAATGACGTGAATGATAAAATTAACGTATGTAATAGATTACCAATATTTAAGAAAATTCATAATCAACGAGTTGTAGAAATAGATCATTGAGATGTGGATTTCACTCCTAACTCAAAGATGTAGTTCAAAATTGAAAACGATTGTGGAATGACACCAATCACTAAGTTAAGGATATCACTCCCAGCTTAGTGCTAAAGTTTCTTTTTGAAGGAAATACTCTTTGAGGTGTGGATGTCACTCCAATCTCAAAGGCATATTCCTAAGATAAATAATATATAGAGGAGTAAAACTAATCACCAAGGTATGGATACCACTCCTAACTTGATGATATCGTTTCGTTTGTGAAATACGAGTGTCTTCTTCGCCAAGCAAAATATCGAAAGAATAACGAGAAATAATCATAACGAAAATATCTTGAAAGAAAATAATAGGAAATAAGAGAAATATAAACGAGAGGACTCGTGAAAGTAAGCTTAGTTATAGACTAGGCTAAAAGGCATTCTAATAACCTAATTCCCTATAACCATGGCTCTGATACCAATCTGTAACACCCCAACCGATGGCGGAAACATCGAGGTGTCACGTAGTGACGATTGTTCAATAGCTCATGGACTAAAGTGCAAATTTGAATACATTGATTAAATAATTTATTACATTGAAATGAAATACAACGATTCTAACTGCCAACTAAATTGAAATACAATGAATCAAAATCTAAATATAAATCCGAAAGCTTAAAGAATGCATCTCAAAACAACCTGAAACATGTACAAAATATTTTGGTCAATACAAAAATGTATTGGTGAGCATACCCTGTTTGTATACATATAGTAGAAAAGTGTTTCGCAATTCATGTGTTGTATACTGTTTGCAATTATGTAATAAGTAATATCCGTTCAAAATCAACCCTAAATAAGTATCAAGAATCAAGAATCAAAAACATTTTTAGTAATATGAATCACAAGACAATGACCAAGGTCTCTCAACAGAGTCACAAGGGGTATATACCATAGTACTATTCATTGAAATGCCAGGCCCTCAAAGGTTAATGATTTTGACAAGTCATAGACACACAAATTAACATAAAGCAAACACACAGGAGAATTGCTATTTTAGTAAGAAGTAATAGAAACTTGATAATAAGTACATGAATCACCCCAAAAATAGTAAAACAGTAAAAAGGGGAAAGATATACTCACAGTTAGCGAAAGCGAGCAAAATCCAACTTAAGCGGTCGTGAGTTAAGTAATGGGAATTCCGAGGAATTCAACCTGTAATGTGTAAGCATACTAATAAGGAAGTGTCTAAAAAGGCTAAGGTATCTAGGGTCTAAGGCATTAGGGTTTGCTAAGTCGATTTGGGGAATTAGAGTTTTAATGATAAGTTGCGTTAATGTAAAAGTTATATATCACAAATAATATATGAAAGGTTGTAAATGTGGTTTAATTAATATAATTATTACCAATTGAGTATTTAGTTAAAAATATGTTTAAATAATTAAGACAAAATAATTTAGTTAGTTACTTTAACTAAATTAAAATAAACACAATAATCATAAATAATTAAATAAATAATTTTGAGTTACACAATGATCCAACAAAAGATAATAAAGACATTAAACTATATGAGTATTTCTATTTTATAAGAAAAATATTTATAAAATAGATGTTTAAATTGTATAAATAAATAAATGTTTTATTATGTCTAATTAAACGTAAATGAGACTAATAATACCATACATGATCCAAAAATACTAATTTTATAGAAAATGGATAATTCCTGATGTAAATAAATGAACATAATTTTCCCATAATTTTTGTAAACTTATTTATATTTAAAACTGATTTAATGAGGTTAAATCATGTTTAAATGATTAAAAATAGGAAAATTAATAAAAATAAATGTTTTCTGAACCAATAATTTTTATTTCAGTTTATGATGATTAAAAATAATTTCACAAAAAGTTTGAGATTAAAATCATTAAAAATGAATTTTTAATCATTTAATTATGATTAAAACAATTTAAATTAATATAATCATGAAAATATATATTTTTCAGAAAACTAAAAATATGACAATTTTCTATGAGGTATCAAGAAGCTACACCTAAATTTTTATGATTTTTGGATAAAAAATGAATTAGTTATGAATATTTCAAGATTTAAGTGTATTTATATATAAATAAATAAAGAAGGAAAATATATATATATATATATATATATATATATATATATATATAATCTGAAAACAAAAAAAATTGATGCCCAAATTCGTAGCTTACAGGTTTCGAACCTGAAGCTATCCACACACAAAGCAACTTCTGAACCACTACACCACAAGTGCTTTTTGTTGATTTTTATCAAAACATTCCATACTTATATTATTATAACTATCCATCATCTTCCCCAAAACTTTCAAACCCTAACCCTAAGAATTCAATAACACGATTAAGATAAGATTAAGCCCTGAAATGTTATGGCTTTTAAAGAGGACACTACTAGGAACAAAATGGCATAGAAACTAGAGACTCACAATACGTTTTGTAGCTCAAAAAATCCGATGTGCAGACCCGCACTCGCGAGACCATACACCACGATTCTGGACACGATTTGATGGATTTTTTTATGTGGGTTTTGATGTGTAAGGGTGCAGAAACGGAATGGTGGAATCTATTTATAGTGTTGTTAAGAAAAATACGTTTTTTGTGTGTATTGAATATGTTCGTTCGGTTATGATATTAAACACAAATTAAACTTGATGTATAACGCGTAATAATCACTCTAATAACTCAGTAACTTGGTATTAAGGTTGGAGAAACGTATAGGTATCATTAATTTGAGTAACAGGAGGTTAAACGACGGATAAGGGGTTGGCCGGAATAAATTCCGGTCGCCGGAATATGTTCTCGCCGGAAAAACGGGTGGGACAAGGAAGGAGCTTCTTTATGTTTTAAAAACTTTCAGCTATTGGCAGATTTGGCCCCTCATGTTTTAACTAGGTTAGATTAATTATCATCTTGGTTAGATTTTCTTATAAAAACTTAACTTCACTAACCAAGCTTAACTTAAATGTTTTTAAACTTTTATAAAACTTAATAATTTTTTTTAAATCTTTTACGAATACGTTTCAACATACACATTTGATAATAAAAAAAAAACGTATACCGATCCATAATAAATATAAATGATAAAAAAAAAATTTATTTATTTTGAAAACGACGAAACTTTGTGAGAAATAAAATGAAAATATTTGAAGGGCTATTATTGTAAATTAGGTGAAAGACGCGGGTGACGGATGTCACAATTCTGTTCAGGTCGCTAAAGCACTTGACATTATTAGTCTGGAGGGGCCATCTCTAGGGCTCCAGCTCAATATTAGCAAAACTGAGGTTTTCTGGCTGTCGTGTGATGGGGGGAAGATCCGGCCAGGTCTGTTTCCTAGTGACATTGGCAGACCGGAGCGGGGGGTCAAACTACTTGGTGGGGCAGTCAGCCGCGACGCCGGTTTCATAAGTGATCTATCTGCTAAAAGGGCGATGCGGGCTGTTGACCTCATGGGGCTCCTCCCTAGATTGCGGGATCCCCAAAGTGAGCTTCTATTGCTTAGATCATGTATGGGTGTGGCCAAGTTGCTCTTCGGTTTGCGTACCTGTCAGCCTCCCTTTGTGGAAAATGCTGTTTCCTGTTTCGACAAAGGCCTTCGGGAGGCCATAGAAGACATTGTTGTTTGTGGGGGGGCTTTTTTTTGGGGACCTCCAGTGGCGGGTTGCGACTTTACCGCTTCGACTTGGTGGGTTAGGCCTCTCCTCAGCCCGGGACGTGGCTGCCTATGCTTTTGTGGCCTCCAGATCCCAGTCCTGGGGGCTGCAAGACCACATATTACGTAATAGTGGGGTTGCTCACGTTGACACTGACTATTCTGGCGCTATTGACCTTTTACAACGATCCCTTCCTGACTTTGATACTGGCGGTTTCTTTAATAAGGACACCGCCCCCAAAAAGCCACAGAAAACTCTGGCGAATGCTCTTTATAACCGAATCGCGCAAAGTTTGGAGGAGGATTTCCGTCTGTCCGTCCGTCAGAGGGCCGTCTTAGAATGCCTACAAAAGCCTCACGCTCAGGACTTCCTTACTGTGTTACCTATCGAAGGCTTGGGGCAACGAATGTCGGCAGTAGAGTACAGGGCAATCCTTAAATACCGGCTGATGATACCCATTTTCCCCGATGATGAAAATTGCCCGGTCTGCCGCAAAGCATGCCTTGATAAGTATGGGGAACATGCGTTACATTGTAAGGAATTGCCAGGGTTTAAATATCATGTTTTCAAACTGCTGTATTTCGGACTGAGGTTTTTTTTTTTTTTTTCAAAATGTTGTATTTCGGACTAGTTTTTTTCAAAATATCTGATAATGACGAAAGAGTTGGTCCGTATCAATTTAAAGAACTTGTTACTTGTTGGGCTTCGGGATAGTGGGTTTGTGGCCGGACAAGCGGTCATGAGAGCTGAATCCAAAAAAGTGGAAAAGCATGCTAAAGCATGTGAGGATAATCAGCATGTTTTCGTTCCCTTGGCCTTCGACACGTTCGGGTCCTTGGCACCGGAGGCGGTGCGGTTTTTGGCTCGGGTTCAACGAGTAGTGCACAACAACTTTTCCACCCCCCAAGGGCGGGGTTTTGTTTTTAGCAGATTATGATTTTCTATTCAAAAAGAGGTGGCGGCGCAGCTTGTTGCCCGCCTACCTACCATCCTTATGTAATTTACCCTTTTTTTATCATTGAAAAAATATTTGAAGAGTTGAAAAAAAAAATTAAAATGTTTTTTTCCAATTCCAGTAAAACATTTTTATGTATACTTACACTCCTTGTGATGCAACAAGTTATCTTCTAGAAGTCATCATTCACGTCACAGCAATACATGTGCCGGTGTGCATAGATCACACAAATATATTAAAAAATCACAACTCAATTATTATAAACTTAACTATCACAATCATTATTTAAGGGCACAAGGGGCGATTCACTGAAGTTGTTTTCACTTCACTGATTTCTATCAATCCTGCACTGTCAGATCACTTCACTGATTTTCTTCACTGAAACACTTTTTTAAAGGCAACACTCCACTGATTCTTTACCCAACTATCAATTATTTTCACAAATAATAATAATAATTTTCATACATAAAAGTATAGTTGATAATTATTATTTTTTTATCTTTCAAAAAATAATAATTATTTTTTATGTAATTCAGGAAAAAAAAAACCCTTAAAAACCAAATAACAATTAACGTTAAAAACCCCTAAGACTTTTATTTTGTTATTAAAGTTATTTGGATGTTTGAATTTTAAAACATATGCATACTTGTAAATACATATGTCTGGTAAAACAATGTACACAAAATGACAAAAGACAAAAGACTTGTACAGTACAACTTGTACCACAAAATGACAAAAACTCCCACACATTTGTAAACATATACATATACTTCTATATCTATCTCCTTCTTCACAAACCCACTTCAAACCCTAAAAAAATAAAAAAAAAAATAGCAGCAACCTTTAACAAAAATAGAACAGAGAGAGAGAGAAGATTAAAATAATAGAGAGAGGGGAATAAAAAAATAAAAATATTGTGTGAGAGTTTGTGCCATATCCGTGAACCAGCACGGTAACTGGAATCAGAATTTTGTTCACGGGACCACTACCAGCGTGGGTGGCGGCGGTGTTACCGTGCTGGTAGTGGGTTACCCGTGACCAATTCTGGTAGCACCCCGTCCCCCCTAAGAAAACCTTGTTAAAACGAAACTATCACAAGACTCAGATTTTATTGTACACAAGATCTACATATTTTCGGTTCAAACTCAAACTCAACTCTTAAACATAGTAGCAACATTGAAATATCTAATGTTCTTAAGAAACATTTACCAATCAATCAACAGAAAAATAATTAAGCTGACTTGGCAACCATTGAGATGCTTACTAAATGTTTGATGGTTTAGTTGGTATGGATTTTATTGTTAAATGCAAAATGTAAGGCAATGAGGGATATATCAACTAACTAAAGTTTGATTTGACAAAAATTGTAAACAAAGACCGGAATCAAATGAATAATACCAAATTTATTCTAATGGAAGCCAAATGAATATGAACATTCAATGTGACTAAAAAAACCCATTCACCTGCTGAAATGCCAAATTTTAAGAGTTGGTTTTATTAGCATAATTGTCCTAGACTCCAAGTTCAACCCATTTTGTAAAATTTAAACCTGATAAAAAACCCATTCACCTGCTGAAAAACAGATTCACGCCCGCCTCCGTCTTCTCGTTTCCCAGGGCCGGCTTAGGGGGGGGGGGTATTGGGGGGTATTTTGAAACTAGAGCTTTAGGCCCCCAATTCAATAGCACCCCAAATTTTAAAAGATTTTTTATATTATATGGTATTTTTTGTAATCAAAGACTTTAAGCTTAATCTCTATAGTCTGCGTGTCTTATTTTGTATATATCATG
The DNA here is from genome assembly GCA_028751855.1 of Ambrosia trifida. Taxonomy (NCBI): domain Eukaryota; kingdom Viridiplantae; phylum Streptophyta; class Magnoliopsida; order Asterales; family Asteraceae; genus Ambrosia; species Ambrosia trifida. Next base: position 128,411,169 of record CM054129.1, read on the forward strand.
TAAATAGTTTTAATCCTTTAATTATTGTTATCTTCACATTTTATGTTGTTTTTTTAGTTTTGTCAAAAGGCCCTCATTTAGGTATTTGCTTTAAGGCCCCATAAAGGTTAAGCAGACCCTGTTTCCCCTGCTCCTCCGTCCCTAAACCAGCTTTACCCGTACGCCGATTGACCGTCTCCGTAGGGGTTCCGACCAACAAACAATCAAAGGTAAGAAAATCAGTCATGTACTCTATAGTTTGGTACTTTGGTTGTTTATTTGTTTGAAAAACTTGAGAGACTAGCCGACTAGGTTGATATTCGAAAATTTGTTTTTGTGTTTTGTTGTGGTCTTTTGTTTTTGCAGCAAGAAAAAGGTTGGATATTTGATTTTTTTATATATTTTTTATTTTTGTTGAGGTCGAATGCTTCAAGTTCTAGGTATGTAAATCCAAGAGTTTGAAATCTGTCTTTACGAGGTAACATCCGAGTTACTTGTTTGTATTAGTAGTTAGAGTCTTTGTGATAATTTTGGTACGTTTGATATTCAAGAACTACTACAACTAGCAGAGATGTGTCCATATAATTTTGATGATGCAGATAAAAGAAGACTTCCGGTTGAACTTAGAAGCTACATTGATAATCTAAAAGGGGATACACGATTTGCCAGTTTGAGTGGTTTATCAAGTCTTGTGCAATTAATGGTTAAAAGTTGAAACAAAGAAACCCCTTTACTTTATATTGGTTTATCATTTATTGAAGTTAGCTCTTATCCAATCTATTGAATGAAGCACCCTTTACCTTTATATTAATGCTAAGCCTTCCAGGACTAGCGGCTCAGGTACTTAGCTTAGAGCCAACGATTCGATCACTAACATCCTAAAGATGTAAATAGATTCAAACTTGTTCGATCTAAGATATTCGGGATCAAGATCCGGATAGAATTGTTGGCTTTCTCAATAGCTTTCTCGGCCGAAAAAGCAGCTCCTAATTCCTATCTCGGTAGCTTCATCTTAGCTTTCACATTACCCATCGCAATAACCACTGAAAGATGCTTTTTGACAATGGCATTTCTAAAGAATGATTTATGTAGTCAGATTAGTAATGGGAATTTAAACAATCATTGTCTTGCTTTTATTGAAAAAGACTTACTTTAGATTTCAAAAAAAAAAAAATGAAAACTTGAAGAGAGACTTTAGATTTTAGAATTTTGTTACGAATATGTAATGACATTTAAATTATTTTTGCGCTTTCGCCTTACTTTTTTTAATTGTATACTTTTAGTATGATTATCTTTTTGTATATGACTTGACCCGACCCGCACCGGGCCACCAAACCGAAAAATTATTTTATTGCGATAATAAACTACCTTTGTTAGCTATATGTTTTCACACCTCATAACAAAATTTCTAAGTCTGCTACTGTCACGGAGAAGACGCCCTCGGGCGCACAAGTTATGTTCCCGAGTTAACTTAAGGAGAGAAAAGAAAAGAAAGGAATAACTTTCTCTTCCTTTCTTTTCCTCATCTTTTACGCTGTGTTCCCGAGTTAACTTAACGAGGGAAAAAGAAAGGAAATGAAAGGAAACAAAAATTTGATTGTGTTCCCGGGTTTCATTTAATGAGGGAAAAGAAAGGAAAACAAAACATAGTGTGTTCCCGAGTTTCATTTAATGAGGGAAAAGAAAGAAAATGGAAGGAAAACTAGGCAAAATCTTTAAGTTTAGTTTTCCTTTCCCTTCCTTTCCTTCGATGCTTTTCCTTTCCCTATTTAATTTAACTCGGGAACACAACGTAGAGGGGAAGGGACACGCCACTGAAATTTTTTTCACTTAACTGATTTCTACCAATCTTGCACTGCCACATCACTTCACTAATTCACTTTACTAAAACACTTTTTTGGAGGCAGTACTCCACTAATTCTTTACCCAACAATCAATTATTTTCTCACACACACACATAATAATGATAATAATAATAATGCACCACAACAACAATAAAACCATCTCCTTCGTCTTCACAGCTCTGCTCCTAGAACTCACCATCTCCTCTATCTATCTCTAGAACTCATCATCTCCTATCTGTTCGTCGATGAATTGAACCAAAGTCAGGTTCTGTTATTTTGTGGCTGTGATGCACGGTTACTGAGGTCGGAATTTTGGGTATGATTGTGGATGAAAGAGGTATCAAAGAGAGAGAGAGAGAGAGAGACAAAGACAAAGACAGATAGAGAGAGAAAAGTGCTTCATGGATCGTTAACTAGAACCCGATTTTGCTTTACGGGACCACTATCAACATGGATGGCGACGGTATTACCGTGCTGGTAATGGGGTACCTGTGACCAAATCGGATGATATTTAGCCCTTTTTTTTCATTTTCCTTTTCTTCTAAAAATAATATCCGAAACATAATTTTTTTCATTTCATTCTTTAAAAATAAACTTTGAAACATAATCAAGTTTTTATCTATACTATATTATAATGCATGAGGGAGGGGTATTTTAAGATACCCAAAAGTTAAGAACTAATTTTTCATTTGACGACCGGCTCATTTTTGTCGACGTTTTGATGTTTGTCGTAGTCAATACCGATGTGTGTATTGAAATGTACAAGAAAGAATGCCTTATGTACAAGTGATCATTGCATTTTATCTATACTATACTCCCTCCGTCCCATTTTGAATGTCCATTTTTCTACTTTTTGTTGTCCCAAATTAAATGTTCATTTTAAGCAATTTCCAGTTTTGCCCATAAAAAACAAAAGACAATCAAAGATTTGACATAATAACTTGAGGATATTATTGTCATTTTACAACATACAAAAAAAGATTTCTTAATCTGTGTGTTTGCGGGCCCATGACATCTAAAATGGGACGGATGGAGTATTATAATGCATGAGATAAGGACTTCTTAAATTTTAAATAATACAAATATAATTGCTTAAGGTAAAACACTTAATGCATATTATAAAGTTTTTTTTTAGTGTCAAACAACTTACACTATAAAATTGTTTCTAGAAGCAAAGTATACAAAAGGAGGTTTTACAGTTCTATTATAAAGCCTGAATACGTGGAAGATGAACAACTCTTCAAATTCAAACTATCCTTACCTCATTCTATGTCTCTCATCTGCAAAGCAAATTTCAAAAATCGAACACCCTCATGTACAAAAACCCTCTCTCATCTCTTCACTAAAACCAATATCCCTTAATTCTTCTCTTTTGCAAGCCCTGCTCTCCCGTATTTCGGTCGCCAAAAACTGAATCAGTGGATCTCAAATTGGTGTGAGAAATAGAGAGAACACATATGAGAGGAGAGAATGAGGTCGACCATGGTGTTACCGGTGATAGCACACAATGACGGCGCGATATTTTAGGGTTTCGATGTCCCAAAATCAACACGTTCGGTGGTGCTCAAGCGATGACATAAATAGAACCTATGGTTCAGATCTGCTTGTTGTTAGCTTTACATTCTTAAATTAATATTTATCTTTCTCTTGAAATCTCCAAAGATTATATGTGATGACAATTTTGTGACAAAATGCTACAAAAAGTTAAATGCCAACATTTACTCAGTAAAGTGAGTTTATGGGCAACATTGTTTAAATGTTGCCATTCTAGAACAAAGATGAGAAGTCATCATATATATAATCAAAATTTGGACTCTCTTTATAAACTCCCTTAGCATTTTTTTTATACCTGCTGTATGGAACTTACAAGTTGTTATTGTTCTTGAACTAAATGGACTTTTTAATATTTTAATTAAATGAAAATTGAGACAATAGTAAGGACATTCTGCAATTGGTGAGAATATGATTTGAAAAGTCTTTACAAAATTTACTTTTCTTGCATAAAACCACTTAAGTAGGAATAATAGACGTGTACCACACACCTAGGGTTGTTTTGACTGGTCATATTAGTTGGTTGAAACCGGCATGAACATGCAGCGATTTTAAGACTGGACCAAACCGGTTGGGTCAACCGGGAATATCCAATGTTGCAGGTTTCTTTGTGATCAATAAACCGCTTTACGATTTTACGTCCGGACCAGACCGACATGAACCTACAATCCGTAGCACAATATTATTTGTCGTAGTTGACCATATTATTTATCATAGTTATGTGTTTGAAGTAATTTTTATACATTGTTTATTTATAAATTATTTATTTATTTTTTAATTTACTATAAATATAACAAAAAAAAATGATAAAACACATGTTACTAACATATTTAACATTGTTTTTAGTTCCCAAACTTGCTCTGGCTACTGAGGGATAAGCAAAACACGATAAGATGGATGACCATCCTTCAAAAGATGTTATAATCAAACATGAAGAGATACAATAAATTCCAGGGATCACTTTTGATATCGAATTGTGGTACAATATAGATGAGATCATAATGGAAGGCGTATGACTAAATTGATCTCATGATTCAAGTAGTTTACACTTGAGCTTTTAGTTTTCAACTTTTATGATTATTAAGACTTATTTTTCCTTATCTGTATGTTACTTTATTTCTTCAAATGTTTCTTGAACATTTTATAATTTAAATGTTAAATCTTTTTAGTTACTAGACATGTATAACGCTTATGACTTATATTCACCGCAATACAAAGTGTGTACCTCCCGCTGCATTACGCGGGTTTCCCACTAGTTTTAAAATCATAAGTCATAACATAAGGTGAAGGTGCTATAAAAAGTTGATTCCTAATATCTTCTTCCCTTAGCTCATAAAATTCCAAAAAAAAAAAAAAAAACAATAATAATTCAATTGAAATTTTTTTGAAAACAATCAGCCAAATAAGAAAACAATAAAAATATCCTAACAGGCCCATTAATGTTTCCCGGTAGAGAGACATAGTCTGAAAGTTTATATGAAAAAGTAATGGTGGAAAGATAAAAGACATCACCCAGACCTCCTGTAATGCTACTGGAATCATATAAACTTATATTCCATCTTTTTCAATACTCACATTTATTTATTCCCCTACTCTGTGCTCCTTCAAATCCAAATCAAAACCTCTTCAACACTCGTCTTCCTTCATCACTGGTACGTTTTTTATTCACTATTTTTTTTTCCGATCTATAACAGTTTGCATGAATCAATGAAGTTTTGAAGTAGCTTAGCATATCATTACATTGATTCTAATTTATGCTTTTCATTTAGTATCTGTTTTTTTTTTTTTTTTTTTTTTTTTTTTTTTTTTTTTTAATGATTTGAAACGGTTTACATGATTTGATGACGGTTTTGAAGTAGCGGAGCATATCATTACATTGATTTATGTTTTCATACAGTTATGTAACGATTTAAAACGGTTTACATGATTTGATGAAGTTTTTATAGTAGCAGAGCATAGAATCACACTGACTCTGTGTTATTTTAGCTTCTGATTACGTTTTTCATTCGGTTTTTAAGATCTGAAACGGTTTACATGATTTGATAAAGTTTTTTAAGTAGCTGAGCATAACATCACATTAATTTTGTGTTCATGTTAATTTATAATGTATATTTTTTCATACAGTTTATATATCCGATCTAAAATAGTTTAAATGAATAAGTATAATTTTTTGAACACAGAGCAATGGATCCAGCTGCTACAGGAGCTGACGTCACCGGAACCGATGCAGATCTAACAAAAACGACGACGTTTCCGGAAGAGTTTCTAAAACAAACATTTTCATTGATTAACTCTGATAAGGATCGAAACTCGGTGTCACTGGTATGCAAGGACTGGTACAACGCGGAGCGGATGAGCAGACGCCACGTGTCAATCCGTAACTGCTACTCGGTATCGCCGGAAACCGTAGCCGCTAGGTTTCCGGCGATACGGAGCGTGACACTGAAAGGAAAACCGAGGTTTTCGGATTTTAACCTGGTGCCGGATGATTGGGGAGCGGATGTGCAGTCGTGGCTTAATGTTTTCGCGACTGCGTATCCGCTCCTAGAAGAGCTTAGATTGAAGAGAATGATGGTTAGTGATGAGAGTTTGGAGTTTTTGGCTTTGAATTTTGATGAGTTTAAAGGTTTGTCTATGTTGAGTTGTGAGGGGTTTAGTACTCTTGGATTGGAAGCCATTGCTACTCATTGCAAGTAAGTTTGTTACTATCTATTGTTTCCAATTATTGTGAATGGTTATTAACTTATTATTGAAACACAAGTTACATGTGCATGTGCATTTGTATAAGTTGTGCCCTACATATGCATGTTTGGTGATAGTGACTGTGACGCATAGCGAAAGCACAAAAGATAAACATATCATTGAAATGAATTATGCTACATGTGCATTCATAGCTTGTACCCTAAGTATACATGTTGTTTGGTGATAGTGATGCATAGCGAAAGAACAAAAGATACACAGATTATTGAGATCAATTATGCTACATGTGCATTTATAGCTTGTGCCCTACATATGCATGTTCAGTGATAGTGACACAGAGCGAAAGCACAAAGGATACACATACTGATTATAATCAATTATGCTAAATGTGCATTCTTAACTTGTACGCTACATATCTATGTTTGGTGATAGTGGCTCATACTCATAGCGAAAGCATAAAAAATAAATAGATAGAATTATTAGAAAATTGTTGTATTACTGATTAATGGAAATGTTACACAATGGTCATTTCATAGGAAATTTTAAATTTATGAGGTATTGCAAAATTTTTGAATTTACAAACTGTCTAGGAATACTATAAGACAAAAATAAACGTTTAAATTAAGACAGTTAGTGGTTTACGTTTTTTACACGAAGTTGGATCCCTAATTGATAGAATTCCGGTTTGACAGCTTGGCCAAAACGCCTATTGCTGTATTCCACATGATCTGGCTCGTTGAGACATTTTCAGTCCGACAGTTTGGCCAAAAATAAACTTGTTTTCCTCTGTCTAGCTCTAGTTGGTCCAAGTGAGGGACTTACTCTTGGACTAGCTCCGTATCAACCAGATTCAAATATTAGTAATTATGTTTAGTCTCAATTTCAAGAATTCTGTATGTGTGTGGTCACAAATATCCATAATTTCATCGAATTGGATGTTTACTTTGGATGGCAAAGATGCCATCAAACTACTTGAATAACGTTCTTGCTTTTGATATATCAGATCATTTATGCTGTTTCTTGATGAGCTTTGAAATTTCGAGTTTGCAGAAACCTGACAGAACTAGACATACAAGAGAATGGGATTGATGATCTTGGAGGAGACTGGTTAAGTTACTTCCCAGAAAACTTAACCTCATTAGAAGTTCTCAATTTCTCAACGTTGACTAGTGAAGTCAGTTTTGATGCTTTGGAGAGCCTTGTTTCTAGATGCAAATCATTACGAGTTTTGAAAGTTAACCAAAAAGTAAACTTGGAACAACTGCAAAAGCTTCTTGTGCTGGCCCCACAGTTGACTGAGCTCGGTACTGGTACCTTCATGGAAGAACTCGTGCCTAGTTCAGTCAACGGGCTTGAATCTGCTTTCAGTAAATGTGGAAATCTAGTTGCACTTTCGGGTTTTTGGGATGCTACTTTGCTTCATCTGCCAGTTGTGTATCCCGTTTGTGGTAATTTGACGTTTTTGAATCTGAGTTATGCAAATATCGGGGCTGATGAACTTGAACAGATTCTTACTCGATCAAAGCGGCTAGTTCGCCTTTGGGTAAGTTGCTTCACCACGAGGTTTTTGGGATTTTTCTTGTGCTATTTTTAGAGTTGTCAAAATGAATAGATTGGATAACGGGTCAAAACGGTTTGGCCTAAACACTTTTTGTCCACAAAACATAATCTGATTTGACCCATTTATAACCAAATGGGTTGAAACTGACATGTGGTGAAGTGCTTTAAAGTTGATGTTTTATTTTTCAGGTTGTGGATACGGTTGGGGACAAGGGTTTAGAAGCGGTTGGGTCCCACTGCCCGTTGCTGGAAGAGCTCCGAGTCTTCCCGGTTGACCCTTTTGACCAACAACTCGGTGTGACCGAGTCGGGTCTTGTGGCAGTATCTAACGGCTGCCCAAAGCTACATTACATACTCTACTTCTGCCAAAGAATGACAAATGCTGCTGTGATCACGGTTGCCCAAAACTGCCCGAATTTCACCCACTTCCGTCTTTGCATAATGAACCCGAGGGAACCAGATTACCTTACTAACGAGCCCATGGACGAGGCCTTTGGTGCCATTGTGAAGACATGTACCAAGCTACAACGGCTTTCGGTTTCTGGCCTGTTAACCGACCTGGCTTTTGAGTACATTGGGAAATACGCGAAAAATCTGGAGACACTATCCGTAGCTTTTGCAGGCGACAGTGATTTGGGGATGGAGTATGTGATGAGAGGCTGCCCGAAGCTAAAGAGAGTCGAGATAAGAGACTGCCCATTTGGAGACTCTGCATTGCTTTCGGGCTTGACCCAATATGAGTCGATGCGATCCTTATGGATGTCGGATTGTAATGTGACTATGGACGGGTGTAAGAAGTTGGCTGAAGAGATGAGTAGGTTGAATGTTGAGGTGATCAAAGATGAAGATGGTGATGATAGGCTTGCTAATAAGGTTTATGTTTATCGAACCGTTGCTGGACCAAGAAAGGATGCACCACCTTTTGTTGTGACCCTGTAGGCCCATCGACCCGAATGTGGTTAGCTTGCACGAGCCTTTGAAGTGTTGTTAGGAACGCATCGTTTAGCCCGGAACCCATCGTTTAGCCCGTTCTGTTGTATCTTATTTATGTTGTTATTTTGTGTTATTTTTTGGTTGAGAAGAAAAACTAGACACTGTGCTAAATCCTTCAACTGTTGAACTAGGTAACCTCATTTTGAGTCTTTATGTTTTAACTCGAGCTCGGTAATTTTAAAAATTGAAATATCTATTAATTAGCTTTTAGTCGAATAAGGTTTGCAATTTAGAATGGGTAACAACGTAACTTTTTGTCCGTTTACCTGTACTCTCATGTAATAGATTTTGTTTGTTAAATGAAAAGAAATGGTGATATGTAGAATTTGGTAATATAATATAGGTGAAATACAAGTATCAAATCCCCTATGATACTTTTTTCTTCATCAACAATAGATTTATCAAATGAAAGCTATCGGAAAATTAACAAAAATTCCGGTACAAGAATCTGATAAGAGCACCAAACTCTCATTATTAATCAAATTTATTGTTGCATAGCATAGCTAACCCCATTATCAGCCATATCGTATAGTTAACCCTGTTCAATAAATCACGTTTATGCATGAAATGACATAACTAACCAATAAGATGTTACCTCTTAACTATTCAGACTATTTAAGATATAACTTACTTCCATAAGAGTTATCAATTGGGACACACGCCAATCTTGATATTTTCTTATTAATTGACTACCTCTTCGGCTCAAGCCTATCATCTGTAAATATTCAAGACACGACTAGCTATGAAGTTAACCAATCATGAATTAATAATTTGCATGTATGAGCTTCCGATATGACATGAACAAACAACCTATAAAGAATCAATGCCATACTAATCAAACACATACCCGTAACAAATAATAATAAAATGTAGTTATCCCTAGTTATGGTTCAATCGTGTAAGCAAATACAAGGAAAGTTTATATATCAATTAGTTTTCACTCTCGATCATCAAATACGGATACAAATGGGCTGTTTGGTTGATTAAGTGCTGAATCATTAAGAGGTCTGAATGGTTAAGAGGCTCTGAATGATTAAGTGCTGAATGGTTCAACTATGCACCAAGTCTGAATGATTCAGCTCTTAACCATTCCATTCAGAGTCTTTTTTAGGTTGAAACAAACAGTCTGAATGCTCAACCATTCAGAGCTGAATGATTCAAAGCCTTATTGAGAGGCTACCAAATAAGCCCTAAATTAGTATCAAAACAACTACAATACACATAATATAAAACGCGTGGATGTTGCTTTACGAAATAAGTAAAATTTAGGTAATCTCAAACACCTTTTCAAGAAGCTTTGCATTAGTATACATACACATATATATCAGCCAATGATGTTATAGTTCAGTGGTTGCAACGGGGGTGAGAAGGTTTACCCACAATAGTGAGTTCCTGCCTGGGAGGTCGCGAGTTCGATCCACGGGTATGCAAAATATGCGAAACCTTCGGGTGAGGGGTTGAAAAGCCTGTATGCACAGGGGATCAAACTGGGGTGGGTAGGTTCGTTGACAAGCGAGTTACCCTGGTGAACTACGCCGATCAATAAAAAAATAAAAAAATACACATATATCAATTGATGTCTCTTTTTTCTATTTAAACTCCATGCATCAAATAGACAAATAGTCATACCATTGCATGTGGATCGACAGAGTTCTGAACTAATCAAAATGTATTGTCGCATTGCATTTTAGTGTTTATGGACTTAACCATACATGTTATGATGTTAATGTCCATTATTCTCCCATGTTACTTGTTAGTCAAACACTTGTAATAAAATGATAAACCAAGCATAATATTGATCATGAACTATGTTTTTTAACAGAACCTGCGGACATTATTATTTCATCACCAAACTTTTTCTAGCAAGTTGCTAGAAAGACGGATACACATACAACAAAAGAAAAACACATCTCCCAAACAACAAAATAAATTTACATCGAATTTACGCCACACATCAAGAGACAAATTTTTCCACCTCGCCCACATCTTCAAACACAAATAAGTGCTCTCCTTTATATCCTCAACCAAACCTGCAACTAAACTGGATTTCCTTCCAATATTTTTTTATTTCTATCTCTCCATATCGCCCATAGGCTCATCACGAGGACCAAGATCATAGCTTTATTTCTTTTGGACTGAATGTGCATATCGTCAATGATCCAAAACAAACTCTCTCACTGTATTGGCTCAACAAACTCTATGAGCCTCTGGCCACACTCCCACCGCCCACCATATTGCCTTCGCCGCTATACAGTTTACTAAAACATGATCAATTGTTTCGTTCGCATAACCACACCTGACACATCTTTGGTTTCTCCCCCTCTTTTCGCAAACTCTGACGCTGCAAGGAAACACCCCCCCCCCCACCCCCCACCCCCACACACACACACAACACAACCCCAACAAACCCCAACCACAGCTTTCCACGCAAACGTATTTGCTTTCACGAGCACCCAATTGCACAGTCCCTCGAGTTTCCAAAAACCACTAGATACGATAGTAGATATACTCGAACGTTAGCATTAATAAAATAATAATAATATTAATAATAATAATAGTAATAATAATAATAAAAAAAGTTAGGGCTCCAAATTTCAGCCTCGATAATCGTGATTGGAGTTTAAGAGCGGGAATAATCCCTCCATCTTTTGAATCCATCCACCTTTCTTTATAAAAACCTAATCAATCTCCAAACCCTAACTCAAAATTCTTCTTCGATTCCTTTCCTTTCACAATAATAATCAATAAATTTTAATGGCGACAACGGTTACGAACGACGACAATCACAAATTAAAGGAGGAGCCACGTGACGGCGACGCAGATGAACAAGAACCTAGGGTTTTGAAGGCCAATAACGGTGTTAACACGAAAAAGAACGCTGCTAAAGCTAAACCGAAGAAAGAGGATGATATAATAAGTGAAGACGAACATGAGATGAAGCAGGGAACAGATAATAAGGTTTGTGATGAGGAAACAGGGCGAAGGAAGTCTAATAGAACGAGTAGGAATACGAATCCTAAGTATATACTTGATTACGCTATGGCTGATGATGTTATTGATGTTAAGAACCCTAGGAAGAAGAGGAAGAAGAAGATGACAGATGGTGAAGAGGACAAACCAGTCAAGAAGAAGGAGAAACAGAAGGAGAACACAGATGGTGAAGAGAACAAACAAAGCAAGAAGAAGGAGACACAGAAGGAGAAGATAGAAGGTGAAGAGAACAAATCAGGTGACAAGGTTGACTCAACTTGGTTTAAGTGTGCTTCTAAAACAGTGATTACAGATGAAAATGTAATATTCTCTTCACTGCCTCATTTTTGTTTTATGTAGAGTTGGTTAGAATTGAATTATTATGTTGTTGTTGTTATTGTTGAAATTGTGTTGCTTGCAGGGAGTTATGACGTATGTTGAGTCGGTTATGTGCCATCAGTGTCAACGTAATGACAAGGGGCGGGTTGTTCGCTGCGGGAAATGTAAGACGAAGCGATACTGTGTGCCTTGCATGACAAGATGGTATGGATAGGAAAACTTTTTTGATTGTGTTATGTATGTTAATTATACCTGGTTGATTTCAGTTTAGGTTGATAGGTTAAAAATTAGTCAACTTTAGGTTGTGTGTAACTATTGTGGCATATGTGGTTGAAAAAGAACTATTTTTTAGAGTGTTTTAAGCTAGTTTTTGTTGGTTATAGGTATCCTAACATGACAGAAGAGGATTTTGCTAGTTGTTGCCCTGTTTGCCTTGACAATTGCAACTGTAAAGGATGCTTGCGGGATGTGCACCCTAAAGTTCGTTCTTGCATCTTATCTGTTATGTATGATAATATTGTTGTTATACTAGAACTGCATTGCTGAATCTGTTGTTGACTTTTAGGTTAAACACAAGATTGATTATAAGCCTAGCAGTGATCAGAAAGTTCAGTTTTCTATTTATATCCTACACGTTCTTCATCCGTTCTTGAAGCGTCTCAATGAGGAACAGGAAAAGGAGAAAGCGATAGAGGCTGAAATTCAAGGTTTATGTTCTTAATTTAAATGATCACTTAATTGTAGCAATTGATCCTTGCTTTATATAGTTCTTCTAAATGTATCTTTATGGGCAGGGCGTGCTTTATCAGATGTACAGTTGACGGCGGTAAAGTGTAGCTTAGACGAGCGCATGTACTGGTGTGTTATGTCAATCATTGGAAAAGAGTTTTAAATTTTGTTTTGTAATGATTTTTTCTAAATTTTGTCACATGATGTATGTAGTGACTGCTGTAAAACATCAATTTTTGACTTCCATAGAAGCTGCCCTAGTTGTGGTTATGACCTGTGCCTTCAATGTTGCTGGGAGTTGCGTGACGGAAATCTTCAAGGAAACAAAGCAGTTATCGATCTCACTTCATATAACAGTCCAGGTGCCGCTTACTTGCATGGGCTAACAAAAGAGACCGAGACAGAAGAGCCCGAGAAGTCTTCTAATGCTCGGAAGACGAGATCATCACGAAAAGAGAATACAAAACCTGATTTGTCACCAAAAGAGAATACAAATCCTGATTTGTCACCAAAAGAGAATACAAAACCTGATTGTTCAGCAAAAGAGGATACAAAACCTGATTGGAAGTCTCTAGCAGATGGTAGAATTCCGTGTCCTCCAAAAAGTATGGGTGGTTGTGGGCATGGAATCTTACAGTTAAAGCACATAAAGCCACTTGACAAGATTCCAACATTGCTGAGCGAGACACAGAAGCTCTTAAAGGATCATAAACTGGAGGATGATATGCGAAAAATGCCTGAAGATTGGTGCACTTGTTCAGATTTGGTCAATGAAAGTGATGCGGATGCAAGGCAGCTACGTAAAGCTGCTTCTCGTGAACATTCTAAAGACAATTACTTGTATTGTCCGCGTGCTGTAGACATTAAACCCGGAGATCTAAAGCATTTTCAGTGGCATTGGTCAAAAGGTCAGCCTGTCATCGTCAGTAATGTTTTAGAAACTACTCTTGGGTTGAGCTGGGAGCCCATGGTTATGTGGCGTGCTTTTCGCCAGATTACAAATCTTAAGCATGACCAGCTCTTGGATGTTGCTGCTCTTAACTGCTTAGATTGGTGTGAGGTTTGTTAACTATGCCTTCTTTGTTCTTTACATTATCTCAGGGAAAAAAATCTATTTTAAAGCAACAGCATTGACTTTTTAAACCAAAAGCTTAACCATAAATTTGAATAGTAATGTGTGTTTAATTGTAAATTCTGGATGCCTTCCCATTCAGCACACACGTGGGCGTGCATGCGGACTTCACTTGTGGGTGATGTTTGACACGTGTGTTTTCTTATCCATGTATTTTATTAAACTTGCATGACACGATATATAGAATTTTGGTCATTTGTCATGTGTTGTGCTGGGTTGTGTGCTTTTCAGTCAGTGCTATTTTGGAATACATATAAGAATGCCTAATCAACTTTTTTCGTGAATTGCAGTTTGATGTTAATGTTCATCAGTTTTTTAAGTGGTATACGGAGGGTAAATATGATGCGGAAGGGTGGCCTGAAATTATTAAGTTGAAAGACTGGCCTCCATCAAGTTTATTCGAAGAACGTTTGCCACGTCATGGTGTTGAATTTATCACTAGCTTACCCTTTAAAGAATACACTCATCCTCGTGACGGCTACCTTAATCTTGCTGTAAAGTTTCCTGAAAAGTCTTTGAAGCCTGACATGGGCCCCAAAACGTATATAGCTTACGGTGTTGCTCAAGAATTGGGCCGTGGAGATTCTGTGACGAAACTTCACTGTGATATGTCTGATGCGGTATGTGTTTTTTTATCTTTCTTCTGCCTGAAAATTCATGTTCTAGTTATTTTAGCCAGATATGCTTGTTATATTAAATCATTTTACGATATAAAGTAGAGCTTTATCTTTAGAAATGACAACCCTCAAAATCAACCTTTTGGTGTGTTGAAGTAATCATCGTTGTGGAAATGTAACTGCGTCACGTGACAACTTTCCTTGTGACATTTTCTATTTTTGCCTTCAAGTTCTATAAGATTTCATTCATTGATATATTATCTGTTGACATGAAGGTTAACGTGTTGACTCATACTGCAACTGTGACCCCTGATTCTGAATATGCTAACAAGATAAAGAAATTGAAAGAGAACCACAAGGCTCAGGATCAGAAGGAACTTTTTGGAATGGATGTTGATTACAAAAAAGATGTTACTGCCGAGCAAGTTGTTCATTTAGAGAAGCAAAGAGAGGGGGACAATGGAGTTAAATCTAACGTTGAACGAAACTCATGTGATGTAGATGTTGATCAAACATCTCCATCTACTAGTAACCAATCAAATGAACATCCATTGAAGAATGAAGGATCTGATGGAACCGAGTTTACAACTGACGAAGTTCAAGAAATTGATGAAAAGGGAAAAAATACCCGGAAAAGAGGTCGAAAACAAAATGTGAATGCAGAAAAGAAATTGAAGTGCAAGAAAGTAGAAAAATCTGATAGTCCACATGGTGAACACGTTAGCAATAATGGGCAGACAGAGGCTAATGAAGAAGCTGAGAATCATGATCACATTGCTGGTACCTGCGTTGATGGAGGTCGAAGACGAAATGTGAATGCAGAAAAGAAATTGAAGTGCATAAAAGTAGAAAAATCTGATAGTCCACATGGTGAACATGTTAGCAATAATGGGCTGACAGAAGCTAATGAAGAAGCTGAGAATCATGATCATGTTACTGGTACCAGCGTGGATGGATATGATCTGGAAGAAGGAGGTGCTTTATGGGACATCTTTAGGAGGGAAGATACTCCTAAGTTGGAGGAATATGTTAAAAAACATTTCAGAGAGTTTCGACATATCTACTGTCGTCCACTGCAGCAGGTAATAATATTATCTTATTGCATTTCCTTTTTTTTTGTTTTTGTAAAAGACTAAATGTTATTTGGATTAGTCAAAATGCATAAAATAAAAACACAATAGTCAAAGGGGGCAAAAGATGAATTGAATACTAGTTTATTAAATCACACTATTATTGTATTTCTTGCTTCAGGTTATTCATCCAATTCATGACCAAACATTTTACTTAACCATGGAGCACAAAAGAAAGCTGAAAGAAGAGTTTGGTTAGTGTACATTTGCAAGAGGTCTTACTCATTTAATATTGTATTTTTTGGTTTTGCTCATTTTTTTGGCTTTCCTCAGGAATTGAGCCATGGACTTTTGTTCAAAAGCTTGGAGATGCGGTCTTTATACCTGCGGGCTGTGCACATCAAGTTAGAAATTTGAAGGTAAAGCGGGTTCTATTAGTTTCCATTTTTTATTGCATTAACTTGATTTGAAGATCGTTTGGTTACTTGTATGATGTTTTCTTGCAATTCAATAAGTGGTTTGAGTTGCAAATATTTTTAGATGAAAAATATGTCTCTCTTTTAGTCTGTTTGGTACTGCAAATACTCATACGCTAGGTTCATGAAGTGATGCAAGTACTCAACTTTGCTCATTTTTCTTTGAACAGAGATTAGACAAATAGATCGCTTACCAATTTTTTTAATACATATTTACACTTTTTACATTAAAACTGGGTTATATTATTTTTACAACTTTTGCATGCCAAGCATTGTTAGTTGGCTGATTCAAAATTTTGAGTTAGATGGCATCATACATTGTTTACTAGGATTAGCCTGTTATGACAAATACGCTAGCGGTCATTCGGTTAGATACTTAGACCTTTTAATTGGTTTTAGCCATTCAGTTAGAAGCTGTTGTCTTCATTGTCATCGTGTTATTGAATCAAACTCTGATTTTGTTTCTGTGCATAAATACGTTTTCTGTTGACTTGCAGTCGTGTATAAAAGTCGCGTTGGACTTTGTTTCTCCTGAAAATGTTGGTGATTGTATCCAATTAACAGAAGATTTTCGTGTTCTACCCAAAGATCATAGGGCGAAAGAAGATAAACTGGAGGTAAACAACAGCGCAACACAATCTGTTGTGTGCTTTATCAAGAATTTGTTCACAAAGCAGAACAGTTTTCATACTTTCAAGTTCTAGTATTGTTTATAGACATTGATAGTTGATTTGTTACGAAATAATTCGTTTATGGCAGGTGAAGAAAATGGCACTATATGCTGTCGAGGCCGCTGTACATGACTTGAATCACCCGAATGAAACCTGGTAAGTTAAATGCATTTACTCGTGCCGATAAATGAACCTGTTTTCTATGTATTTGTATTAATATGACAGATGATTTTTTGATTTCCCGTTTCAGTAACAAGACTCCCGAGAAGAAGAAACCGTCTAAGAAACCGTTGGCGAAGAAACCGGGGAGGAAAAGGCGCAGGACTAAGAAGACTAAGAAGACCAAGGAGACTGAGACTGAGGAGACTCCGGAGACCGAGGAAACTAAGGAGACCGAGGACACTGAGGAGACTCCGGAGACCGAGGAGACTCCAGAGACCGACGAGACTGAGGAAACTAAGGAGACTGTGACTACGGAGCCTATGGAGGCTTAACAGTTGATGGCCTCATTTTAATACGATTATTATTATTATGTTGTGTAGTAAACTAAACCTCGAAAGTCTTTTTGTACCAACCAACTAATCCATCATGTAACGGTTTGTTCATTTGGAATAGGGTAGATGGGGGGTTTTTGTTAGAGGGTATAAGTTAATTTGGTTTAATTATTAAACCTATTTTATATGCCACTAAAAATATGTTTTTATGTTGATCCAGATTTCTCTTAATTGTGACATCTAATATTGTCTTTATTTATATGGTTTTATGGTATAGATTGTCGTGGTTAGAATAGATGAAAACTAGTTACAAAAAATTATGTTTTAAGCTATGTAGAAACTCAATACGGTGAATTTCTCTCACATGCCCCGTTTCTCGAATCCTAGAATGGAAGTTTTCGATCAAATAGTCAACTCGATCACCAACCCTTTTATGGAATTATTATAGCAGGTCGGTCGCCTATGATACTAGGACCAAAGGTAAAAATGGGTTTGTGTCGCAGGGAGTTCAAAAGTTGCGAATCTATTCAATGTTTTGTATATATATATATAGTATAAGTATATACAAGAAACTCTAGTTAGATGGTAAACTCTAGAAACCCAACATGTGGCTCTCATTAATCCACATCACCATCCTATACCAAATATTTTTTTTATTCAAGGGTCTTTTTGGTCTTTTTGTCTTTCTCTCTCTCTCTCTCACTTTGTACTTTTCTGATTCCCATGTTTGAATTGACATTTGACAATCTCTTTTTTTTATTTCTTTATCAACCCATCACCATTATCAAAGCCCTTCCAACACCACCATTTTCATGTTCTCTTTCAACTCCAAAACTCCATTAATGAACTTCAAGTTCATCCAAACTACTTTCAGTTAATGTCATGGATTTTAACCTCTAAAAAAACACACGATTTTACATATATGGATCTTAAGTTCGATGAAATATCTACATTTTTTTTTACTTTATTTTTTGTAGCTCTCACACTAAAAAATTTGGCATGGAAATCACTACAACTCCTACTCCAAGTATAATGGATCTCGAGTTCAATGATAGACTGAGCATCAAGTTGAAGACCAACAATCATCGATTTGAAGAGGAGCATTGTGTACGGTGTTCCATAGTATTTAGTATTAAAAATCCGATCTATACAGGTAACCAACAATTTCCTTATATTTTCCATAAAAAATCGAGGGGATATGGGTTATGTGTGTGCGGTGACGACTATGGAGTCTTTTGGATCTGGATGAAGACAAAGTGATCTGGTTGTGTTTTCTTTAAAAATGGAAGGAGATATGGATTATGTGTATGTAGTGACGGCTATGGAGCTTTTACAAGGAGACCTAATTACAGAGGGTAGGAAGAGAAGGGTTTCATTGATAGAAATAGAGAGTTAGAAAAAATATTTGTTTAGCTTGAAGAAACAGAAGTGCGGTGGTTGATTTTTTTTTTACAACAAGCATGTTTTATTTATTATTGATTTTGGTTCCGCATACAACCGTCTCATTTATTATTGGTTTTGGTTCATTTTATTATACGATAATAATATTAATTCGCAAAAAATATAACATCATAATTCATAGGTTAACATGTGTTATTTTGGGGTTTGACCATGGCAAGTGATAGGAAGGGCGACATTGGTCAAGTGTTTGAGTCATGGAGAAAGTTTACAAGATAGGCTTTGATCGTAACAATTGTGTTTGTTAACACAAGTTCACATTTGGCCCCGACTAACATGTGTTACTCCTGTTTAGTATGTTAGATGATGAGTTGGTCATACCGGTTAATATCTCATCTATTGTTTTGCAGTTGATAACGAAGACCCCCACTGGTTAACATATGTTAACAAACGAAGTCGAATGAAGCCGAGAAAAATATGTAGAAAAACTTTTTAACAACGTTTTCTTTTTTGTACTCAATGTATAGAGTTACTAGATTTATTTTGTTAAAGTGGTTAATAGTTTGTAATGATACTTTGTAATAACGTGTGTTAATAGTTTGTGTGCTTTATTTCTCAATAAACTTATGATTTGAATGTCTTGGGGTAGGTTTATTTCTTGTTCAGTAGTTTGTAATGATAGTTTGTAATAACACGTGTTAACAAATAACATGTGTTAACCTAATGTAGGAGAGAGGAGAGAGATGGTGTGACATGACCCATTATAATAATATTTTCTTTATCAAATTAGATAACACATGTTAGCCCTTTATGACTAACTAACACATGTTAACCTTCCATGCAGTTCAATAGTTTGTAATGATACTTTGTAATAACGTGTGTTAATAGTTTGTGTGCTTTATTTTCTTAGTAAACTTAAGAAGTGAAAACTATAGGGGTATATGTTACCAAATAACACATGTTAACCTTCTATGCAGTTCATTTGAATGTCGTGGGTAAGTTTTTGTGGGGTTCAATAGTTTGTAATGATACTTTGTAATAACGTGTGTTAATAGTTTTTATACTTTATTTTCTCAGTAAACTTATGAAGTAAAAACTATAGTGGTAACCAAATAACATATGTTACCATACCACTGATACTAACAAATGTTAGATCTTTTCATGGGTATATGGGGGCAACATGTTTAACTTTATCAGATTAGATAACACATGTTAGCCCTTTATGACCAACTAACACATGTTACCCTCGTATGCAACATTAACACATTATTTGTACTTGCACCATTATAATAATCTTTTCTTAAACAAAAAGTATGAGAGAGGGTGTGACATGACCCATTATAATAATATTTTCTTAAACAAAAAGTAGGAGAGAGGAGAGAGATGGTGTGACATGACCCATTATAATAATATTTTCTTTATCAGATTAGATAACACATGTTAAACCCTTTATGACCAACTAACACATGTTAACCTTCCATGCAGTTCAATAGTTTGTAATGATACTTTTGTAATAACATGTGTTAATAGTTTGTGTGCTTTATTAACAAGTGTTAACAAATTTGTATAAGGCAGATTCACTACAACTGTTAACATGTATTAACAGGTTTAGTAAACACATGTTAACACTTTTAATATCTCAATTATGATTTCTTGTTTTTAGCACCAACTATCTACAAAGTTTTTATACGTCAACTTATTAACAAGTGTTAACAAAGTTTTATAGGACAGATTTACTAAAACTGTTAACATGTCATAACAAAGTGTTAACAAAGTTTTTAGACGTCAACTTATTAACAAGTGTTAACAAAGTGTTAACAAAGTTTTATAGGACAGATTTACTAAAACTGTTAACATGTCATAACAAAGTGTTAACAAAGTTTTTATACGTCAACTTATTAACAAGTGTTAACAAATTTTTATGGGACAGATTTACTAAAACTGTTAACATGTGTAACACATGTTAACAGTGTTAATATCTCTACTAAGGTTTTTCTTTTTTTCCAATAAGGCTGGTAAGATATGTTAACACATGTTAACAGTTTTAATATATCAAAATTGGGTATCTATGTCTCCATGTTTTTGGCGTCTAGCGGTTACTTAGTGCATATGATCTTTTTAAAACCTTTGATATGTATAAGTTAAATTGTGTGACGCCCATGGTGTCCCTTCTAGAATCTAGGCTGTATGTGGTTGCGTAAATTGCTGCTTTGTGTTAACACATGTTAACAGGTTTAATATCTCTACCAAGGTTTTGAAAAGGCTGGTAAAATAGGTTAACACATGTTAACAGGTTTAATATCTCTACCAAGGATTTTTTTTTTCAATAAGGCTGGTAAAATATGTTAACACATGTTAACACACGTACTTGCCCCATTATAATAATATCTCTTAAACAAAAAGTAGGAGAGAGAGTGTGACATGACTCATTATAATAATATTTTCTTAAATAAAAAGTAGGAAAGAGGAGAGAGATGATGTGACATGACCTATTATAATAATATTTTCTTAAAGAAAAAGTAGGAGAGAGGAGAGAGAATGGTGATATTTGACTTTGAAAAAGTAGGAGAGAGGGTGTGACATGACCCATTATTATAATATTTTTTTAAAGAAAAAGTATGAGAGAGGGTGACATGACCCTAGTACTTGAGAGAGAGAGAGAGGAACTTCTTATGTCCCCAAAATACCCTTCCAGCTCCTTTACACAATTAAAATATTAATATAAGTAGTGGGTAGTACAATGGGTTGATCTCAACCATTGATACATTGAGATGAATGGTTATGATAGGGTTTCCATAGTTTACTAAATAACTAAGGTTTCCAATATAACCATTCCCTATATATATATATATATATATATATATATATATATATATATATATATATATATATATATATATATATATATATATATATATATATATATATATATATATATATAGGATTTGGTTTAAATGAGAACCTTTTCCCAAATTGAGAACTGTGAGAACCATTCTGGGCCACACATTTCTTTAAGGCATTTTTTTTTTTTTTTTTTTTTTTTTGCAAAAATCGTTGCTTTATATGCAAGGAATTTTTTTTATTTTTTTTTTGTATTTTTTTTCAGTATACACATGTGTATAATTGTATTATACACATATGTATAACTGAAATATACACATAATGTATAGCTGAAAAATGCGATATACACATATGTATAAATGAAAAAAAAAAAAATTCCTTGCCTAAAAATGTGCAAAAAAAAAAAATTGCCTTTATATGAAATGTGTGGCCCAGAATGGTTCTCTCAATTCTCAAATAGAGGTTGGTTCTCTTAGGATCCATACCCTAGGGTAGAGTTCAAATAGGAACCAACCCTTAAGTAGGAACTGTAGGAACCAATCTTAGCCATTGATCTCTAATGGCATTATTGTAAATAAGTAAAACATTAATTAAATAACACATGTTTAATTAGTTTCTTTTATAATCCCATTATTTTAGGAAAGTAGTTATTTTCCCCATGGTAATCATTCTTCATCAATATGTGTATTGATTGTTTGAATGGTATCAAAGTACGTCAAAAATCGAATGTGCAGTACATGATGTTATATAGTTTTGGATAATATACGTTGGTGTATATTATATGGAAAAGGTAATCGATCAAACCTTAAATAAGATAACGAGGTCAAAAAATGATGAGACGATTTATTATTTTCAACTGCTTATACACTAGTGTATAATATACGTTGTTGTATATAGGAGACTGTATAAATAGTAGTGATAATCAAATGTATCAATATACACTGATGTATAATTATACACTGGTAAAGAGATGGGAGTGACGGAGGAGCAGGAGACGAGAGCAGAGGAGAGAAAGAAGGGTCGGCGGTGGCGGCGGTGGCAACGGTTGAGTGATAAAGACTGAAGAAGGAGATGATGCGGGTGGTTAAGGGTAGGCGGCGTTGGCTGAGAACAAAAGAGAACCAGAGAGGGAGGTGAGGGCAGTTGAGTCCTTTTTTTCATTCAGAGAGTGTATGAAACTGAATGGCTCAGCACTGAGCCATTCAGTTCAGAGGTTGGATTTTTTTCTACCAAACAAACTCACCTCTGACCGAATCAGAGGGTGCCTCTGAATGGGATGATTTAGAGGATATCCAAACAGGGCCTTATTGTTTGTGTTTTCCCCCATTTAACTCTATTAAAACACAAGTTTTCCATTTATCAACTATGGTCCCTCCTAGTCTTAACCTCCTAAACTAACCTTGCTAATTAGTCGAGTTTTGGGGTTAGTTATGACCACATTCTACAGTTTGGATTAACGGGGTTATTTTGCTATTGATTAATAATGCCTAATGACGCAATTAGACGAAATGAGATCTCGGGGTGTTACAAGTCTACTCTTTAAAGAGGTTTCGTCATCGAAACCTCTTTTGTAGCTCCATTGGTCAACCCATAAAGCTTGATATTTAAAATACTCGTATAACAATGTTCCCACTAAGTGTAGTTGAGAATTTGATTTGGTACGATCGGAGATTAACCATATGTTAAGAAAACTCTAATGAACATATGAAATGCGAATCAAATACGCGAATTATGGTTCTAAACAATGTTTTAAAAACCGGTTTTTAATTATACCGGATTTGGCTAAAAATGGTTCAACCGGGTTGATTAGTTAGCTATATAACTTCATAAATTATAACATTAACACAAAACATAATCTAAAAGTACATAATTACATACTAAAATAGTATAAAAAATCCCCACAATAATTACATACTAAAATAGTATCAACATAACAATATCATCTTCATTTATAATCTCAACTACCAATTAACAAACCCTAACAAAAATCTCCAAAGCTATATTAACCACACACGGTTTCAATCTCTATTGTTAAATTCATATCTCTTATCTTTAACTATATTTAATTCTTCAATTTCTTTATATAATTTGTATTTAATATTTATTATTATTATTATTGTTGTTATTATTCCATGGAGGTCTCATCATCTTCATATTCATCTCCTCTGTCCATTTACTGACTCGATTCCGCCCCACCCTTTTAACCCGACCCGTTTCTCGCTTCTCCTCCAAATCTTACACACGACCCACTTGTTCAACTACCTGCACAGCTTCATCTTCATCAAGGTCATCGTATTTTGGGGTATCGATTGCTCATAAGCCTTTGAAATCAAAGAATAATACGACCCTTTTGAGAAAAAGACGTGGGTCGTTCTATGTTGTTGCTGGGGTGTTCGAAAGAGTAGGAGGGGGTTGGATTTGTTGATTGGAGATGAGGAGGATGAGGATTTGTTGATTTTGATGGTGGTTTAAAGTCGTGGGGAGGCTGTGGAGATGGTGGTGGTGGTGGTGGAATGTTGATAGATGAAGATGATGATGTTGGGAGTGTTGATAGATGAAGAAGGCTGTTGCTTTGTTTGTGGAATGTTGATAGATGGAGATGATGATGAGTTGTAAATGAATAGGCCCATCTGACTTGGAATTAAAAAAAAACAAGTAAGCTGCCACGCCATCAATGATGTACACATCAGTATGCCACATCAATAATCACGTCATCTTTAACTAACCCAGTTAGTCCAGACTTAACGGAGGTTCATCTTTGACACCCACATGTTCACTTGGGATTATCCTGGTCCAACGTTAAAGTTCGGATTATTATCGGCCAATGGCCTAAACTTCAGATTATTAAAATTCAATACCCCTTTTTAAAAACTTATTCCTTAATAAAAAAAAATATAAAAACTAACCTATGCCGGTACCGGTACAGCGATTCAAACCGGTATACCGGATTTTACCGGCGGTATAAAATCGATGTCGTTTCCCATATTTACCGGAGTATTTCATACCAAACTTTCATCAAAAAATAGTAATACCGGTATAACAGACCAGTATTTACCAGTTTTTAAAACATTAGTTTTAAATGATGATGGAACTTTTGGGTGCAAGTCTAAACAGTACTTTATGCTGTTCTGACTTGTACCTCCTAAAGGTACCCTCTAACACTAATTTTTACATCGCAAGTTACAGATGTAACACCGGGAAGCTTTTCTGTTACATTGAAAACCAACATGTACGTGTGGTTTAATAAAGTAAATGTTTTATCATCAATGTTCAAAAAAAAAAAATGTTTTTATCATCATATCGAGTCGTCAACTTATGGGTGACCCATAGAACGAGGCTCCCTAATGAGAAGACATTTGAGGGCAGGTTTGAGCTGGTGCGGGTTACGGTTGAGAGGATCAAGGAAGACGCCTACTTGTGGGTGACCCATAGAACGAGGCTCCCTAAAATCGACTGGGAAGCGTGGTCCAAATTTGATGTTCTCTCCTTATTGTAACTGTTGCTTCTGCTGGTTTTTGTGTTGTTTTTCCTGTTTTGTTTCCGTCGTCTTGTATTTCATCGCCTAGCTGTCTCTTTATATTTATATATAAAGCGATTTGCCGTTCAAAAAAAAATATCGAGTCGTCAACTTGCCGTCGATCCATTTACTTACTTCCAGTTCGGATTATGTTAAATCTCTAACGGTCAAACAAGTTTCATAAAACAATAGCTAAAACAGAATCTAGTCCATAATCACCCAAGGTGTATTTTGAATACATAAAACCTCTTAAATTATTTTTTCCTAAAAAAGTAGATGAGTATTATTTCCACCAGAGCTGTTTGTGGATTTGCATCGGGTTCGACCCATTATTCCACAAATACGATCAAGTTAATACCCGTAAAGAAAAGACATTGGAACCACGTCATTACCTTTAAGGTAACAACGTGGTTCCAATGTTGTAACAACGTTGTAACAAGTTAATTAGTTTCTTAACGGATAATTAGTAATGATAAAAAGATAACAAATGATTCTAAACCGGCAACACCAAGAACAACATCATATATAATATGACCCGAATTATATTATTTAACACTTTGTACAACTTCAATGAAATATTTACATAGTACATCATGAAATCCTCCGAGCGAGAAGACCATTTTGCCCCGTTCAAAGTTGAATCAATAAACACTAATGGGTAAAAAAGGACCATTTTATCCCTCTTGTCTCTCAATGTTGATGACACCTCATTGAAGTGAAAAGACTATCTTACCCCTATAAAGGTAAGTTCAGTTAAGTCCCCAACAACTCAAGTACAAGACAGTCTTAAAAGATTCTTCAGTTTGCTTTGTCTTGTCATCCAGCTTTGGATCAACCCCATGAACAGAAAACATCATTGATGCCTTTGAACTAGTTGCAGTTAAGTCCCTCAAGTTCTTGATTATGACACTCTCACCCCTTGAACAAAGTTGATCTTTTTGTTTCATCATTAAAGAGTTAGGACTTTTGATTAAGCTCCCTTGTATCACCAACCACTAATGTTTATTGAAGGCTAATGCACCCCAACCTCATATATGTATGTATATAATCAGTGTGTGTGTATGTTTGTTTAGTATGTTTTTATACTTGATGGCTCAAGAAAAGTAAAGATATCATAAGATGTATTAATGGAAGAGTAAAATTGAATGTTTGGAAGTGTCTATATATATTGGAGGTGGTAGCCTTTATTGAAAAACTTTCTCTTTATCTACTTGTAGTTTTATCTATTTGCACTTTAGCCTCAAAGTTTATATGTTATACATTACAATTCTTATATTTTGTTACTAAAGGAATACACTCTTTATAATTTGTCTCTTACGTGTTTAGGGTTGCTTGACGAGCGAGCCAAGCTGAGCCAACTTTAGCTAAAGTTCAAGCTCAAAGTTAAACGAGTCAGCTTTTCACGGTTTGAAACCTCTTCACGAGCTGAATTGTACTTGATCGTTGCTTTGATAAAGCCAAAGCTAGGTCATATATTTTTTGAGTACTTAATGATGTATTTTTTAAGCATATGATATGTATAACATAAAATAATATTTATTATGCATATGAACATATTTAACAAGGAAAAAAAATAGTGTCTTTTTTTTCCTTATAAAAGTTGTGCTTCTTAAATGGCTTATCAAACTTAAATAAGTCAAACGAGCGAGCTCGGCTCAAAATTTATACAAGCCATTTCAACGCGACTATAGGAGGAGATATATGACTTGATTCCGGCGAGTTTTTTAAAACTATTTTCGAGCAAGTCACGAGCTACTTGATGAAACCTATCCTCTTTAATTTGGGTAATCTAAACGGGCACATTTCCTTTTCAAAAATTCATTCCATCCATTTGAGTAAACTTAAAATAATATAGGGACTTCTTATATAAATAAATTTAGTTTTTAGGTATTGAAAGCGAACTAAATGATGTGTTTTGGAATGCATGCATGAATGTATATGGAAACTGTGGACTGTAGGCTAAGGTTTTAGGAAAACAAGCAGCTGAATAAAAGGTTACCGTCGGAATTGGCAAACAAAACCGGGGGTGGGTTCCATTCTAGGAGCTCAAACCGCCAATTGTCGATATCATACTTTGCAATGTGGATAAAACAACTGAATGTGGATGTTGACCCTCAATATTATTTAGCATATCTCATGATTAGTTGATAACTTTTTTATAAATATATTTTTATTAAATGCAGAACCACTTTTAACACTTTTTGATTGTACTAGCTAGTATACAATCTCAAAATGCACTTGTAGATAGTACCCATGCCCATTCTCTCCGGAGGTCCTAGAGAGGTCCAAAAGTTTGTTTACAATAAAAACAACTACATGATCGGGGTGCTTTGCACATGACTAAAGTTAACTAAAAAAATAACCGGGGTTTAGGATAAAGGATGAAACCTGTTACAAAAATAAAACATACAGGATGGTCAATTTTAAAGGTTAAGGCTGAAACTTGCAAGTTGCTAAAATCTAATGAAAATTGGATTTTAATAATCTCAACTTTGACATATTGTCTGACAACAGTCCCAACTAAGGAAACGTTTTGTGACAGACTCAACTTTTAACATATTTTCCCTCAATGATCCCATACTAGGACCATCCCTAATGCAATGTGATGCATTTGTGACATGGATGATGTATTAGAGGAGAGAGACATGAGAAGGAGTGTTAACAAATCCTTGGCTAAGTGCATACACCTGTAGAGAGAGAATGAGATTTGTGAGTAGTGGATGGTTAAGTGAAGAAATAGAAAGAGGAAAATGAGTGACTAGTTGGGTCACGTGGCAAAACTTTTGGCAAGGATTTCATCCAAAACCAGTGACGAAGCTTGAAAGTCAAATCGGCGGGGGTCGGACTTAATTTTTTCGTATTGGTAGGGGCGGACACAAATCCATATAAAAATTACCTACGAAAATCACAAACTTCCACCACTTAGCCAAAAAACGGTGGGGGCCAGGGCACCCTTGGCCCTCACTAACCTTCGCCATTGTCAAAAACATTTTCTTAGTTGGGACTGTTACCTTTTAGTTTATATGATGGAAAATTAAATGTTGGCAAGAATTTAACCAAAAACATTTTCATGTCAACAAAAATTAACTGAGTTAACTTTTAGTTAATATGATAAAAAATAAGTTAAACGTTGAAACTGTCACAAAACATTTCCACATTTCCTTTAGTTGAAACCGTTACCGACCAATATGTCAAATTTGGATTAATAAAATTCAATTTTCCTTTTAAAATTTGTTCAATGTTGAGGTGAAAAATTTCGGATGTAATCTACTTTCGTGATCTATTAGGTTTCCTTTTGAAAGTATCATACAATCAATATGATTATGACGTTCTCCATCAATAATCCTATCTATTAAGAGTATTTTACATTATCACTAACTATAAAAGAGACCTTTCTATGTTATACACGGTATAAATTTGATTTAAATTTGTAACTTTTAGAGTTTGGATCAATTTTAAGTAAATTCTAAAGAATAGTAAGAGAACATGTATGTCATGCTAACTAAATATACTTGAAAAGAAAAAAAACAGTTACTTGACTATATAAGTGTATTCCGTGTCTCGTTCAAATTCCAAAACAACATACACATGCGTTTATGTTAGAGTATGGTGTAAATGGAAAATAGAGTGATTATATTTAGAATATAACCCCGTAATGAATAACCCTCTACTCTATCTTAGTGAAAATATTCTATCGTTTTAAACAACCAAATATGATATTTCAGTTTAATGCTTTTTTTTTATACGTTTTTCTACTGCTCATGGTGTGTACCTACGTAATTGTAAATAATGAATAATATTTTGTCGCATATATAGGAATCAATACGAACTTCTTTCTATCTAAATGTTATACATACACTTGAAATACTAAAAATTGTCAACATATAACACAGTTAAAATTCAATATTTACAAAGCAAACGGGATAGTATTTATCATAACAAAAATAACTTTTTGTTTAACTAAGAACTATATTAATTTTTTTTTAAATAAAGCATCTTCTTTATTTCATTCCGTAGCTAAGAAAATTACATCAAGATAGCAGGCAGGCGGCAACAAGCTGCGCCACGGCGCCACCACCCGCTATCTTGGCTTGAACATTTTGTATTAGTTATTACTGTTATCTAATTTTGAAAATTCTGAACCCAAACCTTTTTTTTTATTGACAATCAAACAACATACGGGTCAGTGAAATATGGATACAGAATTATAGATTTCAATGACTAACAGGCTAAAGTGTCCAACTATAGGCCCAAACAAAAAAACGGGTCAGATAATCGCACCTATTACTATTAGCAAGCATTATGGCCCAGTGGGCTAGTTCAATTTATTTTAACAATAATACCCGTTAGAAACTAGAATGAGAGTGGTTAACCTAAAATGTATAAATAGTTATGTGGTTCTTACCGTTCTCTAATCAACTCAAACAATGTATGCTTACTTTTCAAAGCTATTCTTTAGTAATATATAATTCTTTACTACTTTAGTTTCAATTTAAAAAAAACTTGACTAGTCGACCTATTTAATTCATAACCTGACCTAAACATGACTCTTTTATTAAACGAGTAGACAAACATATCCATACATAACCCAAAATCCATTCATACGCCACCCTAACTTGTCTATTTTCATATAGTGCTCATATCGTGTGAGGAATTTCCACCCCTAACCCGAATCTTTCACGCATAGCGTACACTTCATAAACAACGCGCAACATCATATTCCACAACTCTAAATGCTAGATTTATCAAATTGTTCCAAAGTGTGGTTCCTAGTTATGTTCCTGAACTTCCCATAAATGGTTTGGTTATTATTTTAGATTATCTCACCCTTGTATCGATTTGTTGATCTAATTTCTATTCAAATATGCAGAAAATCATGCACAATTATTGCACTAGATATGTTATAATATATAGCCACCATTTTGATTGGTGCAGATGGTCTCAAACTGGGATTATTATGCAACTTAAAGAGACAGCTACGGTGATTTTCTTGAATCTCAGTAGCTCATCAGACCTCTGTTTAAAATATAAAATATTACACACAAATTGGGTATATATAAAATGTTTGCTACATTCATTTTAAGCCACGTATTATATTTTGGTTGGTTTGTAGTTTGAATACTTTCCCTACATGGTGTAGGTGTATTTAGGCCATAAACAAAACGAACAATATGGCTCTCATCCTTGATTTAAGCAGAAGTTCTGACTCTAATAATGATAAAACAACATACATAATGGAAAAAATAATAATAATACAGATTTACGTTTTTTTTTCCTTAGAGAATACGTCTGTGATCATAAGGTGCAACAATAGGAACATTTAGTTGTACTGTAAGAGATAAACCAATGAGTCTGAAATTTCACCTGAATTGTAGATATGTTAGTGAGTCAAATTTATACTAACATGTACAAACTTTTTACCATTAATCATATGATGACATTTCTTATAGAATTTTTTAGATGAACATTTAAACGTTTGTGTAGGGTCGGCCTGATGGGCTTTTACAGGTTAAACTAGGGTCTTAGGATCCAAAAAAGTAGGGGCCATAATTTATTTGTGTTTGTTTATTTATTTATTTTTGTTTTTGGCTCTAGCCTAAAACCTCTCTTTTACTTTACTACAGGGCTCGGGAATGGGAAGTGTGAGCCGCCTTAGGGGGATGTGAGGCTCTCGCCACATACGTGTGATTTTGAGAGAGAGGGGGGGGGGGGGGGGGGGCAAGGGAACGTGATTCATATCGACATTGAATGTGTTGAAGGTGATTCATAAAGTCTTGTTGTATATATGATGGATTGGTGTCTAATAATGTGATGGACTTTGTGGTGTGCTACACTAGTTTATGTTGTGAAGACATGAGTCTTTCATAGCATAACCATTTTTGTGTTACAATTCATTATTGATTATTAATGAATGAAATTTTAAAATAGATATATAAAATGTCTCTTTAGTTTTTAAAATGGTTCAACCATACATGAATTAGTGGGAAAATATGAAATATAAAACTTTGACACACATTATTATATATGTGATTGCTCATTAAAGCTATGCATGGGATTGCTTAAACTGTATTTTTCCTATTAGTTTATGATTAGAGGTGGACTTCATGATCATATAATAGAATGATATTCACACACATTGCATGCATTTGCTTAAAATAGTAATATAAATGCATTGCTCACCTCACATGCATGGTCCCGGATTCACATCTAGAAAGTGCTAAAGTATACTTAATTAAATAAACACACACATACATATACTACTAAAAAAAACTAGTATCACTACGAACATCTTATCATTAATGGATCTAATCCAATTACCTACGGATTAGCGGCATACCTCACAAATAAAAATACAAAAAACCACATATAAACATTAATCCTGTTTCTCTTCTCTTATTGAATAACATTCCACAGTTTAAAATCACATATAAAAATTAACATTTCCTAAAAAAATCAATGGTTGATGGAATATTAACGAATAAAGTAATTAACATTTCGTGGATATAATCCAACGAATATTATCTATTTGTAGGGACCCTAGCTATGTGTGATCGTCAAACGATGAGACTTACTAGTTGTTGCTGGCATTACCCGATTCGTCCATGAAAGATTAAAATATTGTTAAATTATTAATATTAAATAGTGACTAATATGCTTACTCATGCTATTTTGGGATTTTTATATGTTATTTGGTGTCATGATGATAGGAAACATTAGGCTAAGAATATGCATGGTTTTAATTAGTATTTTAATTAGTTATATGGTTTAAATATTTTTTAACTAAAGAGTCAAATGTACGTGGATTTAATTTGGTGAAATCGTTTTGATGGTTAATAGGTTATTTAGACTTAAACGGTTACACGAGGACATTTGTTATCCACGTGGTATGCGTGCAACATGTGAAGCAAGTTAAGCTTTGGTATCATACATAAACGTACGATATTTGTGTGAAAATAAATTATATCATAAACTTTTCTTAGACTATTGGGAGAATGGGAGTACTTGCGGGGTGGGTTGAGCTTGGTTGCTCACCCACGCCATGAACAATGCCCCTTCCATGTCCATGGTGTTACAAACGGTGTTGCCCTACCAGCGTTGGATTTGGAACGGGCGTGGAGGAGGGTTGGGTAGTTATTTGGCAACTCATGCTCCCAACTCAAGCCCCCACTCTCTTCACATTTAATTGGTGACAAGTAACAAGTGTTAAGTGTCTCTCAAGTTATAAAACTAAGGTATTTTTTGATTGTGGATTTTCTGGTCTTGGGGGTAAGGGTGAAACAATCATTTCATTATGTAATGGCGGGTAATATATTGTTACAAACAGTTGAAACTAAATTCGTAACCTCAGATGTAATTTAGAACTAGTGGGAATACCCGCACGTTGTAGCGGGTGCGTCTGTTTTGTCGCATAGTAGTTGTTGTCAGGCAAGAATAAGGTAATCGCTTAACGATTATCTATTCTAGAATGTATTCGTGTGATGCGACGAGGAACACAAACACCCACACAGCACCAACATTAAAAGTTTTAAGATAATTTGCAGTATTGAATAGCTAAACATATAGATAAGCAATTGCAGTGATAGAATAATTATATCACTCTTACATGTATTACATATCTCTTAATATTGTCAAAATATCAACAATTGAACAACCACCATCATGGATTAAGATATGATGTTATGTTCTTTTTATCTAGATAAAACAAATGAATATAAAATCATCAATCCATCTTTCAACATCAGGCACAAATTTCTCTTGCATTACTGTGATTTTCAAATCCAACATCAGATACTCTTAGTATCCAAACATGTGATTCCAAACGATCAGCTTTAGCTTGTTCTGGTGATGTTATTGTTTCGGGTTGGCTTAGAGGAATTTAGATTCACTGGTTAACTCGATTTCTGATTGTTCTTCTATTCTAATTTGTAGGGTTTTTTTAATCTGCACAAAAGATAGATAATCATGAGGTTGCAATAGTTATTTATAGTATTAATCTTCCAAAACAAATCCTATGTTTGACTTTAACTTTGGCAGATTAGTCAAATGCCTAAAATGGCTCTTATTCACACACACACACACAAAAAAAAAAAAAAAAAAAAAAAAAAAAAAAAAAAAAAAAAAAAAAAAAAAATAGGGACCTGAAGCAAAGTAAAGACAAGAAAATGGTCAAAACAGGCCAGGTCAATTGGCCCA
This sequence comes from Ambrosia trifida, assembly GCA_028751855.1. Lineage (NCBI taxonomy): Eukaryota > Viridiplantae > Streptophyta > Magnoliopsida > Asterales > Asteraceae > Ambrosia > Ambrosia trifida. Next base: position 128,444,243 of record CM054129.1, read on the forward strand.
AGGCTTCTGCCCAAATTTTAAAAACTAAAAACACTTGCATAATAAACTGAAGAAGATATACTATTACAACACTACTATATTTTTTGACTCAAGCATTTAGTTACTTTTAACTTGTTCCAACCATTCATCTGACCTATTTTTAACCAAAATTTATTATCTAACGTATTTGCCCCTAATAAAAGTATAAAATTCTAACCCAAGTCGACCCATTGGTAATTACATGGGTCAAAACATACACATCTAATGCCTAAATGTTGATTACTAACACAAAAATTAAAGTAAAGTGAGAACTAAAAAGTAAAGGAATTTAAGAATACCTCAAGTGTCAAGTTGGTCATATATTTGAACTTCCACATGTAATCTTAAACAATAAACATTATATATTATATACGCCGCATCAACTGTTCAATTTCCAGTCAAAATAAAAAGCCACAAACGAAAATAAATCAATAAAACAATTAACAAAAGAAACTGCCGTTAGTTCGAAAAGTTAAAGAGAGAGAGAGAGGGAGAGAGAGAGAGAGAGAGAGAGAGAGAGAGAGAAACGGTTGCATTCACGGTAAATGATGATACCAAAACAATAAACATGAGGGTTCGTGTTCATATATCTTTGTTTTTGACCTTGCAAAGTGTTCAACCAGTATCATGATATGCATCCATCGATGAACAAGCACAACCACCAGATTCATGTTTGGATAAACTCAACTGAGATAAATAAATCTAGGGAAAACATCACTAAAAAAAAACTGAGAATAAGGGAAAACATCACCAAAAAGTGAGAAATAAGGAAGAACTTACGTGAAGGAAGCGTAGTAAAGTCTACTCTGCAGTGACCCACTGAAAAAGGGAAACAATGAAATTTATTTGGGTTTTATGGAGGGGTTACATCTAGAATGGAATAAAATGAAGGTTTTATAATAATGAAGTGGTTTTAAAGTGGTTTAATGAAATTTATATGAGAGTGGTTACATGTGAAGAGGGATAAAAAGTATATAGTACACACATATACAATGGCCATTGCATATTGTATACAAGGGCATGAATGAAATACAATGACCAAAGATTACACTTTTGTGAAGAGTCTCTTCATATGTCATCTTAAAAGGGAGAGGAAATTACTTTTCTAGACATGTCTCCTCCTTAATAAGGTAACATAGATATTGATCAAATTACAAGAACAATTTCTGTAAGTTGCTTAAAAGTCTGCCTACTTCATACATCGTCGTCGGCTCCACCGCCACCATTTTCCGTAAAGCATCGCCATAATCGTATCCATCGTCGTTCTTGACACCTGCGCCTCCACCACCAACATCACTAGCCACTCTAATACATAGCGATAGCAGGTGATCCATGTAATACGCGTGAAATTGTAAAATAAGCAAGCCAATAGAGAATGACAAATAAGTATAGACGACGCATTTTAGGCCTAAACTACCACCTTCCTACACCATTTCTAACACAAACAAACAATAAAAAAATTACAAGTGGAAATGAAGCTAACGGGCTTGCTAAAAGAGCTGACTAAGCCGATTAAAATGGTTTGTACTCTTACACTTGTAAATTTTTATTGCTAGTACTAGGGGTGTTCAAAACCAGATATCCAAAATTTTGGATACATGGTTTAGTATACGAATCCATATTTGATATTCAAAATTCTCGGGTCGGGTCACCTTGAGTTGGGGGTTCTATTTTCGGTTGTCGGTTAAAAAGAACACCCCTGCTCATTTTGACTACCCTAGAACCATAGGCCACATCCATTGTAGTCTACCCACAAATCAATAATACCCATTTCTCTCCTTTCTTCAGATATCTCTATCTATAAATGATACCTGCCCAAGATACCCTAGCAGGTACGTCGATGTATCCGCTTTGGATCTCTACCTTAGACCCCTTACGTGAAGGGCACCCCCTCCCCCTTAACACATTAACACATGAATGATAAAATGTGATTAAGTGAACTATAAATTAAAGAAGGGCTATTAAAAAAAAGGAACTTGTGAAAGAGATGACATACGTGTCTCATTATCATTGGAATAGCTAATATTAAATAATTGATACAGAAAACTATGGGCGGATATCTGACCGCCACCACAGGAAGCCCGCCGATCCCCACCACCCTGCCCCACCCACAATTTACGTATATTAATGGAATTGTTGTGACAAAATTAAGCCTGGATTTTATTTGCTTATATGTTAAATATGAGTATTCAATAATATTAGTTTTCTTTAAAAATATCTGTTATAAAAAGTATTAAAGTAACCACCTTCCTTTATAAAAAGAAAGTTGCATGTGATTCTCATCCTACATATCAAATAGCCCTAGCTAGTACCATACCCATCTTCTCTGTAGTGGTATCAAGGTCTAATGATAGGAGACTTGGGCTTAATGATCACAACTTCGAGTCTTGAAGGATACCAGATTTTACCGATTATTCACTGTCGTGCCTTCAGGCGGATGGGTGGTCAAGTTTTCTCTGAGTTGGTGGACCTGGGGGACCGGGAGCCCCATGGGTATCTTGAATTCGTTATAAATAATGGATTCTCACGGGAGCCCGTGATGACTTTGTTGGCCTTTCAGAAAAAAAAAAAAAAAAAAAAACCCCTGCTAGCTATCTTGTCAAACGTATTCATTTTTAGTTGCCTAGCTATTAAGAGTTCTTTAGAATCACAATAATATCAATCGTTATTCAGGTTTTATCGTGAAAAATGGATTGGCTACTGATAATTCGTGTGATGTTGTGCAATATTTCATAACTTACTAGAAGACAAGAAAACGTCTTATTGTCGCTTCTTATAGAAAGGGTAGTGTCTAATTAAGTCAAGTGTAGTACGTGCTTGTATGGGCGCTAGTAAGAATTTCAATAAAATCGGCCAACTTCATAAGAGCAACTTCATAAGATCAATCATGTATTACAGTTGCAAAACCCACATTGAGCAAGAAGCGGGTTGGTGAACCAATAGGAAGGCCAGGGGCATACGGATCTTTTTAACCGAAAGAGAGGCTGAACCAAGGAAGCAACCATACTGACTGAAGCCAGAAGAAACTCGTGGACTGACTATCAGACAGAACGGAAGAGAGGGAAGGGAGCTCGACCGTCACTTGCGAAGCGAACAAAAAAAACAAAAAAAAAACGCTCAAACAATCCCTCTGATCCTGAGGTGAGGGTGCAATGCCTATCGAAATCACAAAAGGTGCAAAATCGGATCCGCGTCAAATGAAAAGTGTCTTGGCATCGGCCGATTCTGTTTCCGAAAACAGCTTGTTATGATCTGGGGTCGGACTTTTTGATTTTATGGGAAGACATCGCGTTACTAGTCGATTTAAGATAACGAAAGGCTTTTCCTAATAGCCTGCGAATAGAAATAGAAATCGGAATCAGAATAGTAAAGCAAGCAATAGAAAGTGTGCAGTGCGCCTATTCCCTGACTAATGAGATCGCCCGTGCAAGCGGGGATAGGGATAGCGGTCTGGTACCAGTGTTGCGCTTTCGTGATCGGGAGGGTCAATCCGACACATCAATCGTACCCTACAGGTCGTGCCCATAACGGACCACTTCGTCCGGGAATGAAGAAACCGTGGCTTAGGTCCAGATATGCCTGGGAATCGCTCACACAATATACTTGACAGCCCCACGGCACTCTTGCTATCAAGTCATGCCCCACCGGCCCACCCTCTATAACATCGTACATCCCGGAAGGATGGATCCTCGGTAAGCAAAATGGCCAATCAGAATATTCTGAATTCAATGGTTTTAAGAAACACCTTACAGTAGTTCGTCTTGGACTAGATCTAGAACTGTTCTCAACATTTAAACATGTTCGAATCTAGCTAGGGGGTTGAGAGGTAGCGTGTGCTACCACTCAACTTTCTTGGTGAGTTACATTTTGAGTGCAAATTTTGTTTCTTCTTCATTTTATCTATCGGGGACCTCTAAATAATCTTTTTCACCCGTGCTACCCTTTAAGTTTTCTTCTAGAACCGCCACTACATTCACAACTTATCGATCTCGGAAGCACATCTTGTATCATGTAATACTAGTAGGTATTCATGACAAGTGATCGAAAAGGCTGTGGTCTACATCCTAATTTTTGCATGGTTTCAAATGATTTGAGTGTCTTTGCCCTTTTAGAAATATCTTAAAATGGTGTTAATGCATGCTTAAAGATGTAGTGGACCTAAATGTGTAATCACATCAAAGTTCGCTTATGTTGGGAAATAGATACTATGGATTATTTGATAGTTTAACCAACAATGTATTGTATAAGACCAACCGAATTATTTGCCGACATATTTTTTATCTATTAATTAATTGGGTTATTGTAATTAATTTTATTCTTTTAATTTAATAAAGTGATTTAGTATGTTATAAATTATTAACCTATGCAAATTGTATATACAGCCATTAATAAACATGTATTTCATGGAGAGAAAATATAACGGCAAAATAGTTCAACGTAACAAAAGAGGTCCCTTGGACGGTTCATTTTTTGGATGTTAGTGAAAAATTAAGATAGGAAACTAAACCTCAAGAATCTGAATCTCTTCTTGAGATATATACCACATTATTATTGAGGCTTGCTTGTTTTCCCTATGGCAGATCCAAGTGTAGCCCAAGGGGGCCGACCCCGTAAAAACAAAAAAGTTAGGGGTTGTTTGGTAGCTTCTGAATGGTCATAAGGTTATATCTTAATGGTTCATAGTCTCTTAATAGTTAATATGTAATCTTAAGTATGAATGGTTAACAGATAACGTCTTAATGGTTGCATCTTAACCATTCAGACTTGAGGTTACCTCTTAACCATTTAGAGGTTATGGACCATTGTAACACCCCAACCGATGGCGGAAACATCGAGGTGTCACGTAGTGACGATTGTTCAATAGCTCATGGACTAGAAATGTAAAATTTGATACATTGAATTTAATAATTTATTACATTGGAAGGAATACAACAATTAAAACTAGCAATCTAAAACTATAATACAGTAAATCTCAATCTAAGTCTATGTTCCAAAAGCTTAGAAGTGATCTCATAAGAACCTGAAACATGTACGAAAATAATTTGGTCAATACAAAAATGTATTGGTGAGCATACCCTGGTTGAATACATATAGTAGAAAAATGTTTCGCAATTCACGTGTTGTATACTGTTTGCAATTATGTAATAAGTAATATCCGTTCAAAATCAACCCTAAGAATCAAGTATCAAGAATCAAGAATCAAGAATCAAAACATTTTTTAGTATAATGAATCACAAGACAATGACCAAGGTCTCTCAACAGAGTCACAAGGGGTATATACCATAGTAATATTCATTGAAATGTCAGACCCTCAAAGGTTAATGATTTTGACAAGTTATAGACACACAAATTAGCACAAAGCAAACACACATGAGAATTGCATTTAGTGAAAGAATCATTTAGTAATAGTGTACATGAATAGCCCTAAAAGAGTAAAACATGGAAAAGGGGAAATATATACTCACAGTTTGCGAAAGCGATCAAAATCCAACTTAAGCAATCGTGAGCTAAGTAATGGGAATTCAGAGGAATTCAACCTATAAAGTTTAAGAATACTAATAAGGGAAAAGTCTAAAAGTCTAAGGTATCTAGGGTCTAAGGCATTAAGGTTTACTAAGTCGATTTGGGGAATTAGAGTTTTTATGATAAATCGTATTAATGTAAAAGTTGTATGTCAAAAATAATATATCGAAGTTTGTAAATGTGGTTTAGGTAATATATTTATTACCAATTGAATATTTAGATAAAACTTATGTTTGAATAATTGAGACAAAATAACGTAGTTAATTACTTTAACTAATTATTGTAAATAAATACAATAATTATAAATGTATAAATAAATGATTATGAGTTACTCAATAATCCAATAAATAATAACTAAGACTTTCCAACATAAAATATTTCTATTTTATAAAAAAATATTTATAAAATAAATGTTAATTAGTATAGATAAATAAATGATTAATTATGTCTAATTAAACATAATTAAGTCCAAAAATACAAGACACGATCCAAAAATGCTATTTTTATAGAAAATGGATACTTTCTGATGTAAATTAATGAAATTAATTTTCCCATAATTTTTATAAACTTATTTATATTTAAAACTGATTTAATGAGATTAAATCATGTTTAAATGATTAAAATTAGGAAAATTAATAAAAATAAGTGTTTTCAGAACCAATACTTTTTATTTCAATTCATAATGATTAGAAATAATTTCCCAAAAAGTTTGAGATTAAAATCATTAAAAATAGATTTTTAATCAATTAATTATAATTAAAACAATTTAATTCAATAAAAGTATGAAAATAAGACATTTTCCAGAAAATAAAAATGTGGAAATTTTCTTTAGGGTGTCAAGAATCTACACCTAAAATTTTATAATTTTTGAAGCAAAAATGAATTTATTATGAACATTTCAAGTTTAATGTGTATATATATATATACACACATTTGTGTGTGTGTGAATATATAAATAAAGCAAAAGAAGAAAGAAAAAAAAGAATTAAAAAGCATGCTGGTCACAGGGATCGAACTCGGGTCCTCTGTGAGACCAACAAACACACAAACCACTAGTCTACAAGCCCTTTTGTTGATTTATTTGAAACTTATATTTATTTAACTATTAATCCATAACCATCTTCTTCCCCAAAATCACTCTAAGAACCCTAACCCTAACCCTTAATCTAATAACTCGAACCAGGAAAAGAAATCGATCAAAACTAGAGGGCTTTTGATCGGAATTTGATAAGAAACAAAATGGCATCAATATAATATAACACATTTACAATAACGATTTGAGGTTCGAATTTCCATGTGCAGGTCCGAACACATATCCGCAAATTAAGAAGCTTCGTGATGTGTTTAAGCTATTTTTTAGTGGGTTTATGATGTGAATGCGTGCAGGAGTTGATTGGCGAGTTCAATTTATAACCTTAACAATTGAAACGCTCGTTATAATCACCTCTAAAGTCCGGTCGGTTACATCATGAAGTTATGATTAAATCCCGATTAATACGCATTAAAATCACTTTTTATATCTTGAAGCCGAAGGTTAATGATGGAGAAATGTAACCCAAGCATTGAATCGCAACTAAACGTGTTAAAATAACCTCGCCGGAGTTTTTAAAGAGTGGCCGGAACAGATTCCGGCGGCCGGAACTCAACCCGCCGGAAAAACATGTGCAGAGGGCCATAATACTTTTTTTGAACTTTTAGGTATTGGCAGAAATGGTCCCTTAAATATAACTAAGTTAGTTTATTTATAATTTAGTTAGTTTTTTTTTCTATATCAAACTTAACCAAGTTAAGTTTATTTAACCAAAAATTTCTAAAACTTGAAAGTGTTATAGAATCCATTTCGAAATATGTTTCAACATACACATTTGATTAAAACCTATACCCGATCCATAATAAATATAAATGATAAAATTTTTAGTTCGCTCAAAAATTAAATTTGAAAACGACGAAACTTACAAGGACTATAATGGAAATATTTGAAGGATTATTTTTTGTCAATTAGATGAAAGACGAGGGTGACGGATGTCACAACCATTAAGAGGTAGTCTCTGAATGATCATTAAGAGACTACCAAACAGCCCATTAGTGTATTTTATAGGCAAACATCTCAATCACATCCTTTGAAAGTTTGGTTAAACCCTCCAATCACACATCTACAAAATAAATCTTGGGTATGCCACTGGTTTTTCATTTATTCACCATACGTTTTCATGATTCAAACTGATCCATATATACAAGTCGAAAAAAATGTACAAGTCAACAAAAACCATTTGTACGGTTTGACTCATGTTACATATACTCTTTGCGGGACTAGTTACTGAAAAAACATAACTAAAATGGGTGAGGCTAAACCTATCCTTCATATAGGCTTAATACACTTCTAAGAGCATCTCCAATACATAATAATGGACGGTCCATTGAGACCGGACGGACCAAAGACGTGGAGTTGTAGCATTGGAGGAGTTGGACTAAGATCGGTCTATCCACTACACCGGACCGGTCTAATGGGGTTGAGGTGGGACCATCAGTGTACTTTAATATTAAATAAAAAAAGATTCTTTTTGTGTGTGGATATAAATTAAATTAAAGGAAAAGTAGGTGAGTTGGTAGAGTTTTGAAATTGTTTGAAATAATGTGGCATGATATTAAACGGTTTTGAGGGGTTTGTTTAAGGCTCCGGATATTTGCACAAGTAGCAATTTTATTCAGACAACCCTATACGGGTCGTAGAGAGCTCTACGGGTCGTAGAGCCAATTTTTTCAGACTTCTACGAGCCGTAGAGGCCTCTACGGCTCGTAGAAGTAGTCTTATTAATTTTGAGAATGAAGAAGGACGAGATTGATGTTTTATGATGCCTACGGCCCGTATAGGCCCCTACGGGTCGTAGACAAAAAAAAAAAAAACCAAAAACGTTTGGGACGAGGTTCGATCTTAGGCACATTATCACACAAACACACACACAAAGTCTTATTAAGTATATGGGGACCATCTGGGCTACCAGTTCGCTGGTTTCTTAGTTAGAAAGTTTTAATATAACATAAACCAGTCTTAGGCAGCCTCTACGGCCCGTAGAGGCCTATACGACCCGTAGATAGGGTTTTTTTTTTAAAATCATTTTAATTATGTAATAATTAATCCCGAGCGTGTAATACATTAACACAAGCATGTAAAACGTGAACACAATTGTTTATAACATAAACCAATATAAACCAACGTCGTCTCGATAAGCGTGTAAAATAAACGTTAACAGAAGCGTTCAAAATAAAACTAATCGTTTATATACGCAAAAAATTAAACTAAACGTTAACAGAAGCTTTCAAAATAAAGATTGTTTAAATACATAAGATGATCAGAAATAAAACATCGTAGAGTCAGTCGGCGGCGACGTCCCGGGCTGCTGCGAAGACGTCTCGGGCTGCTGGGAGGACGTCACGGGCTCGTGCGTGCTGGTCCCTAAAGTCGGTGGGACACGAGTCTGCATGCCTAGGTGGCGATAGATATCCTGCTGGCCAGCAATCAACCAGCGCATCGCGTCGTCCTGCCGATCACGCCACTGACGCGTATCGGTGTCCTGCTGCTGACGCCAGGTGTCCATCTGCTGACGCCACGCACGCATCTCGACAGCCTCCTCGGCAGCCGCACGAACGTCCGCCCTAACATCAGCAGGCAACCTAAGAGAGTGATAAACGCGCGCCGGTATCTGCACGTCCTCAGGCTGCTGCTGAGGCATCTCGACGTCCCTAAGACCGCCCCCCTCCTGCTCATGCACAAACTGCAACCCGACCTCCACAGCATCACCTGCAATGGATAACAATAAATAATTAATAAATAATAATAATATTCCAGGATTTTATAAAAAAATTGGGCAGAGTTTCCCCTGTTTTTAGGCAAACCAGACAACACAAGTTGTCTACAAGTTTCCCAAATAATAATAATAATAATAATAATAATAATAATAATAATAATAATAATAATAATAATAATAATAATAATAATAATAATAATAATAATACCTCTAAGGCCCTGATGTACTAACGGCTCATGCACAAACTCCACGCCACCGGGACCAATCAGATAGTGGAAGGCATCATGATCCGGCGTCTTCGCCTTCTTCACCGCACAAAGCATAGCCTTCATCGTGTGTAGACCTATTGGGCTGAAAGAAACTCAAAAACATTAACATTAATAATAATAATAATAATAATAATAACATTAATAACCGAAATACCTGGGCGGTAGTGACGGAAACCGATTACGGTTAACATAACCGTAATACTTCACGGCATCGCAGCGCTCAGCAATCTTGCTGATGAGCCCCCCGCATGGGATGCCTCCCTTCAACGGCTTATGGGGGAAGGAGGCAAAATACTCGGCCATGACCCGATGCAAGGCAATCGGCGTGCCGGTGAGTATGCAATGCAGGTACATCAGGTCCGTCTTCGTCACCCACTCGTTACTATTCCCCCGTGCCGTTAGGGAATAAGTAATGCAACGGTGAATGTAACGAACTACGGGGTGACGAATGTTGGATGCCCTGTCACACCTCTCCCTGCACAGCATAATAATAGTAATAATAATCAGAACAAAGATATTGAAAAATAATAATGATGATGATGATAATAATAATAATAATAATACTTCTGTGCCGGGTTGCCGAACTCGGGACCGCCAATGGTGGGCCACCACGCATAGAGGACGTCATCAGCGACAGTAGTCACCGCCCTAGTGTAGACATCCTGAACATTATCATTAACATTAACATTTCGAATAAGAACAAAAACAAAAATAATAAGAATAAAAATAAAAATAATATTAATACCTCTACAAGGTCGTCGCGAGTGTACCACTGGATGTGCGTAGCCCACTCATCTAGAGAATAACCATACTCAACGCCGAGTATGGAAAACTCAATATCCTTCGGTGGGCGGCCTGACGATCCGGCGCCCGACGATCCGGCGTCCGACGATCCGGCGGTGGGCGGGCGAAACTGAAAGGTGGATAGAAACTCTATCACCAACGGCCGATGGGACGGCGCGCAAAAGTCGTCGAAAAACCTGTCCAGTGGGCTCCCTTCCGGGATCCACTGTCGGGCAATCGCCTCAGCACCCCCCCTACACTCCCGAAGCGCGTCCCAAGAAATCCAACGCGCCTTTCCAATCTTCTTCTTCCTCAACCTATGAAATCTGGCACCCGGGTAATCGACTCGCAGAAAACTGCAATGCTCATAGCCTGACAAGTCACCCCCTGCCATGGCAGCCCCCGCCTGCACCACGGCCTCATCCTCCTCCTGTTGCTGCTCCTCCTCCTCCTCGCCCATGTACTGCTCGTCTAGAAAATCTGCCATAACTGCAAAATCAAAGAATATATAGTTAGTTAGGGCGTTTCTATAATTAAGGTGTTTCAAAAGAATCGCCAAAACTATATAGTTTTTGGCGATTCAAAAGAATCGCCAAAACTATATAGTTTTAAAACTAATATAGTTTTGGCGATTCAAAAGAAACGCCAAAACTATATAGTTTTTGGCGATTCAAAAGAATCGCCAAAACTATATAGTTTTTGGCGATTCAAAAGAAACGCCAAAACTATATAGTTTTTGGCGATTCAAAAGAATCGCCAAAACTAATATAGTTTTGGCGATTCAAAAGAAACGCCAAAACTATATTAGTTTTGGCGATTCAAAAGAAACGCCAAAACTAATATAGTTTTGGCGTTTCAAAAGAATCGCCAAAACTATATAGTTTTTGGCGATTCAAAAGAAACGCCTCAATCCTGTAACAAATACGCTAAAACGCGCGCGCGTTCAACGCCGTTTCAGCCCATTATACTCGCTAAACCCAATCAACAACAATCAACAACAACAGAAAAAAAAACTGAAAAAAATCGACCCCTAAACCCCTAAATCTGAAAAAAACTGAAAAAAAATGAAAAAAAAAAACTAAAATCAACAATTATCTACAACCATCAACAATAATCTACAACAATTAACTAATTAAAACATAAAAACTAATTAAAATTAACTGAAAAAAAAAACCTGTTTCGAAAATGGGGGATGGATTCAGGTTGAAATTAGGGTTTTGGTGGTCGGATTCGGGTGGTGGTGGTGGTTTAGGGTGGTGGTGGTGGTTGCAGTTGAAAGGGGGCAGAGAGGGGTTAGGGTTGGGTGATTTGTTTGTTTTGTGGCAAATGAACAGATCGTCTGTTCTAAATGGGTTTTAAAAACTTACCTACGGCCCGTAGAGACCTATACGGGCCGTAGATAAATATAAAAAAAATGGTTGGGACAAGGATCGAACCCGGGCACTTTATCAAACACACGTTATATACACACACATACAAACCATCTGGGCTACCAGTTCGCTGGAATATTATCCAGAAATTTTATATATAACATATAACTAAAAACCCAAATTTTTTTTAAAAAAATCCTCGTCTACGGCCCGTAGGGACCTATACGGGTCGTAGACTCATATTTTTTTTAAAAAACTACTGATTATATTATAAACTTTACAAAGTTTTTAGAAATCAAAAAATTTTGTCTACGGGTCGTAGAGGCCTCTACGGCCCGTAGGCTCAATGGCCTCTACGAGCCATAGATGGTGTCTACGAGCTTGTCCCAGAAGCCTACGGGTCGTAGAGGGCTCTACGACCCGTAGATAAATCTCTTCTACGGCCCATAGAGCCCTCTACGGCCCAGTAGAAGTTTTGTTTTTTTAAAATTTTGTTAGTTTTAATTAGGTGGTATAGGTTTTTTTTATAAAATAACGTTTTCATTTCATATTGTATATGTAAAATAATAATAAAAAATAAAAAAAATGTATTTAATAAATCATTATACATTATAAAAACAAATTTACACCGAACTATCAGAAGAATCAGGACAGCCTGTTAGGTCAAACAACTCTGGATCTGTTTGAGATAGCCTACGCCCCTCATCAAGACGATCCCTGTATAGTGCTAACCATGGGTTGTGATTTACATCTACCCAACGCCTCCATGTTCCACTCGGATAAGGCATCGGAGCGTCGTCTGTTAGCTTTAGCATGATGAAGTGGTTGCCGTTCACGAAGGCCATCGAAATGACCCGATGTTCTGGCACGCTTTGAGGATGCTTGTGAATAGGGCTGTTCAAATCGCTCGCCGCTCGTGGATCGCTCGCCGCTCGTTCGGAAAATGCTCGAAAAATGCTCGTTCGATTGCCCGCTCGGTTGTAAATGAGCTGATCGGCTCGGTTCGGTTTGTAAACAAGCCAAGCACGAGCAAAGGTCCGCTCGGCTCGGTTCGGCTCGAATAAATTATTATTTATTTATTATATATATAATTATATATATACCCACAAATCATAGTAATATTTACATATTTATACATAACATTTGGCCCAATATATGCAAATAAAATATGAATAGCCCGCTTTATCAAATAAAAATTTAATACTAAGTTTAATAGTAAAACCTTAAGTCGTAAAATGACAACTTTAACTTCTTTATGTTATTAGTCGTCCACTCCTAGTCGTCGTTTGATATCATCTTATGTTACAAAGCGACAATTATTCTCTGTAATATGCTCATTGCCTAAACCTAAGCCTCATTCTTGGACACTCGGACCTCAATATTAGTGTCCTCATCGGACAGTTACACCTTAGTTGTCACTCGACAACGAAAACATTGAAGATAACATCCCAATTTCATGGTTGTCCAAATTACTTTTCGCTCGTTTCTCGCTCGACGCTCGCTCGAAAAAATTGCGCTCGAACAATGCTCGCTCGTTTTTCAGCTCGGTTGTAAACGAGCCGCTTAGCTCGGTTCGGTTTGTAAATGAGTCAAGCATGAGCAAAGGTCCGTTCGGTTCGGCTCGGCTCGTGAACAGCCCTACTTGTGAATAGGGAAGAATGTGCTCGTTCCAAGAGGACTGAAGAATTGAAAGACCACACCAAATGCCTGAGCAATCACTAATCCAGTCAAAGGCATCTCCATCCACTTTGAATTGGGTGTGTTCCCGACTCCCGTCCAATCTAAGGACGAGTATATGCGGGCGAAACCGTTATCGTCGTATCGGTTCAAAATCTCGTACCAATCCTCATGGTATTGACCCATCATCTCTTCTTTAAGAAGGTGGCGGATCAAATCCCAGTCTTCCTCCTCCATATCCAAAGCCAAAGCTACAGATCGGAACCCACAGTTACCGTCTGGCTGAACATTTTGAATATGCGTGACAAACCGTCGATAAAGGGGATCAATCTGATGCTTAAATTGTCTAAGCATAATTTTATACCTGTCACCGCCAAACATTGGGAAATCATGATTAGGGGATGTGTACATATGTATGTATGTATGTATAAATAGTTATTTATGTACCTGTCCCCTACTAAGAGTGGATACTTTTTGCTACACACTCTCATTTTATCTTTACCCGGGTCTGATGGCCTACGTCTTCTAACAGGCTCATCTTCCTACAATGGATAATAATAATAATAATAATAATAATAATAATAATAATAATAATAATAATAATAATAATAATACTAACATCTTCTTGCGCATCCTCCTGCTGTTTTTTTTCCTTTAATTTTGTAGTTGGGCGCCCACGAGTATTCTTTTGTATCTCAGGAGGTTGAGTGTCAGTCATACTTGGATTTACCACCGACTTTATTTTTGACAACATATTTCTTTGAACGCGTGGTGATTGAGACATCAGTGTCTCTTTGACTATCTCCCACTCACTCGCAAGGTCACGATCCCCCCATACTACTTCCGGTTCGTAATTCAGTCGTGTCCAGAAGACCTCTATTTCGGACAGCTGTATTTTTATTCCTGTATTCAATAAACATAAACATAAACATAAACATAAACATAATAGTTGTAGTAGTAGTAATAATAATAATAATAATAATAATAATAATAGTAGTAGTAGTAATAATAATAAAGTAATGGTATTACCTTTATTTATATACAAATCTAATTGACCTGCACACGGCAACCCAGAACTCGTGAAAAGCTGGTGACCACAACTCATTTTTCGTTCCTTCAACCTCTCTATATTTTTTATCTCTTTTATCAACTTCTCGATCGCTGCATGGGAAACTTTACCGAGTAGGTCCTCAAAAAGAGGTATGTCATGGTGCACCTTTTTCACAGATAAACTCTCTTAAAACGAGTGGTTTATTGCCCTCTCTTGTGACGTTACAACATCGTCTACAATCATCACAAGTTTGTGGAGTGAGTTGTTAGCCCCCTTAATGTGCATCTTAAACCTTGCATGCTGGCTCTCAACTCTGTTGGTCGTATACTGACCAAAGTTGTAGTTTGTGTCTGTCCATGCAGAAACAAACCTTTCTTTGTAGTCACGGAGCCAGACCCGGTCTATATATTCAAAAACACCTGTAAAAGATAGAAAAAAGATATTTGTTAATGTGTGTATGTATACGTTTTAAACTAAATTAATAAAATATGTACCAGCTCGTTCGTCCTGACATAGTCGTTTGTAGAATCGGTCTAACCAGAGACTATAAAATTCCGGAGATGAAGATCTACATAATCGCTTAAAAGATTTCACGAATATTTCCCAATCTGCATTTCCAAAGGCTTGTCTGCAGTGCTTCAATATATTTCGTTGAATGTGATACCTGAATGTATAATAATAATAATAAAAAAAATAATAATAAAAATAATTAATAATAATAATAATAATAATAATAATATGTATACCTGCATAACAACTTCGAAGCTGCTGGAAATACAATGTCGCATGCATTCATCAAGGCTTTCTCACAATCAGTTATTATAGCACGGGGCTCCGTACTATCTTCTAGCAACTCTTTAAGCCTTTGTAGCACCCATAGGTAGTTATCCTTTTTTTCACGGGAGATGAATGCATGGGCGACACAAAACGACTTGGATGTTGATGTCATACCCACAACTTGAACAAACGGAAGTTTATACTCGTTCGTTTTGTAGGTCGCATCAATCATCAGCACATGCGGGAACGCACGCCATAACCTGTGCGAGGTGGGATGGACAAACAAAATATCCTCGATCGCATTTGTCGAGTCATTCCTCCGGGTGAAGTAAACAAATTTTTTTTCCACCAATGTGGCTTCGAGTACCTGCATAGCAATAATAATAATTAAAAAATAATAATAAAGAAGTAATAATAATAATAATAAAGAAGTAATAATAACAATAATAATAACTAAATATACACGGGTCTAAATTATAAACAAGTGCAAATTCATAAACACACCTGATTCGTTTCGTACGAAACATCCGGTACAGGTTCCTCGCCACCGTTATCACCTCCCTCGTACTGTGGATGACTTGGCGGAGGCAAGTAAAATGACCCCGGTTCTTCTACGTACTCCTGGTTCAAATCGGGCAGCAGGTTCAAATCGGGTAGTGCATTCCCGTCACCATAGCGAACAACGGAGCTAACCTCCTCCTCACCACGTTCCACCACGGCTCCGAAAAGGCTTTCCGAGACGTGAGATAGGCTAAACGAATGCTCCCATTCATCCGAAACATTACCGTAGTGACCCGAAGACATCGTGGTAGCTTGGAATCGATCGGATTTTTGTGCACCGCGTTTTTAAATTTTCTTTCGTTAACTGAAGAAAGAAGACAAGGAAGAAGAATATATATGGACCCTCTACGGCTCGTAGAGGCCTATACGGGCCGTATAGGGTTTAATGTTCCCAACAACCAGGTTTTCTACGGGCCGTATAGCCCTCTACGGCCCGTAGAGGGTTAGCTTTTCCAGACTGACACACTGAATGTCAGACACTTCATTCAATGACCTCGTACCTCGTACTGCCTACGGGCCGTAGAGACCTCTACGGCTCGTGTAGGGTTTAAATGCACTCCATCAAACCACCTCTACGGGCCGTAGAGGGCTTTACGGGCCGTAGAGGGTTGAGCATTTATTACACTGACACCCTCTACGGCCCGTAGAGCCCTCTACGACCCGTAGAGGGCTGTGCTAACTCACTTTTTGTTATTGTGTAAATAACATACCTCTTGTTTAACCAAATAAGAAAAAACTAGAGTATTGATGTGACTCTTTTAGTAAACGGAGAAGCCTTAACCACATAAGATGCTTTAGGCTTAGCACAGCCCAACTTCAAAGTTGTATAAAGTAAAATCGCAATTTATAAGTATATCACTACAAATAAGCAGAAGTTTCTTTTTGTGTGATCCCATAACCTTCTTATCATATTCAATAAATGAAACATTGCAACATATGTGTAAAGTTACCACTTACCATAACCTCAAAACACAATTTGACTTTGTAAAATATTTATTGGCCGATACACACATTAGTGTGTGTTTTAGGTGTGTTCATGTGTATAGCTTTTAAAGAAGGGACACGTTGCCATGCGGTATTAACACAGGACGGCCACCGAATCCCTTTGACTTCCTCTTTTGTTTCTTGTCTTCTTTTCCTTCGCTCTTTCTCTCTCTATATGTATATATATACACACAACTGTATTCCCATTTCTGTGGACCAGCATCTCTCTCTCTATATATATATATATCTCCAACACTCTCTCTACATATAAAACTTTTCTTAGAAATAAAACACATAGAGTAACACCATGGGAAGATCACCTTGTTGTGAAAAAAATGGTCTAAAGAAAGGCCCATGGACTGCAGAAGAAGATCAAAAACTTGTTGATTACATTCAAAAGAATGGTTATGGAAACTGGAGAACTCTCCCCAAGAATGCTGGTAAGTTCTAGTGTCCATGGCATACCAAAAAAGCCGAAATCTTTATCGTCTTTTATGTGAATTTCTTGCTTATTATTGATTGTTTTCCGGTTGAATTTGATGGTGTATAGGGTTACAGAGGTGTGGGAAGAGCTGTAGATTAAGATGGACAAATTATCTTAGACCTGATATTAAAAGAGGAAGGTTCTCCTTTGAAGAAGAAGAAACAATTATTCAACTACACAGTGTTTTGGGGAACAAGTAAGTCAAGCTTTTGATTAATAGATGTTTGATTAATATTTAATCACTTAAATGGATTTTCAAAAGATGGGTTTTTATCAAACTATTATTTTATAAAAAGGGTTTGGTTAAAGATTTGAAATTTAATGTGCAAGTTGTCTAATCATAGGTGTTTGGTGGTTTGATAGGTGGTCAGCTATTGCAGCTCGTTTGCCGGGAAGAACAGATAACGAGATCAAGAATTACTGGAACACCCATATTAGAAAAAGGCTTCTTCGTATGGGGATTGATCCGGTCACTCACAATCCTCGACTTGATCTTCTGGACATCTCATCTATTTTGAGCTCATCTTTTTATGGCTCGCAAAGCACAAACATGTTTGGGGTTCAACCATCAGTGAACCCTGAACTGCTGAGGCTAGCAGCTTCACTGCTCTCATCTCAACAAAATCAAAATCCAAACTTTGTTCACCAAAATGGACAAAGAAATCAATTTGGAATTCCCAATCAAGTTCAAGAAAACCATATAGCCCAACTTCAAAACCAAGATCACCAAACCCTAATTCAAGAAAATTCTACTTGTGTACCATTAAATAACCCTAATTGTGTTCCATTTGTTAGTGAATCTTCCCAACTCATGGAACCCAATGTAGACCAACTTCCTTCAACATTTACCAGTTTTGACCAACAAACTTGCCATGTAAACGATTGGCAAAATAATCTTGATAACTTTATTGCCATGGAAAACTATGGTTATGAACAAAACATTATGGACCCTCAGTCGAATTTAACGTCAAGCGATTTCGACTTCGCCTCGCATTTATCGAACTTATCTACATCTTCATCAAGTCCAGCTTCTTTGAACTCAAATTCAACTAGCTACATCAATGGAAGCAGCACAGAAGATGAAAGAGAAAGCAGCTATTGTGGCAACTTGTTCAAATATGAATATGAATATGATCATGATCATATCTTGGAGTCTAATTATGTCCTTATGTAATTCTATGAACATATTGTAATTTGGATCCATCTACTTGATCATAATCTATATTTAAATTTCATTTCTTTTTTAATTCATTTACAAAATATTATTGTCTATTATTTTTGCTTCATTATTTCCTCTTACATGCCAATGATCTACAGCCCAGCTAGTTTGAGATAGAGTGGGTTTTCCCTTAGGGTTCCCATCCTCGGGTAGGTCATAGTTTCGATCCATGCACACCAGGGGCGTAGCTTTTATGGGGCAGGGAGGGGCGGCCGACCCCCCGAATTTTCGCTCAGAAGTTCCGATTATATAGTATTCGTATAGAAATTTTTTGGTATATAAGGTTTCGACCCCCCGAAACTGGTTTTCGACCCCCAAAACTTGTGACTTCCGACCCCCCGAAGTTTTGGTCAAGCTTCGCCACTGATGCACACCACCAAAAAAAATCTTTGTAACGGTTTGAGCTTACTCTTACATAATAATTTCAAATTTTGTAAGTTTCCATTATTGATGATCATGTCATATATTTTAACTATTTCTGATTGATGCTTTGTCAAATGTGGTAAGACTATAGCTTATTAAGTTAACATAAAATATTAAAAATTTCTACTCGTATTAAAGAATATATGCATATAAGTAAGAAAAATGATAAGACAATCATACAATAATTAGACTGATGTTTGTATCCCGAGAGTTGACTATGCATGGCGATCTTGACACATGCCAGATGTTAGACGTACGTTCACACATAATTTATCAATTATTATTATTAAATTTACGTCGTTGGTCCCAGCAAATTGCTATTAATATAATAATTATCAAAGTTGTTAGAAAAAGAAAAAAAAAAAACATAATAGTACTACTATCAAAGTTGTTAATTTCAAATAATGGTTTCTAAAGAACAAAAAAGATAAGTAATTTGTTTCCGCGAACGAGTAAATAGTTTCTTGTTTGTAGGTCTCCAAAAATTTTCATTTATTAGAAGTAATATTATTATAAATTATAAAATTTCATAAAATTTAAGTTATATGCATACGGAGTGTATACGGAGAGGGAGAGTACGTGTGTGTGGCGGACTTGAACAAACATATAGGAGGGCCGAATGTCATGACACCCTATTCAGGACGAACTCAGTACGTATAAAATCTTCGGCTCATTGCCGTTGGAGAGAGAGAGAATAATATTAGAATGATTAGAACTTCGAAATTGACTTCATAAATTCGTGAACATAGTTATTTGTTACTCTCTATTCTAAAATAACGAATTAGTTTATACATACAATGTATATATCATAGTTATCAAAGGTGCTAGGCACACTCAAGGCGCATAGGCCTCACCTGGGGCCTAGGCGCGAGGCGCAAAAAAAGCGAGTGCTTGAGATAAAAAAAAGCGAAAAAAGAAAATAAAGGAAAAATATATTAAAATAGTACTAACTTTCATTTATCTAGTGTCAAAAGTTTTAAAATGTTGATGTATTAGTGTATAGAAGTAGTTTTCTTTATATAAAAGTAGAAATCTGGCTGAATCTAGACATAATAAAACAAATTTGGCTGGAAACTCCTCGAAATTTGGGAATCTAGCTGAAAGCGCCATTTTCTCGACTCAAAGCGCAAGCGCATCACCTTGCCGAAAAAATGGGCCTAGGCGCGAGAGGCGATGGTTTTTAACAACTATGGTGTATATATATATATATATATATATATATATATATATATATATATATATAGATGGAGAGATATTTGCATTGTATTCCATTTTTTCAAAGTTTTTATAACACACTTAATATTATGACAAGGTTAAATAATCTTCTTTTTTTTAAATTTTAGAAATAAAATTATAGTTAAAAAAGTCGAGACTTTCAAAAACGCACTCACTCTTCTCAATATCTCTTATCTTAACATTATGTTCCAGAGTTTCATTAAAGGATGGAAGAGAAAGGATTGGGAAGGAAGTGGGGAAAAAATGTGTTTCAGAGTTTTTTGTAGGAGGGAAAAGGAGAGAATAAGAGGGATAATAAAGAGGATTTTAGTGTGATTTTCAATCTTTCCAATTTGGAAGGAATTGGAGAGAAAGAAAGAGGAGTGAGATCCTTTCTCTTCCATCCTTTAATGAAACTC
The DNA here is from genome assembly GCA_028751855.1 of Ambrosia trifida. Classification (NCBI taxonomy): domain Eukaryota; kingdom Viridiplantae; phylum Streptophyta; class Magnoliopsida; order Asterales; family Asteraceae; genus Ambrosia; species Ambrosia trifida. The sequence goes on from CM054129.1 coordinate 128,464,822, forward strand.
GGGAACACAGTGTAATAGTAGAGTATGTAGACCGACGATCCTGTAGTCATTTGGTTGGTTATTGAAAGAAAAGGCATGCATCTGCTCTCAACGTTGTAGTTGCTCCTTTCAGCTAGTGACAACTTATCTACGGTCTATTGGATGGTGAGTGCAATGCCAGAAATCGAAACACATTAGTTTCGCTCATTCTTGTCCTTCGCTTCAATGCCTTTCTCTCGGTGTCATTAGTACTCCAAATTACTGGACAACAAAGCTTACACTTGTTTTCACGGTTAATCTTTAAAGCAAACACCTTTAGGAGCCTTTACATGTACCAACTTTTGATTTATTCACCGAGTATATTAATATATGTCACCCATTTCTTGCAAGTTTTCTTATCAGTTTGAGTGACAAATTAAATCAACTTGTCAAGTTAATAATATAAAAACATAAACAAGCATTTACTTTTCTAAACATTATTCAATAGACTACTATACCAAACCTAAAATAATCTTTAGTCTCAAATATAGTTTTCAACTATTTGAAAACGTATAAATTGAGTGAAAAACAGTGAAAACCAAACCATCTTATCACAAAGACTTTCCTAAAAATAATTTGGATAACCAAAGAAGAAAAGAGGTAAAGTACACAATCACAACACTCAACTCTTTTAAATATTAAAAAGACTTTTACCCAATTGGGAATTAACACACATATATATACATATATTTAATTTTCACAAATTAATTAATCAAACAATTTGGTTTCTCATTTCCCAACAGTCAAACTCAAGCGACCAGCTGGCAACCCTAGGACGGTGGGCACCGGTGTTCCGATGGACACGTGTCCCTTACAACTGGCATCTTTTAAGGTAACTGTCTTTGTAAGTAAACATGAAAAAGTTAATAGATAGATTTGTCATGCATTCATGTGTATGTGTTTATTGTAAATATCAATCACTATTCGGTCCTTGAACAATATTTTGAATGGCAGAAATTTTAATACGAAACCATCAAGAGCTAGCGAAACACAACAACAAAACATACAGACTTGACACTGAAAGAATGCCCAAGGACAAATCTAATTGTAATTTTTTTTCCTTAGTATTTGACCCACAAGCACGCATAGGTTTTGATCTCTTCTAATATTGCTACCGGATATTGACACATTGTTGTACCACATAGTTGTACTGTTCAACGAGCATTTATTGAATCATTTGTCCTAAATTTATTTTAGGATTTGGTTACTTAGGGGGCGACGGGGCGCCTCATTGAAAAAAATTTCACTTCACTGATTTCTACCGATGTTGCACTGCCACATCATTTCACTAATTCATTTCACTGAAACAAATTTTTGGAAGCAACACTTCACTGATTCTTTACCCAACAATCAATTATTTTTACACATAATAATAATAATAATAATATATATATATATATATATGTATATTCATCAACCTCTGTATCACCATCTCCATCCTCTTCATCACCATATCCATCCTCTCCATCAACAGATTTATCCTCTGTATCACCTCCATCACCGATCGTATCAACGATTCATCCTTTCCATCAACAGATTCATCGGCCGTAACCATCACTTTCGTGTCCTTTGTACACTCTAACCATCACCAACGTATCCTCCATCTCCATACATCACTGATTTATCCCTGTCTGCGTACATCATCTCCATCACTGTTATATTATCTACAATTTTAGTATTGCAATATATGTATGTGTATTAGTGATTTGACATAGAGAAAGAAAAACCAGTGTTACCGTCCGCTAACTAGAACCAGAAAAAGGTTCACGGGACCCCTACCAGAACTACCGGCGACGGTATTAACGTGCAGGTAGTGGGGTACTCGTGACCAAATCTAATGACGTCCCGTCCCCCTTACTTATTAGTTATTACCCTATGTGAGTAATAAATCAGATAAGCTAAACTTGTTGGAAATCAGGCCAAGCATGTCCAATCGATCTAGTAGTATATTTTCTTAGGATGGACGGAGTGGTCCGTAATACATGGCTGTGATGTTGTGATACACCGCCCGGCCACGCATGTATGGACAAAAGGCACGACCATGAAAAAAAATGTGTGTAGGCTGGGTGGTTTGTTTGGGGATGAGGTGTAGTTTAGTGTGGTGTATTGTTGTGATTGGTTGTTTTTATTATGATTGGTGGGGAATGATTTAGTGATGTTAGTAATGACCACCCCATGTATTTAATGATGGATGCAATTAATTGTGAAAAAATGAGGTGATATAAAGTGATTAGATATAATAAAATGGTTTTAGTAATGGTGTGATGACTAGCTCATCCCTCCTTATTGTTTTAGATCTTTAATGACTACCATGTCTACCAACCCCGTTAGTACTCACTAGTGGGTTTACCCGCGCGTTGCAGCGGGATCCATAAATGGGTTGCAATACAACATTATGATACTTAGGTTTTTTTCCGCAAGTTACGCAAAAAGAATAGAAATGTGCACACTATGTTTTAACAAGTATTCGTAGAAATAAAAGAAAAGAAATGTGCACCGCCACTTACAAACTGATTGTAGTTCACCACAAAAACCATGTACTAATTATTGAACAAATCTTAATAAACCAAAGGTATTTTACTGTAACAGACCAATATGAACGAACATAAACATCACTCTTGTGTAAGTTGTCCAGTCATTGCATATCTACATAACCGTGCCATTGAAGACACATTGCTAAATGATAAAGTTCATTTACATGACAAAAGCATGTAGTAATAATATGATAGTGTATACACTATCATATGAAGGTCATTGTTCATTTAGAAATTAAAAGTTGTGATTTGTAAGTTTGTAATAGACTTGCCCAACCTGACCCAAAAGCTAAAAAAATGCCCAATGTAGCCAGTGAGCCGAACCATCCCGTCCACTTTGCCGCTGGGTAGACGCATATATATGAAAAAGGTTTATAATATAAGTATTATTATGGTAAAGTTTTAAAATTCATACAAGTTTAGCTAAGATAAAATTATTTATTGTGATAACATAAATTATTGTCTTTCATCGCCATTATATGAAATTTGTTCAAAAATATTGTTATCCCGTGTGATTATTTAGTTTGGGTGAGTTCCATTTACATATAAAAGCTAATTATATTCTATAGGCATTTAGGGAAGAAAAGTGGTAAAATTTAGAAAATTGTAAAGAAACCCTTGATATGTCATCTTAACTTTGGACAATTTGAACATATTTGTCCATGCTTCCTCCTTTATAATGTAGTATAGATTAAATGCTATTATATGATCTTACTAAATACTTTTTAAGTTTTAACAGTATATAATGTACCCTTTTAATAGTTTATGTTTTGAGAAAGTATTGGGTACAGAGTTTCTTAACATAAAAAGTGTAAGAAGCCTCTAGAACTTGTCACGTGTCAATTTAACCTAACCATGATTAAACTATCACACACTCTCCCACTTTCACAATTATCACTACACCTACCCACTTTCACAAACCCATCCTCCTTTGAAACAAACCGATCGAGATCTGACCATCACCACCACCACGACCACCACCACCACCATCATCATCATTCACTAACACTCCAAAACGTCGACGTCATCCCAATACAAGCTATAACCGTCAAGAAGATCATCATTATCATCATTGTTAAATCCCTTCCAGTATTTGTTGGAATCGTTACATCAAAAGCCAGTGTGCTTCCAGTCGCCATGATCACCAAACTAAATTGTGTAAATTAAAGAGTTTTCAAACCAAAGAACTTAAAATACATAATGGTTATCAAAAGATTTTGAACAATTAACCCAAGAAGAAAGTTGCCCCACCCGGCCTTGTGGTATGGTGGTAAAGGTGTTGGTATTTTAAAGAAGAAATTGAGAGTTCAAGCCTTATAAGATGCAAAAATTGGTGTATTCTAAGGGGAGAAAATTTAACCGTTCAAAAAAAAAAAAACTTAGGATTCGCTTGTTAGTAAGTGGCATGATCTCTTCACCAAGTGTATCCGATGGAACGACCTCTATGAAGCCACGATTGAGCAACACCCTAATCTTCAAGAAGACATTGCAATCCTAGCCACGCGCCGTGACTATTTCCATGCACACGGGAGTAACTTCAACCATGTTGCGACATGGCGATTGTTGCGTGATATGTTTAATGTTTAATGTTGTTTATTGTTTAATATTTAGTTGTTTAATGTTTAATGAAAGTAACCATTGAAAGAAAAAAAATTAAAGTTAAAAATTAACAATCAAAATACAAACATAATTAACCTAATAAAAACATTAATTAAACATAAACATAAACCTAATTAAAATACTACTTAAACATAGCTAAAAAAGAAAGAATACTCAATTGACTCGGGCGAAGAAACGTCACGATCACTATCACGCCCGTCCAACCTCTCGTATTGATATCCCTCACTTTGGGGTGTCGGGCAATACATTTCTTCATCCGAATAATTTACGTATTCGGCCCTGGGATCAGTTTCATAACCCTCGTCCGGGGGGTTTTGTACCGTAACCGGTGGGTTTCGCACTATAGGAGGATTGACACGCTCTGGCACTCTTACAACATCTCCAGCTCGTATTACTCCTAGTTGTAGTAGAGACATTATGTAATCATACGCGTAAATCAATTCTTCCGTGAACAAATCATCAGGATCTTGTGGCTCGTAATATTCAAATGTTGGGGGAGGTTGTGTAGTCGGTGGGTGTGTAGTTGATTGATGTGTTGTTGGTGTGTGTGTGTGTGTAGTTGGTTGGTGTGTTGTTGGTTGATGTGTTGCGGGGCGAGATGATCGTCGTCGACGATACGTATTCGGAAACATATTGCCACCATCCATATTCAAAGATGTAGTTGTGTAAAATTGTATGTGTAGATATTGTTAATATACGGTAAAATATAAAAAACGGTCAAAAAAATAAAAATCAGTCAAAGAAAAAAAAACGTTGGTAAATAATTATTGGTAAAAAAAAATATGACCGTTTCCTTTGTACCAGCCCGTTAGATAGAACCAGAAATTGGTTCACGAGACCCCTACCAGCACGGGTGGCGGCGGTGTTCCTGGTAGGAGGTACACGTGCCCAATTCTAACGGCGCCCCGTCCCCCTTAAGAAGAAAGCTTGACAAGAATGTTTAAAGACTATAATGAAAGATATCAGCCTTATGGTTGTGGAGACACCAAACCCTCCGTCTCTCCCCCCCCCCCCCCCCTCTCTCTTTTCCGTCCCTGTTCCAAACAACCCCCCTCCCCCTCCCATGTCTCTATAGAGATATAGGACGACCAATAAAATTGAATATGCAAATAATATTTAATGCATGGACCAATTAGATGGCTTGTTCTTTTATGTCTCGGATGGAACACACCGCCTTCTTTTTGTGTCTCCATTCATAATATTTGGCCTCACCTAACTTTTTTTTTTCTGGGTGGAGGTTGTCCTCCCGTTTCCACACTGAGCGGCCTCATAAATAAGGGGCTACTTTTTTGCAGTTTAATCAAAATGTTGTCGATGAAGCCTAGCTTAATTGGTGAAAATTGGGGAAGCTAGAGTGGAGGTCATGTGGAAGTTGAGGGTTCGATTCTTGTCGGAGCCATATTTACCACATGTGGGTGTTTCACCTGGGGAGATCTCCAATCCAGGTGAAATGGGTAATCAGTACAGACTGGGCCAGGGTGTTAACCGGAGCTCTACCGGTTGCATTACTTGCGGTTAAAAAAAATAAATCAAAATGCTAAGATACAACCTATAATAAACACGTGTCGTCCTCGTGATGGTGAATACAGTTGTGTCATGTGTGGGCTTTGAAAACATGTGAAAATCTAAGCTTTTCCTTAATTACCACAACTGCCACGTGGCAACAGACACGTGGCCTAAATAATTGACCTTGTGGACCCTTTGCATACGGACGTTTGTTGTTTTGGAGTTATTGCAGGTGGACCCCTTCGACTTTTGGATTGTGATATTGTTTTATACACAATATCAAACCTTCTAGAAAACCGTTGTCCAATTTTCCTCATAAACATATCAAGACAATAATCCATCTACGGTGGAGTGGCTTTTGTTTCACCTATGTGATTAAAGGTTCAATCCCTACTTCCATCATTTATGGTTTGGTATTCGGGTGAAGATCGAATACGGATGGCGCCGGTTCGAATCTGACGGGTGGCGAGGTTTTACCGAGTTCTATAACACTGTCGTGCCTTCGGGCGGGTGGGGCTCGGGTTTCCGCGCATCGAGAAAAGACGGAGGCTGCTGGAGGTCGAGTAGTCGATTCTTGGACACGGCGCCCCGCAAGGGTAGTTGCCACACAGTTGTTCGCCGATAAAAAAAACATATCAAGACAATAGCAATGTTCAATATGTTGCATCATTAAAACTATAAAGAAAATAGGTACCGATACCAATCTAAGTATCACTTCGAAAAAATAATATAATATACTGCAAGACTTGCAAATAACCGAATGGATTAGAGCACACCTTAGTTTGAAGTTGTCAGGAGCGCAGCATAGTGGAGGCCGGGGGTGCCTCAGCCCTCGTCGTTTTTTGACGCAGTGGGAGAATTTTACGATTTTTGTAGGTAATTTTTATATGAATTGAGTTCGGCCTCCGCCGATTTAATATTTCCGACCCCTTCCAATTGGAAAAAAAAATTAGTCTGGCCTCGCCAATTAAATCTCCAAGCTTCGCCACTGGAAGTTGTCTTCACTTGTCGAACGCTAGCCCCCATCAAAACCATCTTCAAAGAGCTGACCGGGAATTTTATCAAAGAATCACCTAACCATTTGCAAGAGTCTTCACAAATCACAATATGCGAAATTGTATCTTTAAACGTCATTGATTAGATAAATTGACTCCATAGACAGAATGCCTCTTATCGACATTCTTTTACCAATCCTAATATGACATTTGCACACCTGAGTCTCACAAATAATTTTCTAATATCTTGTCAAAGTAATTTTATTTATATTCCTCGATTTTTGTGATCAAAGAATTCAATAGATATATCAATCGCCATTGGGGTTGATGGCCCAATGGTAGAAGCAAAGCTTCTAGGAACACTTAAAGGAGAGGTCATGGGTTCAAGTCTCACAAGGAGTAGAAATTTGCCGTTAAAAAAAAGGTATATCAATCATGACATTAATTTATTCAAGTCGTAAGAAAAGAAATTATACACAGACGTACTTAATCGTAAAGGGGACTCGAATATGAATCAAGGGTTAGGATCAAATACACAGTGAAAGAAAAATAGGAAGTCGTAGGAAGAGTATCAAACGGACTCAGATTGAACTCATTCAAGCGATATTGGAACCGTCTCATCGAACCCTACAATGTAGGGGCATCGGATCGGATAACGGGTTATTCGGATTTTGAAATTTTAGGAGCCTATCCGAATCCGATCCGATCCGAATAATCCAAATTAAACCAAACAACAATTTTTCAATTTTTTTTTATTTTTTCTAATTTATGGTTCCTAACATTTTATTAATTTGAATTCAATAAACATACAAAAGCGAAAATAAAGATTAGTCTTAAACACAAATACAAAGTTCAAACTTCAAATTATAGTCTTCAAAACGTAAATTTAAACACAAAATCAAACTTTAAAACGTAGTATTGAACATAAAATCAAGCATCACGAAACGTGACACTAACTAGTCCATACGGATGGACGATGTTGAAGAATTATGGTTTAGTATTGGCCTCATGCTTCATGGGTTGAACTAAGTTTCAAACAATTGGTCATTCCCTTACTAAAACTCAATTGAAGCTTATTTGGGTTATTCGGTTATCCGAATAAACCAAATAATTTAATTGTGAAATCCAAATCCGATCCGAAAACCGAATAAGTAATTCGGATTCGGATAGGATCCATCCGAATATCCAAATAAGAATTCGGATCGGTTTTTACCGGATCGGATTTCGGATTTTTTGAATACCCCTACTACGATGTTAGTTTTTAGGTCTTCTTTTTTTTAGAATATACGTTATATCATTGTGTCTTTTATGTAGCATTGTATCTTTTTCTTATTTTCATCATTTTGTCATTTTTTAAATTTATTATGTTTTTTTTTCTTTATCATTGTGTTATATTTTTCGGCATTTTTTTATAGACAAAAGATCAAATACAAACAAAATTATCGTGCGAACATACGAACTGAAGGAAACAAAAAAAAAGTGGCGGTGGCATTTTCGTAAATAATGACCACCACTCTTTGTTTGTATAATTACTCTAGTGTATATATTTACTCTAGAGTAAAAAAGTGGCGGTGACATTTTCGTAAATAATGACCACCACTCTTGTTGTATAATTACTCTAGTGTATATAATTACTCTAGAGTAATTACCCTAGAGTAATTTTATAATTACTCTAGTTATATAATTACGCTAGAGTAATTACGCTAGTTATATAACTAGAGTAATTATATAATTACTCTAGTTATATAAAGTTTCCAATATTTACAGAAATGCCACCGCGTGTTTTTTACTTCAGTTCGTACTGTTCGTACGATAAAGCTATTTGTATGTGAACTTTACTCTTTTTTTATATTTTATGACTCATTGTGTCATATTTCATGATCTATTGTGTTTTTTTGTATCTTTTTCACACTTCTTATTTTTGCTACACTATCTTGAATAATTTAACCGTATGAATTAATGATGCATCGACGATAGAATGACATCTTCAAATATATATCGAACACTTTGTTTAGTGACTATTTCTTTCAAAGTTGACTAATATGGAGTAAAATGTTATATATTATTTGACCACCTCTACCGCTATTCTATATGTTTTTTAACTCAACTTTTGTCAAAATTTGCATACTAACGTACGCCATGCATCACGTCCACGTCACAGCTACCTTCTCTAAGTAAAACTCATTATTGTTACAAAAAAAGTGATTTCTTCTTGCCTCCTAAAATACCAAATAAAAAGACACGATACCTTTTAGTTATTTGATAGGTAATTTAATAAGAAAATATGCTGACAGTAGTAAATTTAGTCACAAGGCCTTTTATCATGAACTTGTTGGTGTAAACTTAAAATTTGTCTTTTTTGCTACATTTTATTGTTCTAATTTAAGCGTGTAAAAAATTCTATCATTATTATAAAAATTATGTTTATAAGTTATTAAGTATTTTTGGGTTTTGAAAGGAAAATAATATTTAACATTCATATTTTATCTATATACTTCTCCACTAAATACTAAGGGTGTTCAAAGTCAGATTATTCGATTTTCGGATCAGATAATCCGAAATTTCGAATATCCAATATTAAGATCCGGATAATCCAACGGGTAATCCGAAACTTAAAAAAAATCACTTTCTCTTATGCTAAAGTCTTAAACCAAACCTGCTTAAAACAAACATTCAATATATATATAAAATATTTCAGATTTAAGAAAGGGGTATTATGTTAGTTTAAGGTTTCGGTTAATTTAAAATGGATTAAATATACAGTATATATATGTAAATAATATTGAATATATAATGTAGATATTTTTTAATATTTCGGATTCGGATAATCTGATTATCCGAATTTTTTTAAAAATAGGATCCAAATCCGAATCCGAAATTTTGGATTATCCAATTTTCGGATATCCGAAAATCGGATAATCCAAAATTTCGGATAATACGGATATGGACTTTCGGATATTTCAAATTCGAATTTAGATTCAGATTTTTTTTAACACCCCTACAAAATACCATGACCCTTCAAGCATTTGGCAATTGGCATGCATTTAATTAGTTTTACCAACTATGTATCTTAGTCAAACAAGTTGGGGCATTTGTTTTGGACGAGAAGATCATCCAGAGTACGGGTCAAACTTTTGAGACACAATGATGGTTAAAGTTTGTCGTGGACAAAAGTATCTAAATGGTTAGATTACTAGTCTAAAAGCCGCCCCCACCATTTTGTAGTGAACCATTGTAGTGAAGTGGTATGAAAAATGAGGGTTAGAGCTTGAAGCAGAAAGGTCTTAAGTTCGAATCTGATCCTACCCGGGTTTTACCATAGCGGGCCTTCTGCGGGCGGTTTTACCCGGTTCGGAAACTTGTAGGCTTAGTCTACCCAACGCTATTGGTAAACACAAGCGTATAGGAAGCTTTCACCCAAAGGGCGAGCGTCCCCAGATAGTAGGGATTAGTTACGTTAGTCGTTAAAAAAACTAGTCTAAAAGCCAAATAACTAATACAGGGTTAGGATCAAATACACAGTTAAAGAAAAATAGGAAGTCGTATACGGACTCCGATTGAACTCATTCAAGCGGCATTGAAACCGTCTCATCGAATTCTACGATGTTAGTTTTTAGGATTTTGCTTTTTGGATTTTTAACTTGTAGTTTGTAGAATTTACGTTATATCATTGTGTTTTTTTCTTATTTCATCATTGTGTCATTTTTGCGATTTATTGTGTCTTTTTTTCTTCAACAATGGGTTATATTTTTCGACATTGTGTTATATTTTGTGGCTCATTGTGTCATATTTCGTTATCTATTGTGTTTTTTATATCCTTATCACCCTTCTCATTTTTGTTACTCTGTGTAGGATAACCTGACCCAACTAATGCATGCCGTTAAAAAAACATACGTATAAGTGTATATCATTTAGATAAGGCGGTTTTTGAATTATTCGATTTTCGGATATCCGAAAATTGATCAATTTTATTAGATAACTCCTCTTATCTAATAAGGCGGTTTTTGAAGGGGGTCGCCTAAGGTTAGCGAAGTTGTGGCGATTATTAAGTCGTTAACTTTTCTTTGGATTTTGTATAGGTTGAAGCAGTAGCGGATTTAGACCAAAAGTTCAGGAGTAACGTTATTTTTTTTAACCGTACTTTCATAAAATGAAAACAAAACAAGAATAAAAACACCATAATAAATAAATTTAAACACATAGCTAATACATTTCTCCTCTTAGGTTTTTGAAAGTGAGTTATTATATCATCAACTTTTACTTTATCAAAAATTTCTCTTTGGATCACATAAATTAGAGCATTGTGAAAAAATCTCTTCCACCTTGATTACCAACATTTTCATTAAACAAGTAACACGACAAGGAATATGTTTTTTTTCTTATTTAATACTACACTTTAACCAATCATATCTACCAAAGCATTGTTCAAAAGTCGCACTGTCACAGGGCAAAGAAGGCGGAGACGCGAGCACCACGTAGGGAGGCGAAGGTGGGTGGACGCCCGGCGGCGGTTGCAACTGCAGGAAGGGTCGCCTAGTGCTTCTTGTCAACTGTTTTGTTCAACGTTACTTCTTTTCGGTTGTTTTTTTCTTGGGTGCAAACGAGCCGAGCATTACTTATCGAGCTCGGCCGGCTCACAAGCCCAAACAAGCCCACTATTTATATAAATTTTAATTAATATATTAAACATATATTTACATAATAATAATTAATATTTGTAAAATTATGAGAAATAACTAAATTATATATAAAATAATAATTTTAATAATACCATTTACTAATAAAGAATAAATAAGCCGAGCTCATGCTTGAAAAAGCTAGCTACGAGTCGAGTTCAAGCTTTAACAACAAAGCTCGAATCTAGCCGTTATCAAGCTTTCATAAATTAAGAGAGCTCGAGCTCGGTTCGGATTGTTTACACCTCTAGTTTTTTCCAATTCAAAGTTAAACAAACTAATTGGGCTTAGATCTTATGGGCTTCAATCTTATAAATAATAGATGAAATGGGTCAATAGGTAATGATTTATGGGTTTTTATCTTTTTTTGAGGCTAATAATAAAAATTTCAGGATGTTTTGAGTTTTAAAAGAAATTGAGGGGTAACATTATATAAATTAAGGGGTAACGTAACATAAAAAATATAAAAAAAGAAATAAAAATGGCACTACGCCAGAAAAGTTGAGGGGTAGCAGGCGATACCCCTCCACATACTATATGTCCGCCACTGGGTCGAAGCATTGGAATATTGAATGGAAAGATTGGGCGATGTATCTATTGTATCATTTGTAATGTTTCTTGGCGGTCCTTATTTTGAGGACGCGCTTTTCTAATGAAGTTTGCTGTTTAAAAAAAAAACTCCACTTATCTAATAAAATATTTCCTTGTTAAAAAAAAAAAAAAAAAAAAAAAAAAAAAAAAGATAACTAATTTTCAAATAGACAACTTCGAAAACCGAATGAAAACTTATACATTTTCCTTTAAATATGATTCAAATATGAAATTGTCTACCTAACAATAATATATATCTTTCTAACTCCATTTATATATCTCAAGCACTACTGACATGTAAACTATGTAGTTCTCATAATTCTTTACGTAGTATTCTTTTTATACATGTTCCTTTCACGTAAATGACAATAAAGATTTTAACATGTAGCCTCAAATTTTTCAATCAAAATTTTCATATATATAAAAAGATAATGATATCAATTATTGAGATAAGAATACATCTAGAAATTGAATACAAACTCATGCATAAGGATAATTAATGGCGGATGTTTTGACCAGTCGCCGACCACCGTATGCCGTGGCAGAATGCGACAGCTACAGCTTACAACACACACTAAAATCGCTTTCCTCGTCGCCGACTGCCCAACGAAAATGGTGGCCGTAAAAGTTGGTTTATGTCATTTCTTTGCATTTATATACATATTATTATAACAATAATATATATTAATACAATAATTTTTTGATAAGTTTCAAAAGTCATTTTTTAAATTTTTATTCGTTACTTGTTGGTTTTTTATTTTGTTTTACACGTTGACTATATCTTTATTCAGCATAATTTTAAATGAATATTGTGGGGATGCTGTACTTATTTTAAATGATGAATTTAAAAGTCTTGAATTTAAATATATACCGTCTATTGAATTAATTGTCGGTTTATATACCGTCTATTGAATTAATTGTCGGCATGTATTAATGTACTTGCGACATATGAAGTACACATTACACAATATATGTTTGTGAAGTTTATCTACAAAATGAAAATACCATTTAATGATTTTAAACCGTTTATTACTTTTTGCTTTCAAAATGATTATGGTGATTTTAAAATGTTGGAAAAAAGGTCGTTAGATAAGAATTTGATAAAATTTAAATAGTTAATCCTAAAAGTTGTATAAGTTTAAAGTTGAACTCATGAATGCTAAAGAAGTATGTCATGCTTTAAAGATTCGATTTCTTATAATTGATAAAGTGGGAAGAACAAGAAAAGGTAGGTAGCTTAAGAACCCGCTAATAAAGAAAGATTGGATGAAATTGTTGAGAAAGAAAGATTGGATGCGGTTGTTTAAGAAGAACGTGGAGAATGAAGTTGTATTTGAGACGAATGTGGAAGGGTTGAACGATGAGCGTGAAGAACCAGTTTGTAACATCCGTGATTTCACCCATAATTCAATTATAACTTTAGTGACCTAAAGTGACCGTAATCTAAAATAAAATTTGCATAAACCGAAATTTAGCATATGGTTTGGGGTAAGTTTGAAATATTCGAAAAAAAAAATCAAAACTCTTGAATAATAAATACATTTTTTTATGTCGGAATCCTAAACGAATCTAACATGTTATAAGCCGATCAATTTCTGGCAGCACGGTCTAAATATTTATTCTCATGTACCAAATTTTAATATGCAAAGCATGATTATACAAAATGAGTAAAAAAAAAAAAAAACTAATTAACCACATTTCAAACAAAGTCTCGTTGACTTTGATAATACTAATAAAATAGTAATACATACATGCATATTGATAAGATCCGATTATTGTTGGCTTAGCACTATTCTCTCCTTATTACTCTTAACTAATTACACCAATTATAAATATGGACATATTGCAGAATTTATGAATAATAAACTATTCCCTAATACAAAGCCACAAATCCTTGCACAAATATATGCCAAAATTTTCGGTTGCTATTATTATGATATATAAATATTTTAATATAATACCCATTCATGTGGAAGAAGTTCATCTTCAACCTCATCACCTCCATGAAATTATGGCGCAAATCAAGGGATTTCTATGTAAACCAAACCGACACCTTAATCCTATAAATGATCGACCTTCCTACTCATTGCAATCAACAACCCATCGACCACCTCCCTCGGTTCCTCTCCGTTTTCTGATCACCGGGTTCCGGTGAACAACCCACCACTCTTGTACCACCAAGCAACCGCTGCACAGTTCCACTACGTTGCCGATAACCTCCGCAACTGTAAGTGCTGTTGCGTAGTCGTCGCATCAAGTCTTCCGGTCAAATCGTCGACACCAATTTAGGTACACGCATAATTCATTGGTACATGTCGATTTCTTTCCAGAACATCATCAAAACTAATACTAATGTGAGTATTTCCTATCCGCTTTTTGCTTTTATTCATTTTTGGGGTGTTACATGTACACTTATACAAATTACAAATACAAGTTCACATTTTTTTTACAATACAATTCTAGTACTATGTGCATTTGCTTACAAACGTGCTTTATGCTTAGACATTACATGTAGAATACATTTGTACTTAGTGAAATCATTAACATTGTACAAGCCGACCTTAACATTGGATAGCGCTATTGGATTGACAACCCACCTAGGTTGATTCTCCCCCTTTTTCATCGGAGAATCCATGGTCATTGTTAAGTTATTATCCATTTATTGGATAAGTACACCGCCGTTCATTTAGTACATTATACAGTCACATGATTGATTTCGCTCATTTGTATGATACATAGTTTACATAATTGCACTGTAGCTTTGCACTTGAATTGTATACCATTTTTCCAACTTACTATATTTATTAAAAACTAGGAATGCTCACCAACATTTCATATGTTGACAAAACTTATTTTGTACATGTTTCAGGTGCAGTTTGATTTTAGTACTATAGCATTGGATTTTTAGTGCTTGCTTTTAATAAGTTATTTCAAATTTCATGTTTCGTTCAGACTTTTGTATTTTTCCCATTTCATCTATGTAAGACAATTTAAATTATTCAATAATACATTTACATTTTAGTACCATGTGCTTTTGAACAATCGTCACTACGTGACACCTCGATGATTCCGCCATCGGTTGGGGTGTTACACAGTTAAACAGGTTTGTTACTAACAACTAAAAAGAAAGGGCATCTATGAACCAATGATTGAAATTGAAGAGTTGAGAACGTTATTGGGTATTCAAGACCTTGGTGGTTCAAAGCCAAGAAAATTTGATCTAGTTGTGTTTTAGGACTAAAGGGAAATGTCGAAAGTTAATCCTAAAATTCGTATAAGTTTACAGTTGAATGAGTGATATGAAAAAAGTTTAACTAATTAGTATCAATTAATTAGTATGAATTCTTAAATTTATCTAGTTAAATTTAATTACTAGAGATAATGATGTGAGGTTAGTATTAGATTATAATTGGTAGTAGTATTTGAGCCGAGTTTTTTTTTTTTTTTTTGGGACGGCAAAAATCTTTTATTCCCCAAATGTTAATTACATTGTAAAAGCAAAACACTAACACAATGTAAAAAACCCGAAAACACCCCGTATATACTACTATTACAATAAAAAAAATATTTTTCACCCACTCCGTATTGCTTACCATCCCCTATACTTGTACCCAGATACCCCCATGAAGAGCATTCCTTCGAAAGTATCACCAATAGAATTAGTATAGTTAATTGAGTATAAATAGAGGCGTAGGTTAATAGTTTTTGTCCCTTTTCCATTTGTTTGGTCCCTATACAATATTTAAAAAAAAAATGGAAGGAATATACGGGGGAATGATCATTTAAAATTTCTTCCTTATTGCCAAAACCCACAAAACTCTATCTAACCTATAATTTTTTCTTGGGTTTACTTATTAAGGTTTAGGCTTTATTTCTTAAAGTTTAGGGTCATGTTTAGTTTTTAGGGTTTATGGTTAGCTTTGTTTAGGGTTTAGTAATGGTTAAATGAAGTTTTCTTGGGATCCTTGCTCGGGAAAGCAAATAAGTCGCCATAGTGTAATGGTAAACAACTAAACATTTCGGCTTAGGATGACCCGAGTTTGATCTATGACATTATACTCATTTGAGATAAAGTTGTAACTGTAAGACGATAAACTTGCTATTTCCTCAGTTTCTCCTACTTGTATATATTTGTATTCAACTTACACTTAACTTTTAATACATCACACATACTTGTAATCATTTCGTTTATCTAAGTTTTGTTCGTAAGATCACCAATTATTTAAATTATACAAACTTAACCAACTTTTCACTTTTTTTATACGCAAACTGTCTGTCTTGGGTTCTTTTTCTTCAATTCATGTGTATTTTTGTGCACACTTCATTTGCACGTGTATGCTTTATTTTTTAAATTTTGATTCAGTTTTAGACATTTTAATACATTCATCATAACATAAAATGAATACACAAACTTGTGTGCTAATTTTATGGCTCTAAATTATAATATAGAATTGGTGTAATTTTGGCTTTAGCTTCTTGCTAAGCTGTCCTTCATTAGTATAATGAAGTTTTGCCTTCCAAAAAATATTATAATCCAGAACCTAAATTTATTATTTATACAGGGTCCAAAACGGCTAACCTATTGCGTAGGTTAATTTTTATAAGATTAAGGGGTGTGGGTCGGCAAAGTCCATCGGGGAGCTGATGTGGAAGGGATTGCCGACGGTGTACACCCCCCCCCCCCCCCCCCCGTCCTTTGTTCAGTGCCCACGGCATATATCTCCCGAGCTCACCGATTATATATTATATTGTTTTGTTTTTGTCTTTTCCCAAAGTGGGTGAACTGAGCAGCCAGGTTTCCACACTAATATTATTAAATTTTGTCCTTTTCCCCTTTAAAGATAATAAAAAAAAGGGGGGGGGGGGGGGGGGGGGGGGAAGGAGGGAAAACCATTTCCCTTGTTTGGAGGAGGGGAATGGGGGAAATAATGTGCTACCGACGTGGACAAGGGGAAGGGAAGGGGAAAGGGTGACCACACCCCATAGCCTAATTGAAGATTTAAAAGGTATAAATCATGGGCTTTTGAGGAGTTCCCATTTTCGATAATGGATCAATTGGCTTGTGTGACATTACTAGATATGCACAAAACTGGTTTTCTTATAATCCGGAACTGGTTTCGGTTTTGTCAACACTTGAGTAGGGTACGAACCGGTTTGGGTACATTTGGGTTTTGACCAATTTTTCCAGGTTTTTTTCTTCGGGATTTGGCCGTGTAAAGGTAGAACCGGTTCCATGCCGGTTTCATTTTCTTATCCCGGGTATGGAACCGACATATACATGTGAGGAGGATAGGAACCGATTTTGGGTCAGTGATTCCAAAACTGGGTCTTTTTTTATATCCCTACTCATGATTCATCATTTGTGAATTTAGATCATATGGTTTCTATCATTGCACGCTCACTTAACTAGGTTAACTACCAACTACCCAATCTATGGGCTATCTAAAGTTTAAAGTAACTCAATTGTCAGAACTTTTTTTCAGTTAAACTTCATCCAGGGCATCATTTTTACTACGATGTGGTGTATTTGGAATGAACGAAATGCTAGAATTTTCAACGGTAAAGCCGAAGAGCAATCGAGGTTGTAGAAACAGTAAAATCGTGCTCGTTCTTTTGGATTCGTCATAGGTCTAGATTGAAGTCTGTTGACTGGACTGTTTGGTGTAAATATCCTTTAAATTTGATGTAAACTTTGCTTGCTCAGGGGTCCTTATTTGAGGTCCCGCTAGTGACGCTTTTGGTTGAATGATGTTTGTTTAAAAAAAAAAAAAAAAAAAAAACCGACCTCGTACCCATTCCAAAACGGTCGAAATGTCGAATCCTCTTTTTCTCTGAATCAATCCGCCATTAATGCAATAAAAATAATAACTTTTTATATCAATCAACAACGAAACTTAAATCAAATTTGTGTTTCAGATGATCAACAGCAGTCCAATTCACGTTCACGTTTCTACAAAATGCTCACAATATACCTCCTGCGTAAATTAGCATCAACCCGTAATCAAACGCCTCCTTATTATCACTATGTCAAGGTTCTGTTTTGTTTTACGTTATAATTTTCTCAATTAATGCTTCCAATTTGTTAGGTTTCTCACATTATGATTTGCCGTGTTAATTAATTTTATGAATAAATCTTTTAATGACTGTTATTACTGAACGGCAAACAAATCAAACCCAAGCACCCTTTCGACAAATTCAAATACTCCGAGTGTACTCGGGTTGTCAAACACCAATTCCGGGGAAAACCCGGTAGCCCACCCGCCCATAGGCATGACGATGAAATTACTGGTAAAACCTGTCTGGCTCAAGAATCAAACCCAAGATGCCCCGGGTCTTCTATCATTGCCCACCTTAGGGTTTCATTTTATGCTTTTTTTTGTTGTGAATATTTTTTTTAAAGACTAACAAAAGCCCAATGGCAAAAGGCCAACTGCACTTGTGACACGGCCCACCACCGTTCCTGGGAGCAGTTTTGCACTAGGCAAGACTCGAATCATAACATCCACATTGGAAGGTCATGGGGCTGCCAATGCACAAGAAGGCATAGTAGTAAAAATCGTGCCTAGAGTTGGGGTTCAGCGAGTAAATTTCATCTAATCGGCCAATTAATCGTTAGGCAGTCAATGGTGGTCAAATCCAGTCCTGCTCGGCCAAAATTCGGTGGCCATCGAGCAATTCCGGCCAAAACTTGTAAATTCTGATGTTTTATCATATCTACTTATAGTTATGTGTCAAGGAAGGGGTTAAAAATGCCACTTAACAAAATTACATATAAAAACGTATGTATATTTATATAAAACTGAAAATTAAATATAAAATCCAAATACGATTAATCCCTACTAATCCTGATTAATCCCTAGTTGGTCCTCACTGGCCGACTGGCGCCTAGCGATTCTTACAACACTGCCAGAAGCCAAAATCAAAGTTTCTGACATTATTACTACGAGTTCAAACGCGCCTTATGTATTAGAATGGGGGCTGTTATACAGACACCATCATACGTGTTGTATGGGTCACACTGGCCGTATGCATCATGTCACTGTCACATCAGTCATCTTTGTGTCGGTCCGTACACTTCATACAGGCTGGATAATCATTTTAGCCCTCTCATATGATGCGTACACTCTATTTTCGCTTCGTATTATGGTCAGTAGTGTCTCTGAATGGCGTGTCAGTGGTGTTTCTTTAGCTCTGGCCATTAGATTGAGCAATCTGAATGGCTTTTGATAATGTAACTTGTAAAGCATTCACTAATGTTTAAGCTTAGGTAAAGCTGACCTTTTTCTATATCATAACAGGATCCTGGTGGTCAGGAGTACTAAAAGAATTGCGCAGTCGATTAGAACAAACAATCGTAGAAT
Source organism: Ambrosia trifida (assembly GCA_028751855.1). Lineage (NCBI taxonomy): Eukaryota > Viridiplantae > Streptophyta > Magnoliopsida > Asterales > Asteraceae > Ambrosia > Ambrosia trifida. The sequence continues at coordinate 128,484,123 of CM054129.1, forward strand.
TCAATCAGAAGACAGGAAACATGGGCATCATGCTCAAATTGCTTGGAAAACAATTTCACAGAGTTATTCTCACAATGGGAAATCTTTCTGTTCCATAAGTCGGATTTCTCAAGCGTTTAGTTTGGCGATAATCCGCTCATACGTAGTTATTCCTGGTATTTATGCATTTGTGTCTGGGAATACAGTCTTTGCACAAACAGGAAAGAATCTTGAATATTTTCAGCCAAGAAACAGTCTTTATGCGCATGCAGAAGACAGCCACGCGTTCTTGATTTCGTCAATCATTTCAATATTTGAAGGTGTAATATTATTAATCAGAGCTATATATTTGGCGATTTTATTCTCGCCAACTATAGCAACGGCTCCATTTGCAGAATATTTTGGTAACTCGTCGAGAAAAAACTGGCTGCACCTTGTACGACGTACATTAGAAATAGCGGGTCCTGCTTTTATAAAATGGGGTCAATGGGCAGCAACAAGACCCGATCTTTTTCCTCGTGACTTATGCGCTGAACTTTCTAAGCTTCACACCAAAGCCCCTGAACATAGCTTTTCTTACACGAAAAAGACGGTTGAGAAGGCGTTTGGTCGTAAAATTTCTGAAATTTTTGATGATTTTGAGGAGGTTCCAGTAGCATCCGGAAGTATTGCGCAAATTCATCGAGCTGTTTTGAGGTATACATACCGTGGTAAGCAGATTAAGCCGTTAGTAGTGGCTGTGAAAGTTAGACATCCGGGAGTAGGTGAATCGATTAAGAGAGATTTCGAGATTATTAATGTAGTGGCAAAGATTTCAAGATTCATCCCCACTTTAAAATGGTTGAGACTGGATGAAAGCGTACAACAATTTGCGGTTTTTATGATGTCTCAAGTGGATCTTGCTCGTGAAGCTGCTCACTTAAGTCGGTTTATTTACAATTTTAGAAGATGGCGAGATGTTTCCTTCCCGAAACCAGTATATCCACTTGTACATCCTGCAGTTTTGGTCGAAACTTTTGAGCAAGGAGAAAGCGTTGCGTATTATGTTGATGAACTCGAAGGAAATGAACGGCTGAAGAGTTCTCTTGCACATATCGGGACTCATGCGCTTTTAAAGATGCTTTTGGTAACGTTTTTACCTCTAATGCTTCGACTTCTTGTTTACTTGGTTATGAAGTTAAGCAGGGGCGGATACAGGGGGTTTTAGGGGGTTCCCAGGAACCCCCTTGGTTTGGGAAAAATTGAAAAATTTAGTGGAAAATTTTGAAAAATTAGTGAAAATCAGTGAAAATAAGTGAATATCTACGAAAGGAACCCCCTGGAAATCCGTCTTGGATACGCCACTGAAGTTAAGCCTATGAATTGGTCAATTTGGTTTATGTTTTCTCTCGTCTTAGGTTGATAACTTCATTCATGCCGACATGCATCCTGGAAACATCCTTGTACGAAACAGATCTTCTCGTAAAGGGATCTTCAAATCAAAGCCGCATGTTATATTTCTTGACGTAGGCATGACTGCCGAACTCTCAAAGAACGATAGAATTAATTTAATAGAGTTTTTCAAGGCTGTTGCTCGTAGAGATGGCGCTACTGCAGCAAAATGCACATTAAGGCTATCAAAGCAACAAAACTGTCCCAATCCTCGCGCCTTTATAAAAGTAATGTAATTTGTGTTTTTGTTTCCGTTGATAATAAATGTCGTTTAATTTGGATTTTTTTCGTTTAATAGGAAGTGACAGAGACGTTTGATTTTTGGGGTACGCCAGAAGGTGATCTCGTACACCCTGCTGATGCGATGCATCAATTGCTTGAGCAAGTGAGGCGTCATCGAGTCAATGTGGATGGAAATGTATGCACTGTCATGGTTACCACATTGGTTCTAGAGGTAATTAGTTATCTTTTGACCTAAGGGTTAAATGAGAGTTGAAAAACCTGATGAAAAATGAAACGGGTCAAAAGGGTTAGTTTGAAAAGATGGTTACTAATTTGCTGTTATATTTACCGCAGGGATGGCAACGGAAACTGGATCCTGACTATGATGTAATGCATACGCTGCAAACGTTGTTACTTAAAGAAGACTGGGCAAAGTCGTTAACTTACACAATCGAAGGGCTGATGGCTCCTTAAAACAGTAAAAGATTTTGTAAAACTTCTCGAGTGTTTAGTGTCGAAAATGTGTTGATTTGTTTAATCTGGCCACAATTGTGTGGTAATAAAACAATTTTTTAAGGGAAATTTTGTTAATGAAGCTGTAAGCTCATGAGAGTACAGAGTACTAGCAATAAATATGCACGCGTAAACGATATCTTTTTTCATTCCTGTTGTCTTAGAAGGTAGCATACGGTTGATCTCAAGATGGGATCATCGGTTGTGTAACGGGTCAAAACGGATATATGATCATTTTTGTTGCTGGTGAATCTTTGGGGTTATCCACATACTTTTTCTCATATTAATAGTACTGCTATCTAAGACTGTGTGTTGTGGATACGCGAGTGACCAGGCGCGGGCAGCCACAACAGCCCCACGCTAACCCGACGCAAGCGAGTCAACGCGAGCAGGCTCACGCAGGATCGCAGCACGAAGAAAGGAATTTGTGTTGGATTTGTAGGTTGTGGTCGCACCAGTGCTCACCCGCAGCCACAACAGCCTGGCGTCACCAGGTTACTTGAGAGTCACGTCGGTGGCTCACGGCGGTGCTCACCGCGAGCCGCGAGCCACAACGTACAGCCTAATTGTCACAAAGAACAGAAGACCGAAGGCGGTTGAGATCTAAAATCATTCTTACCAGACACATTAAAGCTAAAAACAGCACTAACAAAGCACAAAGTTGTCAGAAAAAAATGGTGTATGAATGTTACATTTAAAGATTCTGAATCAGAACTGTACAATAGAGAATGAAATTGGAGTTTATGGTGAAGCAGCTATTTCAGTTTCTTCAAGATTTGTGCTAGCGACTGATTGATTATACCTCTATGCCGTCTTCACTTGTGATCAAAGTTGCAAATGAAAAGCCATAAAAACCAGAACATGTAGACTTTATTACCTGCAACAAGTCGTTACTTGAGGAATCAACCAGGATTGTTTTACTTTACCCGCCTGCCCGCTATTTTGATGTAATGTTCGTTGTTATGGAATGAAAGTTTGGTTTAAATTAAAAAAAAAAGAAGTAAATGATTATTTGAGTAATTACTAATTAGATAAATCAGAAGCAGAATTTGTTTAATCAGAATTCAGACATTAATCAGCAGCAGTATAATTAGATGACCAATTCAAGAGTGCATATACGCCAACATTAAACGCATGTCTGCTTTTGGCGATATCTTAAAACTAATCAAAGTCAAAACACAAAACCGACCCAAAAGAACTTGTGATTGTAGTAAATAACTAAATACTAATCTTGGCTTTCAAAGTCAATAAGCAGAAGAATACCTTTGGCTGTTCTTTGATGATTTAAGGTTTTCATTTGCTGATCACCAACTTCATCTTCATCCTGATTCAAATTCTCTTTTTTAAAAGTTAAATCAAAACAACACCTACAACCATAAATTAATTCAGATATTTAGAGAGGGCACGAGCACGACACTAGAAACGACATCATTATGGTTAGAAAGTCCGTGTAATAGCACCCCGGTGATGAACTTAAGGAGTGTTTGGATAGTTACTTTTACCCCATTTTGGCACCCTAATTAACAGAATCAGTGATTACTTATGGAATCAGAATCTGCTAGGTGCTTAAATAATCGAACTTTATTACTTTTATGACCTACGTGTGTTATGCAAATCTTAATATCTCGACCCAAATAAATCTAATAATCACAATCAGTTCAACATGCAGAAACACACAATACCTTCAAACGGAATACATGTGTGAAAACAACATTATCTGTATTAATATTTTTGATTGCACAAAAAAAACATGATTTTCTACACATAAAAAATAGGGCTTTAATTCATTAAATGCCACATATGTTGTTTTTTATATCATATTTGTGTCATCAGCAGAATAGGTTGATTTAACACTGGATCAGTAGCATTGGATATCATCCTCCCGTTCTGATTTTGGATTGTTGATTCTAAAATGAAATTGAAAATAAATCGTTAAAGGGCTCAAAAGGAACCTGTTTCACATGGCGAAATTTGATCATAAACCAGGTAAACTTCACTGGTAACTCCCGGTATCTACTCAACTTTGTCGCTGCTTCTGGCATTTAAAAAAAATCAACATTGAGACAGTAAACAACTAGATATAGGTTGATTACAAAAATATAATAGTTTGAATTTTCATGTGAGCAAAAAATAAAAAATGCCTTCAACATAGCATAAGGGAGCACTACATTTAGTATTAACAATCTCATCAAAGAGGTGACAAAATAGGCAGGTTTCATAATGGGTCAACATGGGTAATTATTTAATGCATCTCTGATCAACCTGCCAACACCTTTTGTCATTTTTTTTGGAATTTCATACACAAACTATTTTTTTTAATAAGCTAATTTAAAAAATCACGAGCCTTTGAAGTGCGCGACCTTCGACCGGTTCCATTTTTTTGACCAAGTGGAGATATAATATAACTGATATTCTTTTCTATCTTTTAACAACCTTTTCTAGAGAGCCTAGGGTGAGTGCATGGGACTTTAACTTAGCAAAAGGAGCATTTAAAAGTTATATTTTAACAACCTTCGCTAGAGGTGGGCAAATGGGCAGGTCGAGTAACGAGCGAAAACAGATTATTATTGATACTTTTTGTTCATACTTTTTCATTTCATACATGACGTTCTAATCCCGCTTAATTTTTACTTAAATTGATTCCCTTAATAAACAAAATTAGGAGGTTGTAAGCATCAAAATAAAATAAGTGACCTTCAACGCACCCATTGGACTTATTGACAATAAAATATAATCCTAGCTGATCCGTGTGTTAGTTAAAAGGGTCAAAATTGCCACATTGAATCTTTATTCATGAAAAAAGATGCTATAGCATATTGACTTTTTTCTCTCTAAAAACATAAAACCAAGATAACATCCGCCACGAGAACTTTTCTTAATTAAAAAATATAACCCAAAGACTCTTACTTTGCTTGTGGAATCTTGTGAATTTCTTCAACCCCATGTGGAACTTTGTGAATTTCTTCAACCGCAGCATTGACACTTTGTATAATCATTTTCTTGACCTATTAAACAATTCATAAATTAATAAAGCACCCCACACAAATATGGAGAAATAACTCTAAACTAGAGTGTTAGAAAATTTACATCTAGCATTTTTCCTTTTGCTTTGTGATTTACAGGAAGTTGACGGATTTCGTCACTCAACTTGATGCACACGGAAGCACTTTCGGGCGAGATGGATTCAAAGACCACATTAACACATGACTGCATACACAATAATAGTCGAAATTAAATAATAATAAAAAACCACATATACACGTGCTTCGTCATCATCATAACGTTTTAGTGAAGAAAAACAAGGGACAAAGATTCCACCTTGATTTTCTTTACTTGATAGGGACAACCAGCTGGAATAATAACAGCTTCACCGATATGTTGCTCAAATGTCCATGGTTCCACATCTGGTTAATAAAGTTGATTAAATAGGATCATGGAAATAGAAGTTGGCCCCCCATCTAGAGAGCCTTCGAAAAACGATTTTGTGATAAGGTGCAAGGATGATACTTACCGAATTCTTCCTTAAGATACTTTTTGTGAAAAGCATCCAAATAAAAGCTCTCGTCAAGGATCGGATGAACAACCTATTGTACAATGTGAAGTAATCACTGTGATAGTCTAACCAAGGGGGTGTTTGGATGTGTCTTGAAACCGATAATTTAGATTTTGATGATTCAAGTCATATATCACTTTGAAAACACACATCCAAACACCACTTGAATTGCTTTTTATGTTTTCTTTATTGATTGAAACGATACCTTTTTGGGAGAGCGGTAGGATGAATTAAGCTCATTGGAATACTTTTTAAGGAACTCAACAAGTTTTTCCACATCTTCTCTCCGAAAAACATCCCATTGTGCCCCGCAAGTATCGACAACTTTCCCATCATTACCACTTGAACTTCCATACTCATCATCACATAAATCTTCATCATCTGAATCACAATTGCTCGAATCATCATCAGAAGACACACACCGATCAGCATCATTAGGTGTTTGAGTCATTTCTCCATTTGCGTTATCCTCTAACTCTGATTGTTGAGTTACTTCACTACTAAATGATGATTTCCCACATGCTTCGTTAATTTTGTTTTTATTTTTGTTCTTCCTCAAAGACTCGTTATGATCTTGTGAACTGTGCTTGCTCAACAAAATCTTTACTTTATTGAGCTTCTTTTCAGAAATCGGAAGTTCGGTAGCATGCACAAGAATATTAACCTGAATTAAAAAAAAAAAAAAAAAGAGTTGAAAAACGAAAAACGAAAACCATTACGCATACAACCATTGTTGTTCGAATTTGTGGTTTGGAACTGATTATCATAAACACTACTATATATAGTTTTTTTATACGAAAAAAAAAAGGTTTGTGCAAATAGAGCTTTTAGATACGTACCATATCATACGCATGATAACATAACTTTGTTAAAAAATCGGATCCAATAAGATCTTCGGGTCTACCATATGAGATATAAACAAAAGGACCCAAGTCAACGTTTTGACTTCCGGGTAGCACATTAGCTGCCAAATTAAGAACACCTGTTAACGGATTAGTATACTCTTGAAGTGGCAGAGCATGCATCACAGCAGCATAATGACTTGGAAAATGTTCTTGGAAGATTCCAGAAGATAACCACACTTTAAATTTCAGCTTCTCATTCCACACATTTGCGTGTGTTTTCCCGCCCATAAAAATCTGCTGCCTACCTGTTTCCACCTCGCACCAATCCGAGCAATTTTTCAATTTTACTTCTTGATCATTTTGTGATTTCACACTTCTATCAAGATACATAAAGAACGTGAAAATCGGATCCCAACTCAACTCCATATCAATCTTGATCACATCTCGAATAATTAAAGGTTGACCTTTGACCCAATGTTTTGTGAAATGTTCAAGATTTTTGTCCCCGAGGTCTTGTTTTATTGAGAAATACAAACTCTTGTTGTAAGTCAAGACTTCACCCTCGTTCTCACCTTCGATCTTGTCATTTCCGTCGCACAATCCGCAATATAAAGTATCAAAGTCGGAAAATTTTGTAAACTTGTGATTGCAAACTATTTCTTTTGCACTTTTCTCAAGATCTTTAGTCCAGTCAAAAGGGGGATGACAAACTAAACCGAGAACACCGTCACCACAACCGCCTAGATTCTTTGGTGGGCATTCTATACTTCCATCTTCACTAGTTTTCCAATTCCATAATATAGTGCATAAATTTTTAGGTCTATCCGTTGTTGTATATTTAAGATCCCTAAGACCCCCGTGTAAGTGTCCCTCACGAAATTCCCGACAACAAGATAAACAGAGAATATAAGAACAGTTTCCACAGCTTCGGTGAACATCCACAATGCAAGCTTTGCAAAAGCCACTGCAACAAATAAGAATTTTTAAGGTTTCAAACGAAATAATTAGCTTATTAGAGCATTTGCCATTTTGACTATTAGTCAAATATATAAAATAAATTAAAAAATTAGAAGGGATATTGCCCAAAGGTATATTCAAGTGTTCACAACAAGGGTTGCGGTGCAGCTTGTTGCCCGTCTACCCACCGCTCACTTGTAATTCTTGTTGGTTGCTTAAAGTGAATTCATAGTTTTATTAAAAAAAAAAAAAAAAAAAACATTTTTAAAACTTTAACCATTTAAAAAATTCAAAAAATAGACACAAGATGTCGCATGTCGATGGTCAGCATGGCACCCCATTCTAACCCCGTCTACCCACCGCTCACTTGTAATTCTTGTTGGTTGCTTAAAGTGAATTCATAGTTTTATTTAAAAAAAAAAAAAATCATTTTTAAAACTTTAACCATTTAAAAAATTCAAAAAATAGACACAAGATGTCGCATGTCGGTGGGTCAGCAACTCAGCATGGCACCCCATTCTAACCCCCCCCCCCCCCCCCCACACACACACACACGCACACACACACGTTAACAAGACTCCATTTCAAGCATTTATCCAACCCGCCTGACCCCATCCGTTCTATCAATCAAAATCAATACCTTTGATGTTTTGGAGCGATTACAAATGGGCAAAGACGTAACTTGGTTTGAAATTTTATCATAAAAAAATAATTAGAAAACATACCAGCATTGCTGCTTTGGAGAGCCTATAGCCTCGTGAATTTGCAGCTCGCTGTGGTCTTTTCCTAAAATTTTCACAAGAAAATCACTCGGTGTGACTCTCGTTTTCAATCATTAATAATAAAAACTACCAAGAAAAGGGATCGTCTACCTTTTATTTTAGCTTCGATATCCATCTCATTGTACTTCTCTTGATTTATTTGTTCAATCAATGGAAGAAGCAAATGAATCATATGCAGAAGTTGTTGACTTTTGTCAAACTTCCCTTCACCGCTATAAACAACAAGTTCCTGAAATAAAACAGATGTAGAGTGATCGATAGTATGTAAAAACAATGTTCATGTGTCATAAGCGGGTCCCATCCGAACCTTGGTTTTGACTTCTTTAGACTTTCCCCGTTCACAACCTCGACAGCTGCAAGTTCCATTGCAAACAGGGCATTGTTTCTTGACCTCCGCCTTATCGTGAGACCTAATTCCATCCAAATAACCAAATATAATTCCCAAAAGATTTAAATCTTATTTTTAGATAGACAAAATGTACCATGGAAGAGAAGCATGACGAGGAATATAATATTTTATTTGAAAGAATGCATGATAGTATATATGTAAATAGTGGATTGGAAACAATAACATATATAAAAAACAAACCTTGCGCGGATACAATCTTCACAAAACAAGTGTTTTTTGCAATTCAAGCATTTGACAAGAACGCGATAGCTACACATCCGACACCAATGGCACTTCTTTGTAGCAGCTTTTGCAGTAGCTTTTATATTTGGTAAAACCTAGAAAGAAAAAAAAACCTTCAAATCTCCATAGCAAAATAACAATCCCCGTTGTAGGTAAAACATTAAGCATCCAGTGAAACAATAAAACTTGTTAAATACATGAAATTCGGTTATAACTTATAAAATAGCATAAATCAATTACAAATATGCCACTGATATAATCCAGCGTTGGAGCAAATAATAAACAAATATGAAACTGACGTTATAATTTGAGCGTTGTCTTGGCACATGGACTTTTTAGGAGTGTAGAGGTACTTTTCTTGTTACTTTGCTCTTATATCTTTTGCTACTATAGTTTACTCACCATTTTATGTTAGTTGCAGTTTACAACTACCATTATTAGTACTTTCATTATAGTTGTTGCTTTGATTCTCTCAACCACATTCTATGTTATCTGGATACCATATTTTACATGTAAAAAAAATATGTTCTTGAAGCCAGGGGTCTCAATGCTCTCTTACTCTGTATCCCCTAAGGTTTTCCCAAAGTTTAAAAAAGCTGAATCGAGCCTCAAGGTGTTTTCCCTTTGCCTCACGAGGTGTAAGCCTCGAGGCGAACTAAGGCGGAATTAAAAATAAATGTAAAAATGATATATCTTATAAAAAATAGAATACGAAGTAATTTCATCACCAGATTCATCAAAAACATCAAGAACACATATAAAAAAGACAAGGAATGTTTGAAATTGACACAAAAGGTCTAAAACATCAAATCACACTACGGCGGCACCTGAGGCACAACTTTTCTTAGCGCCTCAACCCTACAAGGCACATGTACAAAATAGCCCTATGAGACGCCACCTCATACTCGTTTTCAAGCCTCCTTGCCTCGATGCGCCTTGGCCATTTTTTAAAGTTTAAACTATAGGTTTGCCCTCATCCTACTCCTACCCTCACCATAACCTACTAATAGCTCTATTATGAGTGGGATTTTACCGCATACATTAACTTGTTTTAGTTATTAACAACTAACATGGAACTGATAAAATTAGGTTATGAGAATTCAGAAACAACCTGCATTGTGGCCATCGGAATCCGATCAATATTTTTCGACCTGAAAAACCTCGTAGGCAACAAACCGGAACCCGAGGCCCCAACTTTAACATTATTAACAGTAACAGGTGCTGTTGAAGGTGAAGCCTGTGAAATCTCCAATCTTCCATACTTCAACTCCTTAATAATATCCTCTTTATTATCATTATTATCATTATCATTATTATTATTATGCGGCTGCTTCCCTTTCTTCTTCTTCTTCTTCTTCTTCACAATTTGCCTATTCAAATACCCTCTAATCAAATCCAACTGCAAATCCCCTTTCTTCAAATTCATCTTCTTCAAAGCAACATCAAGATCTTCTGATATATCCACACATGACTTCAAATTCCCCTCCTTTACGCTCCGTTTACGCCTCTTTCGCAGCGAATTCGACCGACTCATCTCACCTTCAATTCCACCCCTCTTTCTTGGCAAATTGGAACAACCCATATCCTCATTTCCACTAATTACACTTTTGCCACTAGTATTTTCTTGATTCTTTCGGGTTTTTTGGGTTCTTTTTCGCTCGAGTTTTAAACTATCAGGGACCGGTTCCTTGTTTTGGCGGAGCTTCCCTTGAAGAAAATGTGCTTCACACATATTCCGGCCTTCCACCACCGGCCGCCGGCACCGCCATTGGCGGCCGTCGTTGCGTTTGCACCTCTGGTCGTCTGGTAAATCGCCATCGTTTTCTGCCATTTTTTTACACTTTTCTTGGTGGGGTTTGGCTGAAATTGGGAAAGATTGAAGCTTTTTGAAGAAAAGAGTGGAAAGATTGAAGCTTTTTGTCAAGATTTTGGTGGGTTTTATGAGGAAGATGATGAACAAGGGTTTTGGATAAAAGGGGTGAAGAAAATTAGAAGTCTTGTGTGATGGTATAAACTGTAAAGTGATTGTAGTTCAAAGGGAATCTTTGATTGTTTCTCAGGGATTCTGTGTATGTATTTGTGTGTATAATATAAAAAGGGTTATAGGATTCATACACCATGTGACATTATATTTGGGGTGTATAACATCATATTTTAAGGGACTGTTTGGTTGATTAAGGGGTTGTTTGGTAGCCTCTTAATCAGCCTCTTAACCATTCAGGTCTGAATCATTCAGCATTCAGACTGTTTGTTTCAGCATCTAAATGGAATGATTAAGTGCTGAATCATTAAGCTAATAAGGGATGCTGAATGATTCAGCTCTTAACCATTCAGAGCCTCTTAACCATTCAGACCATCTTAATGATTCAGTACTTAATCAACCAAACAGTCCCTTAAGTGCTGAATCATTGAGATGTTTGGTTGATTAAGTGCTGAATCATTAAAATGGTCTGAATGGTTAAGGAGCTCTGAATAGTTAAGAGCTGAATCATTCAGCATCCCTTATTAGCTTAATGGTTCAGCACTTAATCATTCCATTCAGATGTTGAAACAAACAGTTTGAATGCTGAATGATTCAGACCTGAATGGTTAAGAGGCTGATTAGGAGGCTACCAAACAACCCCTAAGTATGTGGCAGCTTTCTGTTAGTCTGTGATGTGAGCCAGGGTGTATGAATCCTAATTATATGGTGTATGGATTCTAAATACCATATAAAAAAATATAAAAAAGAAATCAACTTTCTTGGGGAAAAAAATAATAATTTATTGTTATCAAGCAAAGTGTAAGAGATTCGTATAAAGAAGGGACATGGCTAGATTAAAATACTCAAATATATTCAATTTTGCATTCACCTTTGGAACATGGTGTTTACTCGCGGATTCAGAGCGGTTTTGGAAGTTTCCATGAACCCCTCGATTGAGAAAAAAAATGAAAATTTTAACGAAAAAAGTTGAAAAATAGGTCAGCGAAAATCTACAAAAGAAACCCTTTGGAAATTATTCCTAGTAGGGAAACTCGATTTCGCGGACGCAATTCCCAAAACAAGGGGAGAATGTGACAACAGTTGTAACACCCCAACCGATGGCGGAATCATCGAGGTGTCACGTAGTGACGATTGTTCAAAAGCACATGGTACTAAAATGTAAATATTATTGAATAAACCAAAATTGTCTTACATGGAAATGGAAAATACATTGTCTAAATGAAATGTAAATATTGAAATAACTGAATTAAAATAAAGCACTAAATGTCTCTTGCTAAAGCACTAGATCAAACTGCACCTGAAACATGTACAAAAATAGGTTTGGTCAACATAAGAAATGTTGGTGAGCATTCCTAGTTTTGATATATATAGTAAGTTAAAAAGATATACAACTCAAGTGCAAGCTACAGTGCAAATATGTAAACTATGTATCATACAAATGAGCGAAATCAACCCTGTGACTGTATAATGTACTGTATGAACGGTGGTGTACTCATCCAATAAATGGGTGATAACTTAACAATGGCCACGGATTCTCCGATGAAAAAGGGGGAGAATCAATCTAGGCGGATTGTCAATCCAAATAGCGCTATCCAATGTTAAGGTCGTCTTGTACCATGTTAATGATTTCACTAAGTACAAATGTAATCCACATGTATTGTCTAAGCATAAAGCACGTTGTAAGCAATGCACATAGTACTAGAATTGTATTGTAAAAATGTAAACTTGTATTTGAAATTGTAATAGTGTACATGTAACACCCCAAAAATGTATAAAAACAAAAAGGGGGTAGGAATACTCACTGTTCACGTAGTAGCTTGGAATTTAACTGGACAACGAGATTTGAATTGATATTACCCCAAATGATCAACCTAAAGAATTTGATAACGTGTAAGGGAAATAACTCTAGGGTACATGTATTTCTAGGGTTTCGAATTGGGGGTAAGTATTTATTTGATTAATAAATAAATTGTTTATTAAATATGAGAAATTTAATAAGTAAATAAATAAAAGTCTTTTTGTAAATTTTTAAGTTGAATATAGTCACATCATAAGGTTTTAAGTATGAAAATAATTTTTATAAAATTATTTTCTTGAAAATATAATATATAATCTATTTATTTCAAATTGTCTAAATATCACTTTAATATCTAAAAATATTAAATTAAAGAATTTCTGAATTAAAAATTGTATTTCAGTTCTAGATAGTTAGAAATAATTTATATAAAATTTTGGTGCAAAAATATTGAAAAATGAATTTATTATGATTTATTTATGATTAAATAAAAAAAATTAATTAAAAATATAAAATAAACGGTTTTTCTGAAATAAAAATATTTTCTGAAATGTTTAAGAATATACAAGTTTAGAATAATTTTTGTGAGATTTAATAAAATTGTTTAGATATTTTTATTGAATTTTATAAATAAAAATGAATAAACTTGTATTATTAATAATATATATTAAATAATTTATTTTTGAAAAACTAAAAATTGGATGATGAACTTTATCATTTGGAGATCATATAATAATTTTTAGTTTTTCAAAAATAAATTATTTAATATATATTATTAATAATACAAATTTATTCATTTTTATTTATAAAATTCAATAAAAATATCTAAACAATTCTATTAACATGAATAGGCCGATTAATTAACATAACATGTCAAGTATTGAATCATAACCAAGCTAATTGTCTTAGAAATACACAAGCTATACTCACATATGTATATACACACATACATACGGCATATACACACACACATTACACGGCTAAAGACAAGCAACCAAAGACAACACTTTATACTAACAAGTAACCTTCCAAAGCATTGTTAATCTCTATGTTTTACACTCAACATACCCCATTTGTTTGTCCTCTTTGAGCCGCAAACCTAGAAGCTAGAGATAAGCAAGATGGTCATTCTATTTACATCATCTTAGGAGTCTACAAACCAACTCTTATAAGCTAGTATTTACCCAAACAAGCAACCACTTTCCCTTGTTTCTTTCGGCCGCAAATACCAAACAAAACACCCTATATCTTTGACAACTTCTTTCACCAAAATGGTAAAGTCAACTCGCCTTACCTTACCTCTACTTTACCTCATGGACCTTCCTTAATTGTGGAGAGCCAATCGGCTTCAAGAAGAGCATGTCACCTTCAATTCCCCAAGCAATCTTTGTCACTATGTGTTGTCAAGATCACCCAATCATACTAAGACATCACTAAGCCTAGACCCTTGGTCTTTCATCCTATGTGATCACCCACCCAAGGAAGAGACAAGGATCTGACACATCCTAGAGTTGTCACTATCCATACTAACTCCCAGGAGACCTTGATGGCTGATCCAATGACAAAACAACACCTCGGCTAAAGGACAAGTGATGGAGGCCATCTAGAAGATCATGAGGTCAACTAATACACTAATATGGCAAGTAAAACAAGGTATGACACAAGGATAAAGTGAGTCAACCCCTCCCTAAATATTGAGCTCAAGAAATCGGCTAATTCACAAGCATGCAAGCCTACTCCTTTTGTTCGATTATACCTTACACTAACATAGGATTAACCTTTTAACATACCACCCTCCTAAGCTAACACACTGCCACAATTGTGACTTCCTTGTCCTCACCCTTCGGTTATAAATAGGAGCATCAAAGAACACTTGAAACCACACCTCACTTCTCTAACTCTCTCGGCTCCCTCTCTAGGCCGAACCACACCCACTTGCACTCAAGGACCATCAAGAGCAATCTAGGAAGGAAGACTAGGAGACCCGAAGGCTCTAACCATCGGCCATCCTCACCTTGCTCCACTAAGTAAGTAAATCTGAGCTCTTTAAGTCTTCTATAATCGGCTTAACATGTTCACTCTACCCCTTGCCCCATGATCACAAACAATCGGTCCTAATACCCAACACAAGTCACATACATTGTTTTGCTTAAGGGTAATTCACTAAACTACTTACCACATCGTCTTAATACTAGCATTGGTTCACGTGATCTTGCTTTAACAACATTACAATCGGCTTTGTTATGATCAAGGGTAGTTAAATTTCATTTTGGTAACATATACAACTTAGATCACTTTGAAATTCATTAGTCTTGGCTTAAGTTTGAAGCTAAGGTTAATAACATAATAATCGAAGCTTAAACTTGCTACAAGGTTCACAATATGTCACGATATAACACTCAAAGGTTCGAATAAGCCTAAAACAAGCAAATGGATTCACTAGATAATCGGCATGATCCTTTACACCATAAGAACACATCGGCTACTATAAGCTAACGTGTGTTAAGCTAGGCCAAAAACATGTGTTACCTCACAATGGTTTCAAAAGAAGAAATAAACATGTGTTAAGCAATATTTTCTCAAAAACCAACCACACATGGTGATTTGGTGCTAATATACGGCCCAAATACCCCATGTGAGGCCCAATATAGTTCACCATGGACATTACATTATGAAACAACAAATTGTTGGAAACTATATGTTCGTTAGAACATTAACAAGTGTCATGTACAAAACACACTAAACACAATGGTCCACAAGTGTCGAGTGAACAATTTGTATGATAAACAACATCCGGATGACTTACCATGTCCATGATGACCATAGGGTATCATTTGTCAGGACGGTGATCATCTACTAGCTTACTAGACCACACACGACTCAAACAGGTGAGTTTTCTATGGCCCCATTTTACTATTTTACATTTTGGGGGAAATATATGCATCAATACTTGTGTCATTTTCAAGTGTGTGTACATTCTAGCATGACTACCATGTGGAACATGAGACATTTTGGTTCATGAGCTCACTAGTCCACGTACATCGTTCACTGTAACCATTAGCTATACATTTAGCCATGAAACACTTTAATAGATCTATTGGGCTGACACCCCCACTCTTGGTTAGTCGCTCTAACCGGCCACATGCAAAAGAGTGTTAGTATTCTACTATACATACATTGTCTTTAGTGTACAATGCACGATGTGACATCCGTAACCTTCGTCTTTCATCTAGTTGACAATAATAACCCTTTAAATATTTTCATTATAGTCCCTGTAAGTTTTCGTCATTTTCAAATTAAATTTTAAAGCGAACTAAAACTTTATCAATTACAGTTATTGTGGATCGGGTATAAGTTTTAATCAAACGCATATCTTGAAACATTATTCGGAAGGAATTTATAAAAAAAATTCCAAGTTTTATGAAGTTTAAAGCTTTTAAGTTAAGTTAAGTTAACTTTTTATAAGAAAAACTTAACCAAAAAACTAATATATCTAACCATGTTAAGGTTGAGGGACCATTTCTGTCAAATAATGAAAGTTTTAAAACATTTCCTTCCCTCCTTCTTCAGCAACGTTTTTCCGGCGAAGCTTTCCGGCCGGCGAAGCTTTCCGGCGAGACTCAAACCTTCACTTTTAATGCACCTTTAGTCATTATTATTATTGCTAAGCGTTTCTACATCATTGTTCAACGCATTACAATCATTTAAACGAGTTATTACACGCCTTTAATCACATTTTAATCGAGGCTTTAAGTGTAACCGATCGGAATTTATAAATGACTCAAAACGCAATTTTTAACCAACAACTATATAAATCGATCCTCCCAATTCATATCTGCACCTTTACACATTCTAAACCCACAAAAATTCGATCTTAAACGAGTCCAGGAAGCTCCCAATCGGCTATACAAGGTTCGGACCATATTCTTTTATTTTCGATCCTTAAAACGACTTGTAAGTCCATTATTCTTTTGCCGTTTTGTTTCTTCATCAATTTCGATCGAAAGCCCCTTATCACTGATCTGTAATCGTGTCTTGATCATGATTATTGAATTTGGGTATAGGGTTAGGGTTCTTAGGTTATATTTGGGGAAGAAGATGAATTGTGAATATATGTTAAATGTATTTGATTTAAGAAATAATAAACAAGTTAGTTTATGGTGGAGTGGTTGGCTGATGTGAGTGCTTCATGTGCAGCCCGAGTTCGAGTCTCCTAGGCTCCATGTTTCTTTCATTTTTTGTTTTATTTTTAGTTTTTAACCATATTTAGATATTATAAACATTTATAAATACATTTAACTTAGAATATTCATAATAAATTTATTTTTGCTCCAAAATTTATGAGAATTTAGGAGTAACACCTTGACACCATAAAGAAAATTATCACACTTTTACTTTCTGGAATTTTTTTTATTTTCGTTATTTTATTAATTTAAATATTTTTAATCATATTTAATTAATTAAAAATTCATTTTTAATGATTTTAATCTCAAACTTTTCGGGAAATTATTTCTAATCATTATGGACTTAAATAAAAATTATTGGTTCAGAAAACATCTATTTTTACTAATTTTCCTATTTTTAATCATTTAAACATGACTTAATCTCGTTAAATCAGTTTTAAATATAAATAAGT
Organism: Ambrosia trifida; assembly: GCA_028751855.1. Taxonomy (NCBI): domain Eukaryota; kingdom Viridiplantae; phylum Streptophyta; class Magnoliopsida; order Asterales; family Asteraceae; genus Ambrosia; species Ambrosia trifida. The sequence continues at coordinate 128,501,451 of CM054129.1, forward strand.
TTATAAAAATTATGGGAAAATTATTTACATTGATTTACATCAGAAAGCTTTCATTTTCTATAAAAACAATATTTTTGGATCACGTCTTGTATTTATAGTCTTATTTATGTATAATTAGATATAATTAATCATTTAATTATTTATGCTATTAAATATCTATTTTATAAATACTTTTCCTATAAAATAAAAATATACTTATGGTTGAAAGTATTTATAATTATTTGTTGAATCACCGTGTAACTCATAATCATTTATTTCAATATTTATGATTATTGCATTTATTTATAATAATTGTAATTAACTAAATTAATTTGTATTAATTAATTAAACATATTTTAACCTGATTATTCAATTGGTAATAATTATATTACCTAAATCATATCTACAAACTTTGGTATATTATATTAATATACAACTTTTTAACGCGACTTATCATAAAAACTCTAATTCCCCAAATCGACTTAGCAAACCCTAATGCCTTAGACCCTAGATACTTTAGACATTAGACATTTCCTTATTAGTATTCTTACACATTATAGGTTGAATTCCTCGGATTTCTCATTACTTAGCTCACGACCGCTTAAGTGGATTTTGATCGCTTTCGCAAACAGTGAGTATATCTTTCCCCTTTTTACTGTTTTACATTTTGGGGTGACTCATGTACTTACCATCAAGTTTCTATTTCTTTTACTAAATGCAATTCTCATGTGTGTTTGCGTTATGTTAATTTGTGTGTCTATGACTTGTCAAAATCATTAACCTTTGAGGGCCTGGCATTTCAATGAATAGTACTATGGTATATACCCTTGTGACTCTGTTGAGAGTCCTCGTCATTGCTATGTATTACATTACTACTAGCGCATACTATATATATATCTGCTTTTCTTTACATAGGGTTGATTTTGAACGGATATTACTTATTACATAATTGCAAATGGTACCGCACATGAATTGCTAAACACTTTTCCTACTATATTTATTCAAACAGGGTATGCTCACCAATACATTTTGTATTGACCAAATCATTTTCGTACATGTTTCAGGTTCTTATGAGATTACTTCCAAGCGTTTGGAACTTAGACTTAGATTGAGATTACTGTATCTTAGTTTAGATTGCTAGTCGTAATTGTTGTATTTCTTTCAATGTAATAAATTATTAAATTCAATGTATTCAAATTTACATTTCTAGTCCATGAGCTATTGAACAATCGTCACTACGTGACACCTCGATGTTTCCGCCATCGGTTGGGGTGTTACACACGAGGCACCACAGTCAAGAGGTTTGGTTACAGGACTCATGGTTCTCACAGTGATCATTTGCTTAGCTAGCTCATGATTGGTCAAACACGGATGACACGTTCATTTTACAATACATTCAAAACCCATAGACTCACCAACATTATTGTTGACAAAACTCCTTATGCATGTGTTTCAAGTAACTAATAGAGGGCCACAGAGGATTGAGGGAAGGGTTCGAGCATGCACACCGTGGTATCACTTTGATGGCTTTTGTCAGCTTCAAAATGTTATGTTTCCAATTTCCATAAGACAATGTTCATATGTTTACACTATGGTTAACTTTCAATAAATTCATGACAAATTCCATCTTTCTTGGTGGTACTATTTTGAATAAATGTGTAGTGCTTGAACCTTGTGCTTGAAAACCTTTCGGTCGTTGTACTCCCGTGTTTCCGCCTAGGCAAGGTGTGACACCAACTAACCCAAGGCAGTTGGTGGATGAAAATATGTAGGAATACTCAAATGAATTGAGTTAATCCCACCTTTAAGGAGTCACACTTATTAAATATTTTTAGGGTTTTGGATTAATCATGACATGCCTACTTAAACTTTCACTATGTTTAGTTTCACTTTTCTCACAATATTCTCTCGCACATGGGCTAATTTTATTGGGGTAAAACACTTAAATTCTATACATGGCACTCTTAAATCATAGGCTTGTATGCAAATCAAATCTTCACCAACCAGTCTTGGTAAATTTGAATGAATCGGAAGGGCTTAAATGAGCGTTGATGTAGTGAAAATAGGATAATGATGACTATGGAATGGTGATACTATCATAACACACTTAGGTTGTGACTGTAGGTAATTAAGGATAGTGTCTGTGTCGAACTCCTAGTCGTAAGTTTGTAGATCTTCTCCAAGGGATTCATACTTAACTATCTTTTTTCATGAACTGTTCGACGGGTTTTTGCCTAAAAGCATCCACTTGGACTAGTCTTGTAATTTGCTCTTGTTGGGTTATTCTTATAAACTTTTTTCTTCTTTGTTGCTTACTTCGACTACCTCTTCAAACATACTTTATTTATTTTTTTACTTGTTGCTTTTTAGGATGAGGCTTGAAACTTGATATTCTTCTAGATGCTAAAAACTTGATAACTTCCACTTGTGAGTTTTCAAATGTTGCCAAAAACTTTGGTGTTTGCATAAACTTTGTAAGCACGCCCATGCTTCCCCCAAGCAGTACAGTCTTTTGTCCTTTGTTACAAATTATGTCCCATACGGTTGGGGAATCATGCCCATGCCAATATGAGCACACCCGTGCTTAGTCACGTGTCGTAACTAACTTTCAGTTTGGTGGGGTCTCGAATTTTGCGAGGGTTGTCTTGATGTGACATGCCCGTGCTCATGCAAGCACGACCATGTTTGGCCTTTGAGGATGCTTTTTAGTTGATTTTTTCCCCGGCGGACTATTGGGCCATATATTTTCTTCTCTTAGGGTCCCAATGTGATTTATCACCCTTAAACTTGTGGCTTACATGATATAACATCATTACCATTGACGAGGATCAACTATCACTAAACCACCCCCAAAGTTGGTTATAATTTCTGGACATGCCCCATTTAATACTCGAAACGATTCATATTCACACCCGAATCTGCGAGCAATATCTCGGATTGGCTAAAAGCACATCCGATTCAAGCAGAGTTGTTACATTATTTGGCTACATGTTTCATCATTATCCAACTACGGGCCGCACCCGCATTTGGATACATACCACGTTGCTAGACGACCACCAGCTGTAACACCCCAACCGATGGCGGAAACATCGAGGTGTCACGTATGAATGATTGATCAGTAGCTCATGGTAATACATATGTTTACATAATCCTTTATTACAATATTGAATTTCATTAAATGACTTGAATGAAATCTAATACTTCAAATAGCCGAACAAAGCATAAACTTCAAATTGTCTCCTCAAGCTAGCTCTAGACTTCAAACATCGTTTTTACCTGTTGAGTTGTAAAAATGGGGGGGGGTCAACTAGAATTTGGTGAGAATACATAAGCCATGTCAAGCAATTAAGTTTAAGAATAAAAGTTCAGCAATTCATATGTCTATCGTAAGTTTAAGTCTACATGAATAAACATGAAGTGTTGAATGCACATAATCAAACCTCCGACTAGTTTAGGTCCATCCCGTCATCCACGGTTCACCTTAATATTATGTTGGAATGATAACAATCACCCGCGCTCCCCATAAAAGATGGTCAACGAATCTAGGTGGGCTTGTCAATCCAATAGATCTATTATTGAGTATCGCCGGCTTGGCCATAGCTAATGATTATGTATGTTGAAGCGAGTCTAACTGTTGTTGTCTAAATCATGAGGCATTTAAAGTTTACAACTAGACATGTATGTAGAATTGCTTAAGTATAATGTTGCAAGTATAAAGAATTGCATAAACATGGTTACGTAAACTCACCTTAGCAAAGTATTAAGTCTCGAGAAAAGTATAAGTGTAGCCCCAAAGTTGCCAAGTATCACCCTATGTATAAGGTAACAAATAAGTCTAAGCCTTTCTAGTCTACAAGTATTTTCTAGGGTTTCGAATTGGGGATAAGTATTTGTTTGATTAATAAATAAAGTGTTTAATAAATAAGAGAAATTTGATAATTAAATAAACAAAAGTCTTTTTGTAAATTTTAGATTAAAGATGGTCACAATATAAAGTTTTAAGTATGAAAATAATTTTTATAAAATTATTTTCTTAAAAATAGAATATTTAATCTATTTATTTCAAATTGTCAAAATATAACTTTAATATTTAAAAATATTAAAATTAAAGAATTTTTAAATTAAAAATTTTATTTCTGTTCTAAATAAATAGAAATAATTTATATAGAATTTTGGTGCAAAAATATTGAAAGATGAATTTATTATGATTTATTTATGATTAAAACAAACAAAAATTGATTAAAAATATTAAATAAATGAGTTTTCATAAATAAAAATCATTTCAGAAATGTTTAATATTATATAAACTCAGAATAATTTTTGTGGGAATTTATATAATCGTTT